>CM067076.1:31675382-32145382 GCA_033980235.1 Diadema setosum | reverse complement strand
GCCCTACACGTAAGGCTCACGCAGATAGTGGTACTGGTTGTTTTGCAGGTCAATAAAAACTGCATGCAGTTGATCGTCACCTCGCTTGTGAATCGTCACGCTAAGGTCAACGTGCCGGACCGAAGCGGCCTAACGCCTCTGCTCATGGCTGTCAACCTGAAGGGACACAAAAACGTCCTCAAAATCCTCTTGGAAAGCAAACATTCCGACGCAAACGTAGAGGTGAGGAGAGTCGGCAGGTAACAATACTGTCATATCGATATCTTACATCTTGCACGGTGTATCGATCATGCTTTGCCTTTTTCGATCGTTATATACCTCAGGCTCCATTCTGATTTCAGTAATTCCAATGTTGTTTTGGTTAAAGCTCGTTATTCCGAAGGTTCGTTAATCCGAAGGTTCTTTAGTCCGAAGGTTCGTTATTGCGAAAGTTCGTTAATCTGAAAATGAAATAGGGTTTGCTTTTTCCGAAGGTTCATTAATCCTAAAATGAAATAAGGTTCGTTATTCCGAAGGTTCGTTAATCCGAAAATGAAACAAAGCTCGTTGTTCCGAAGGTTCGTTATGGACTCTATATCACTTCAGATCGACGAACCTTCGGAATAACGAACCCTATTTCATTTTCGGACTGACGAACCTTCGGAATAACGAACCCTCTTTTAATTTTGGGATGAACGAGCCTTCGGAATAGCGAACCCTATTTCATTTTCGGATTAACAAACCTTCGGAATAACGAACCTTCGGAATAACGCCACAAATTTTCGGATTAACGACCCCCTTTTCATTTTCGGATTAACGAACCCTTTTTCATTTTTGGATTAACGAAACTCTAGGTATAGGAAATTTGTGTGTTTCGGATTAATGAACCTTCGGAATAACGAGCCTTCGGAATAACGAACCTTAGGAACAACAAACAGCACCCGTTATTGATTCCATCATGTATAAAGGCATCATTATCGCTGCTGATGTTGTTACTTTCATTAGTATTGTGTCGTTATCATTTTGTTGTTGTAGGTTTGGGGTTTAGGGCAAATACCCCCTGGGCAATTACCCCGCACCCTTCCCCCGAACCTAACCCTAATCCTAACCCATACTCTCAACCCTAAACCTAACCCTAACCCTAATCTTAGCTCTAGTCTTACCACTAACCAGTATTTAGCCGGGGGTAATTGCCCTCGGGGGTACTGCCCGGATGTGGTAGTTTTGCACTAATTCGCTATGAAATGATATCATACATAGAAAGACAACCCTTGTTATTGTTTGTGGTATCACTATCGGTAGCGTCATTATCATTATCATTATCATTGCTTCAGTTATCATTGCTGTAATCAATGTGATCCCCATCTCTCCTACAATCACCGCGGGAGTAGAGTCCGGTGAGATACGGCGGACATCCTGTTTCCATCCTGATAGCAGCCATTCTGCAGGCCAAGTTTGCCAAGGCCATTATTCTCCTCCAATCAGGGGCCGACCCGCTGTCACGTGATCCGTGGGGCAACACGCCCCTCTACTTGATCTTGAAGCAAGGGGAGACAGCATATGCGCTGAAGTTCGTCGCCATCTGTAGGGAGAAAGATTACGTCGTTGAGGAGGTATTTCTTTGGCTTCCATTTCACTTCATTCATATTAACATTTTGTGAAACGTGAAAATGAATCCAATTTCGACATAACCAAGATTTTATGGCTAGAATGAACAAGGAGGGCAAGGATAACAGTTAATACAATGTACCCGTTAACGGAAGGACAAAACAGACAATGGAATTGAACCAAATCACATACAGTCATGAGATTAACAGACATATCTTACAAACACCCATGTAAAGCGCCATATGAATGCAATTATTATTATTAGTAGTAGTAGTAGTAGTACTATTACCTCTCCAATCTCCAGAAAATTAATCATTATTCTTTTAAGTAACAAACAATATACATGTATTCAACTTTGACCGAATATCCCGAATATTTAATGGATATAAGAAAGTAATAATAGAATCAGTGAGTAGCATCTCTTCATTCATTAGAAACAAATGATTCTAGTCTCTTTGAACATCTTATAATCTGGACAACCAACTATGTTTCCAATTCTACACAATCTCAAGTTGAGTATACTGTTATGCTGAATCGGTGAGTCTATCAAAACAAGAACAACAAAATTATCAACATAATTGACGATTCTCACTTTCAACCTGCTGTGCCGTTAGATTGGGGGGGGGGGAGATAGGGATAGGATGTAAAATAGCATGGGAATTTGTTGTAGATATGGAAAAGAAAAGGTAAAACATGCAACGTGGAGTGTATTTTAAGGGATTCTCTCATTGCTCTCCCTTGGCAGATACTGCTAGCTAAGAACCGGAAAGGTATTTCTACCATTCACCAGGCCGTTAAGACCGGAGATGAGCAGCTCACCAAAACCTGTCTTGATATTGGTAATATCTCTTTTTATTTAATATCTGCCAACTTAAACGCGTTTACAGAAAATGATTATAATACCATCCTTATGTTATATCTATATCACGTAATTTGTCTTGCTTGCAATGGAATATCTATCAAAGGCCACCTTTGAATGGAGAAGGATCATAGTGGCCTATAGCTTAAATAAAAGTGAATAATAAAGCTACTGCCGACAGCACAGAAAAGCGAATATCATTACTTTTTCTTGCATTAATTGTGGAACATCCACACACAGTTCAACTTCGTAATGTCAACACGATGTTTTACTCACGATCACATTATCGAAAAACAACTTGTTAGAAGAGGAAGGCTCTGTGGAAGGGCATGCTGGAATCCTGTAGTCTGTGTTCCCATACGCAGTGTGTCCCAAAGATGCGCCCACAGTAGACGCAGACGACATCGATGGCGACGGCGTAATGTCGACGGGCGAAAAGCTCCTGGCCGTCAGATCGAAGAAGGGCGAGAGTCTGATGCACGTGGCAGGCAAAGCGGGAAACTTGGATGTCATTCGACTCGTGCACAAGCGCTGCCCTATCTTAGTGAACCAGCTCACGGAGGAACATCTGTCGCCTCTGCACTCGGCCTCCAAGTATGATCAGTCGGAAGCGGTGAAGGAGCTGTGCAAACTGATGAGGTGATTGGAAACTTAGTCCATTAGCTCGTTTGTTTGTCTGCTTATCGTTTTCACCGAGTGCTTCTTACCTTGTATAGTGATTAAACGAACAAAAGAGCATCGCTCGAATGCGACTTGTTCAACATTGCTTAATTCCAAGTTCCTCTGCGATGCATTTTTAATGTCGGAATTATTCATCTACAAAATGTTTCTTCGAGGGATATCTAGATGACGCAACATCCCAAAATAGAGAATTTCGAAATATTTTCTTCCCTCTTTGTTAGAAATTATAATTCGCAAATACACATAATGTGTTTCTTTAGGAAATCAATACAACCGTAATTAAGATGCACACGATTTCAACATACATTACGACAGAATCCTTTTCATTAGCTTCACAAAAGTGTCTTTGTAAACATCGCCCTTCCGTGTTATATGAAAGATTGCAAATATTTTGACGAATCTTGCTACTTCAACTCACCGTCAACTCACACAACCACCACCGCAGTTTGAGACGCGTAGTTTCAGTCCACGGAAGACAGCGTTTTTGCCCGTACGCATGACACTTTGTCCTTTAATACTGCCCAAGCATTTTATCTATATTAGCCACCATGTAGAAAACATTTAATTTCAAAACCCGAAACTGAAACTCAAAGAAAATGTGTACTTACATTTCAAGCCAAGTTTTTCCATCTCGATTCTCACTGACCCTTTTCGTATTCTCTTCCCAAGCTCGCCAATAATTGAAATGGGAACAGTGGACGGAATACCATCGGTGCTTAAGTACGCCTGCGACCATGGCGGGATGGGGGCGCTTTGGGAGTTGATCACCTACCGGCTGGAAAAGCTCAACGACTGGGTGGCATTCGATGTTCTCCAGTGGGCTGCCTCCAAGAACAAGAGTAAAGTTGTCAAGGTGATTGCAAACATCTAGCGGACGTTTCATAAAAAATACGACATTTGCAATATGACGACAAAATCAGTAACCATTGCTGCAAGCTTTGCCGAAACCAAGAGATTTCAAGTATTTGAGACTTTTTTTTTCGTTTGGAAGTGCAACCCTTCAATAATCTTTCTTTTCTCAATAAATAGAATTGCCCTGTGATTATCTCAGAAATATGTAATTGTATAATTGCATAAGTCATTTCCTAAGGTGCCGCCAGAAACAATGGTAGTCTTCCTAATATCTGCCACAAGATGGGTGATCGTAAAACACATGCCATTGCCTCATGTTGTTGACAGTTTACAATCGTTAATTCGATCAAATACAATGGTCGACATGGCTTTCTTTGCATCTTTTTTTTTTCACAAAGAAATTTTATTCGTATAAACATTCAGGTACAAAATAAAATAATATCACATGCAGTACATAAAGACAAATGATCGAAATTTGACAGGCAACTGCGAAACAATCAATTAATGTAAATATGATTCCAATTAATATTAGATACAAAACCTTTGGTTTCCTCAGATATATATTCGTCTACTTTCTTTGCTTGCTTTAAGAATTGACAAAATTGGTAAAAATGTAACGATTTCTTTTTATTTCATACAGAAAATATGAAGTATTAAGCGTACAAATAAACCACGTTGTAACGTTTTGGATTTTCTGCCGAACCAAGTTTCTTTGCATCTTGTATATTGTAGAGTTTCATGTACAAAACTGCATCCGTAAAAACACTCTGATAAGTTGATAGATTACAACTTTGTCTTTGTGTGACGTTCTAAGAAAATTTGAATAACAATTGTCGACCGGCGGTGAATATTGTCAAACCTAATGATTTAGTTGTTTAAAGGTGGGTTCCTTTTTCGCACACTGGTAAGGATTCGAAGGTTGATATGGATATAAGCTTAACTCATAGTCTCACTAGTTCTCCTGACAGCAGATAACTATTCCTTCTTTTTTTTTTCAAATTCAGAATGAAGTTCAGAATGTTTTCGCTACAAGAAAGAGATTTTTTTTTTTTTTTAACTTTGAGCTTCCTATAACTGCCTTTAGAAAAGGAAAAACAAAGAAAGATACTTATATTATCAAGTTCAAGTTCAAATCTATTTTTCCCCCACAATATACAAACATAAATCTCACTTTCTTGAGTGACAGAAACAATGCATATAAATTAGTACAGAGAAAACGACAATAACAGAAAAAAAGTAACAGTTGCGATACATTGCAATAGTTGCTGAGGTAACGAAAGTGAAATAATCGTCAATATGCACTGTGTGAAAAAAAAAAACAAACTTATTTACATTATAGCATCTTTACCTCTGTTTTGACGTCGCATGACATTGAACGATATTAGCTAATGTTACAAACCAAACAGGAATTCTAATTGTTTACTGACTACACTTCTTCAGGCTATCATGGAGTTTCCAGAAATGAAACAACACATGCGCAGCGAGGTGACAAAGGAATTAGTTCTGGAGAGCGCCTCCAACGGGCACGTCGAGTAAGTTCCTCGATGATCATGCAAGGAAGTGTATATTCGACGTGTCTATATTCAAATTTCGAGCAAACTTTTACGGAAAAGGTTAACAAGTTGGCGTAAAGTGTCAAAGCCACAGCCCAGGCCCATACCACTTTCTCCCCGTTGTGCAGTCATTTAGCGGAGACGTAAATCTGTTACTTCGGTTACATGATTGTTGTCGGAGTAGTTATATGAATTTAATTGAAAGTCAAACTAAAAACTCCCTTCTCACTAAGTAAATCACGGGATTCTGGTTTTGGTAGTAATTATCTATTCAGTATCTCGCAGATATCCATATGGTTATTTGTGTATTGATCCATTATTACTTAATTTACATGTAGTTACTTAGTTTAGCAGTCAGTAAAATATTTCTTTAAATTTGTTATTATATTAAGTTAGGAAGTATTTATGTATTAATTCTTTTCTTTTTTTTAATCTCTCCGTCTTCAGGACCTTAGCTGTGCTTCTGGAAGAGCACGATGGTTGGAAAGAAGTCAGTGATGATGACGGCAATAGACCCATTCACCTGACTGCGTGGAAGGGGCATACCGTCGCCGTTCGCCTACTGGTCAAGCGAGGCGTTGACCTCTATGCTAAGTCAGTCATTATTCGAGCGGCAAAACACTTCAAAAAGCATGCAATGTGCCCTGTATAGTAAACGTACAATATTGAGCGAGTCTGTGGCGTAGAGCTGGAAAGAAGATTGTAATCATTATCATTGTCATTATCATCATGATTCTAGTCTTGACTTACTGACTTACAGGCGTAAGACGGCGTGTCCCATTGCTCTCCTCCGAGTGAGCTCACTCCAATCCCTACCTGTCCTTGCTTGGTTTTCAAGGGTCGGCATAGCCTTTTGTCAAGACCATCTTGCTGTAATGGGTGAGCGAAGAGAGCCAAGCCGAGCGCGAAAGCAACCCCACTCAGCTGGTCTCTCTTCACCATAGAGCGAGAGGGCCTTGACAATAGGCTAGGGTCGGCAGGGATGATCCTGTATCACTGCGTTGTTGGTCCTTCCACCGGAGAGGAGGGCGTCCAGGTGGCCGTTCTGTGTGGAAGTCGTTATAGTAAGCTTCACGGGGCAGGCGATTCTCTGGCACACGTATGACGTGCCCAAACCATTTCATTCTGCATGAGGTGATTTCTTGGCTGATGGATCTTGTGACATTCAGAGACTTCCTGATGTCCTCATTCCAGATGCGGTCTAGGAGATGAATGCCGGCATTGGTCCTGAGACATCTCATCTCAAAGGATTCGAATCTACTTATTTCTGCCTTCCTTAGGGTCCATGTTTCAGCACCATAAGTGGCGATTGGTCGCATGAGAGCTTCATAGATTCCCATCTTAAAGTTCTCGTGATGTTGTGGTTTGACCATAGTGTTCCTTTGAGACGGCCGCAAGGCAGCCTGGGCTGCAAGGCTACTCCTTCGTTTAACATCATTTGCTACTGATGGTAAACTGTACTGCCAAGAAAGACGAACTCGTCTGTCTTTTCTATTGCGTCATCATCTATTATGATGTCCCCTTGTTCTTTTGACATTATTCGATACTTTGAGGTGTTGATTTTCATTTCCCATGCTTTGCATGCTTCTTCAAATGTTCTGTGTTGAAACTTGTAATTTATCAAATACCGGATCTATAGCAAAGTAGCTCAAAGTAGTGTCATCAGCATGTTAATGATACATGTTATTGATATACATTCTGCCTATATGGAGACCAGCATCTGATGTCTTATTGTTTTAAATCATCATCACTGATTCTTATTGTACTTTATTATCATCAGTGTATAGACATTGTTATTACCTTCGTTATCATTATCATCATTGTTATATACATTATTGCTTCAGTTGTTTTTTTTCACAAAGAAATTTTATTCATATAAAGAAATGCTTCATTATTGCTTCAGTTATCATCACTAAATTTTGAATTTGTTTTCTGTAACATCTTCGACACAGAAACAACGAAGGGAAGACGGCACTCCATATGGCAATTCAACATTATCAGCAAGAAATTACTGCACTCCTGATCAAGGCCGACAAAAAACTCATCATGACAGGTGACAATGAGAAGGTAAAGACACTATGTTCTAATTTGGTTGTGATGTCGTCATTCCTGCGGCCCTTGATTCCCGCTCATTTTGGGACAGTGTTCTCTCCCTCAAGTGTGCGAACTACGTATGAGCGGAAGCTGTTTTGCTAGTGGGTATTTTTTTTTTTCGCGCACGCAGGTGGATGTGATTTTCAAAGGAAGTGGAGGGGAAATGATGGCATCATGTGATTGTAATGTAACTGAAAAATGTCTACATGTTTTTAAATTTCTGCGGAGGAGGTTAATTCTCTTCATTAACGAAGAAGATTATAGATTACCCAATTTTAAGTATGAGTTTTCACGATCCACAATAAGATATTTCGGCCCTAAGATGTGGAATAGTCTTCCAGATAATATTAAGCAGTGTGTTTCTATGTCTTCATTCAAGAGAAAACATAAAAAATATACTGTAAAATGATATATGTGCAATAGTGACTTCATAGATGATAGTATATATATCAACAGTTTTTGTTTTATTTTGTTCTTTTTCGTATTGTTTCGTCTTGGTGATAATCATAATTGTTACCTTTTACTTGGGAGAAGCCTTGACAGGTCAATGGCCTTTGCTTCTTCCTCCACACTCTGTATTGCATATGATTGACATGTTGTCCTGTATTGTTCATTCTTTTTTTTTTATTAGTTGTGCAAGTTGTGTTAATAACATGAAATGAAATGAATTTTTATAGGCAAGTTTTCATTTCGCCAAACGGGATAGTCAGAAATGGTGGCATAGGAAACTGTTCCACAACGCATAGTATACTGCGTTGATGGATCAATAAATTGGCACTAACCTATATAGCCACTTCAATTCAAAAGAATGTCTAACCGCATATTGCATTTGTTTACCGAATATTATCAACTTTTCCAGCCGCTTGTTGTTAGTGTTAATGATAGATAATATAAAGACGGCGACCGGCGAAGGAGCAAACAGAATTCACATCTCCCAACTGCAACATTGCAGACGTTTTTATTAGGACATTTTGACGAACTCTGATGACGAAAGTCTGCATTCGTAAGACTGCATGAATATCAAATCAACGATCCCCCGTTAATATTTGAAAAAAAAAATGAAGAAACACAGATAAGTGTTTAAATTGTCTGTACCAAAGAAATGACTTTATATGGTGATGAAGTAATAATTTTGTATTTCATCCATCCTCTGTATAATTATGTTGCTTCTAGAAATCATCAAATTCTATCATTTGAAAAACAATCCCCAGTCAGACGCACTTTTTCCCCCCGGCGCATGCCCAGCCTTTCGGCTCTTGTAGAATATTGGTATCGTGTATAAGGAAATGCTCGCTCGTGGAAGAACGTAACAAAATATGTTATCCATAAGAAAGCATAGTAAAATGTTCCACCATCATGTGATCAAGCTTATTTGATCATTTCATTTTAATACCGGCAGGTGACACCTCTTCACTACGCCTGTCGCATCGGTAGCAAATCTCTCCTGAATGTTTTGCGGGAAGCGACAGATTATGAGGACAATGTACTGAAATGTGATGCGAAAGGTTTCAACTGTCTTGACCACGCCATCGAGGAAGGTCATGAGTGAGTTAAAGGCATAATCTACCATTCGCAGATGAAGCAAAAACCCAGATTTAGTGCTTTAAAATAGTTCAAAAATATGCGTTAGGGATAGAAACCACTGTAAAAATTTGGTATTACACTGTAGTATAATCAATGTTAAGTATTGTTGAATACAGAAAATGTGAACAATAGTCGAAGAGCTTGCTTCCAAAAGGCGCTAAATCCATTGAAAAAAAAAAAGATTGATATAGCGCCCTTTGGAAGCAAGCTCTTCAGTTATAATAAAATTAATTCTTGACTAAACTGTCTACAGTTATTGTTTATTGAGAAACACAGTGATATCTCTCTATATTTTAGGCTTTATTGCAAAATTTTGATATAATAGGATGTTTTGTGATACAACTGACTTATGCATCAAGTGGTAACTAAAAAATTGTTAAGATCACTGTTCCCAAAGGTAAGCTGTACCTTTAATAGTCTGTTTGTTTGTTTCTTATCAATATTTTTCTTATCTTGCTAATAAGAGAACCAGAGCATAAAGAGAACAGAACATATTATGGATTGGGCCAAGGGGGAAAAACTAACACACGATAGGAAATTATTGTAAGTTTTGTATGTTTTGTATTGTCTTTATATTTCTCTCTCTCTCTCATGCAATGCATTCCCTTCTGGGGGGTAATAGAGTATAAAGAGAACAGAGAGCTCCACAATACATCCAGGACTTAATACAACTCTACACTCCACCAAGGCAACTACGCTCCTCAACCTCTAGTCTGCTTCACATTCCACGCATACATCACCTAGTTGGGGGCACGGTCTTTCTCATATGTACATTGGACCTCATCTATGGAACAGTCTCCCACTCAACATCCGTCAGGAAACTTCATACTTTCATTTTAAGACTCTAGCTAAATCATATTTGTTTAATTGTAGTTTTTGTTATTGTTAATGTAATACTGGATATAGACTGGGTTTGGAGGGTTGTACACAGTATGTGTTGAAGTATGCAGGCTCTCATGCGCCGAGAGTATCATTAATGATAGATATACGGCGCATTATAAATGTACTTTATTATATTATTATTATAATATTACCCCCCTCCACCTCAAGCTTGTCACAGTACAGTTCATCCTCTCGATGGTTTCTGCAGGTCGTTGGCCATCAAACTCCTAGAAATCGACAATTGGAGGGCGCTCCTAACCCACTCCACTCAAGAGGAACCTGCTAGACCCAACCTGAGGACCACGCCCATGAGGAAACTTATTCAGCGGATGCCAGGTATACTTTGACAGGAAACAATATCCGAAGCAAATGTAACAAATACAATTCCTCATCACATACACAACATGGGTACGTTTTCAATGCCTCTTTTTTTTTTGCCCGATTTGATAATTGACAAACTAATGAAAATTCAGCGATTTTGTTCTATTTCTGGCCAAAAATATGAATTATCTGCATGCAGGAAAGACATTGGAACTTTATTTTATCATGTTTATGTAACTGTAAGCAAGACTCCAGTAATTTGAATTTTCTTATGTAACATGATTTCTCGTGTCTGTGAGATATCAATATTTGTGTTACATTTACACCCCTTTAAAAAAAGAGTCAGAGCGATCGTTTTTGAGGAGCTTTAACAAAATGTAGCGAGGTTTTTGAAAGAGATGCCCATGGCGAGAAATGATTTCTGATTAAAATAATTCTGTGTAAGATATCAATTCTAAAATAACAAAGTCTTTGATTCAGAGTAGATCTAAATGATCTAAGGCTACAGGTTATAGAGATTGTATAGTGTTGATTGATGTATGGATTCAAACGTGCGAGAGAAAAAGAAACCACATAATTATATGAAATATTAAAGCGTATGCAATTCTGAGCGGAATTCAAAGTTTGAGATATCCTAAAACAAAGAGGTCGTAATAAAATGTGGGACCCACCTTTCATTAGGAACATAATTATATATATGTATATATATATATATATATATATATATATATATATATATATATATATTGACAGCAAATCTTGCACATATAGACGTGGCTGGTGTTGGGTAGCACCCCTTTAATCATCGAGCTTTCGGGCGAAAAGCCCTTCTTCAGGATCTATACAGTCAATGACAACAACGTATAAATAAAATCAACCTAGGTATAAAATCATACTAAACTCAACTAGCCTCATATGCTATACATTTCAAAATATACTCAACATAAAACATACCTCAATTCAGCGCATTTTGTAACAAAAAACAAATCAGCATACTATTACTAAATACAATCTCAAAACAAAACTTACTGTGTTGGTGCTGAGTGTGGTCTTGTAGTGTTGTCTGTGTGAAGGTTATGGTCGGGTATATCTTATATGTATTTGTATATATGGGGGGGGGGCGTTACTGTAGTAAGGCTCGTTCTCAATAATCAATCAAAAACTACCAATACTCAAAAATCTTCACCATCCAACAATACAGAAAAACTTCCAAATTACAATCTGACAACACCCGGGAATTATTCCCCAAACCCCCTACCAAAGACCCCTCCCCCAGCACGCCATCACACAAACCTAACGGATTCTACCGTTGCAACTCACGAAAATGTAACCTTCACCAACACATCGTAGAAACTACAACATTCCAAAGCACAACCACAGGTAGACAATTCAAGATCTCCTCACACATCAACTGCAAATCCACATGCGTCATATACCTCCTAACATGCTCACTCTGTCATAAACAGTACGTCGGGAAAACAGAAACAACACTGTACACAAGAATCAACAACACACTATCAGAAATACGTAACTACCACAACCCACACCACAAAACACTCCCATACACCAAACATTTCAACCGACCCTCACACTCATTATCCCACCTACAACTTACAGCCATCGAAGCTATCGAGAGCAAATCACACACGACAACACTACGCCGAGAATCTTTTTGGATTGACAAGTTAAAGACCCTCCACCCGAACGGAATTAACATAGAACCTTAATGTCACCTCCTTATTTTTTTTTATAGCTGATTGTTAGATATGTATGAGTAATTGCAGAAATAAATGTAAGTATGTATGTTTGTATATATATGTTTTGTTGTTGATTATTTGAATTATGGGAAAGTATTGAATAGATGTATGAAGGTGTATTATATAGAGATAGATGAGAAGATTAATTGAATGTTAGTGTATAAAAATAATTATTTTTTAGATTATTAGAATATTTGTTAGATTAATTGAATGTTAGTATATGATAAATATGTTATTGTTTGAGAAGGTTAGAATAATTTTTAGTTAGATAGAATTAGTGATTGATGTAAATGTAGGTAGATATATATATAATAGGTAGTGTAATAATGGTATATGTATTTTTGGGAAAGTTGAATTGTAGTTAAAGTAACGTGATTGTAGGTATGTAAGTATTTGGATAAATAGATTCATGTGTATGAATTATATTATGTATGCGGATATGTATGTTTGTATGTATTATAAGAGGTGTATTAATATGTAGAAATTGTAATGGTAATTTGGAAGTTTTTCTGTATTGTTGGATGGTGAAAATTTTTGAGTATTGGTAGTTTTTGATTGATTATTGAGAACGAGCCTTAGTACAGGAACGCCCCCCCCCCCCCATATACACAAATACATATAAGATACACCCGACCATAACCTTCACACAGACAACACTACAAGACCACACTCAGCACCAACACAGTAAGTTTTTATTTGAGATTGTATTTAGAAATAGTATGCTGATTTTTTTTTGTTACAAAATGCGCTGAATTGAGGTATGTTTTATGTTGAGTATATTTTGAGATGTATAGTATATGAGGCTAGTTGAGTTTAGTATGATTTTATACCTAGGTTGATTTTATTTATACGTTGTTGTCATTGACTGTATAGATCCTGAAGAAGGGCTTTTCGCCCGAAAGCTCGATGATTAAAGTGGTGCTACCCAACACCAGCCACGTCTATGTGTAAGATTTGCTGTCAATAGATTTACTGTTCTTGCACCTCCCCGCCATGTTGTGGTTAAGTCCTTTGATGTTAGTATATATATATATATATATAATCAAGCCATTCCAAAACCGATTTTTGTTAAAAAAGCTTTTAATTCCTATTATGATTGTATGCTCTTTAACCCTATATAGCTATCAGTTCTATTTATTGACCCCCCATAAGATCTCGGTCGTCGATCGCGTGATTGTGACGTAAGTCGGCATGCAGTTTGTCCATCACGTGATCTCTGAAAATGAATAATTAATTTTTACCAAAACTTGGTCATTTTCTCTAGAATATGCAACTTACGCTAATTTATGCATATTTCTTTGTGTGTGCATCAGATGTTAGGCTCTACATTCATAAACAATAGTTGTGAACTAATATTTTCTGTAAATATTCTCTGTACAGTATCACTGATAGATTTATATGAAAAATGAATCCCTTTTCAACCACAGCTAATCTATCCCTTGCAGCCATCTTTTCATTTCCGGCCGAAAGCTTTAGCTCGAACTGTTCATGTAGTATGATTTTGTTTATGGAGAAAAAAAAAGAGAAAGATTCCAAAATATGTTTGTAATAAATTGGGAAGAAAGTAGATGGAGTGTATAGTAAAGACAATTTTTCAAGCGATGACGACTTGTAATCATGGTGTTAAAATTAAATATAAATTCTTCATTACAGCGTGTAGACCTATATATCGTACTACTCAGCAATGAAACGAAATTCTAGTGATTTTATGCAAATCGCTGTTGCAGTGGCGTGCAAGTTCGTACTGGATCGCTGCATCTCCGCTGTACAGAGCACGACGAACACGGGCAAAATGGACATCAAGTTCGACTACGAGCTCCTAGAAGACTGGTTCTCTCCCTGGATGAAGGACCCTAACACGGGATCGGGAGGAAATGGTATTCAAGCATCCCTCCTCTACACAACCACACGTCATACTTCTTTTTCGTATTCACTTCCAATCAATAATAATACAAAATACATAAATTCTCTTTGGTATTACTGTACAAACATAAGGGAATAATTTTTAAAGGAAACCCAAACCCAAAGAGTAATGTGGATTGAGTTAAAGCAGCAACATTAGTAGAACATAATCAGTGAAAGTTTGAGGAAAATCGAACAATCGATGCAAAAGTTATGGATTTTTAAATTCTGGGTGTTGGAACCCTTGGATGAGGAGACTACGAAGAGATTATTACGTATGTGTGGACAACAGTATAAGGAAAATATAAAGGGAATTCCATAAATATTCATTATTACTGATTAAATGAAAATCACTAATTCCATCAACTTGATACTGACATGATATGCTAAGGGTAGCAATTATTCCCCCTGCTTTCTGAAAGCGGGTAGTCAAGTGCTCTTTCATTATGCTAGAAAAGTGATTTTTTTTTTTGGGAATTTTCTTTATATTATATTGCATTATAAAAATATATAATATGTTGTATCATATATATTATTGTATTATATACATTCTAATGTGTGTGGGCTCACGAACACACACACACACACACACACACACACACACACACAAACAAACACACACACACATCTTCCGTTTACTCTTGTCGTAACTGCAGATAATCCACCGCTAATAAACCGGAGTTCGTCTTTCATCAATTATTACAAGATGTATATTCTTTGGAAGTCTCATGTTGCACAAATTCAGCCTACGGGTAAAGCGCAGCCAATGGCTGAATTCTCTGCAGTAGGCCTAAGAGATTCAATAGAAAATTAAATGAAAACTGTTAAACTGATTAACCAATAATGCAAATTGCATTTTATATATGAGTAATGGGATGTACGAGAAGTCAGCACCATCCACTCCCTCTCGTTCTCGTAACAGCTTTACGTCATTCATTATAAAAAGAGAATTTATATCTCTCAATTTTTTACAGTAGTCATCAGCTTTCAAATAAGGCGATTGCGCACAGAACGTCCTCTCATGGTACACAAATTCAGCCAGTGCACCATGGTTAAAGCACAGCCAGTGGCTGATATCTCTATAGCCTCCCATTATTCATAAAAAAAACTCCAAAGAAATAAAGTAAATTTCAACATTTTTCACTCACGTCTAATAATGGACTGATCGCTTAAGGTGAAAGCGATTGGGTGGACTTCATATCAAATACATTTTGGAATGTTTGTATAGTGTTACGCAGTACAGGTTAAGACATATGTATCTAACATGTCTAACCTTTTTTGTTTGTTTGTTGTTGTTGTTGTTGTTGTTTTTTTAACATGAACTGTATTATCTTATCTGGTCGCCAGCCAGCACACAAGCAACCAGAGGTCCGGATGGAAATGTCTATATGGCGATGACTCCGTCGAACAGCACCCCTGCAAACACTGTGAGTAATTTTATTTTAACTTATCACTACTTATACGGAACCAAAGTGTGATATGTCATGTTAGGCATACACTTAGGGAGGGAGAGTAACAATGTAAGTTCATTTACATAATCTTAAAACACTAATTTGTTCTAAAATAAATCAGACACACCGGCCCCAATATCTGGAACTTGCTTCCTTGTCATATCATTCAAAATTTAAAGTCCATATGTACTCTTTTAAGAAAGCTGTAAAAACAATGTTGCTTTCTGCTTTGATACAGTGATTTTGTTGTGTCTTTGTAAGTGAACTGTACATGAAATTCGTTCATCAAAGGGATAGTATAGTATTGGTGGGCATAAGGATTGGGCTTTAACTTTTTGCAAGATGCCAAGAAACCACTAGTCTTATGATATCATATAGAGCATACCATTCTAAGAGGAATTCAAAGTTTATTAGATGAAAATCAATTTTTAAATGGCTGAGACATCCAAAAACAAAGTAGAACAAAGCGATCCCAATAAAAGGTGGATCCCACCTTTTATTAGGATTGCTCTGTTTTGGATATATCGCCCATGTCAAAACCAATTTTCATCAAATAAACATTAAATCCCTCTTGGAATTTCATGCACTTTCATATTTCATAAGAGGTTTCTCATTATCTCACCAAAAAGTGTTAGAAACCTGAAGCTAGATTTCAACCAAAAACTGTACCATCCCTCTAAAATATCGCCACACTTTTAATCTCTTACGTAGATTCAAGGTAACTGATACTGACCTGGCATTAAACTAAGCTGTTTATCTGTGCCTTGGTGAGAAAATGTTTTGGCGTCTCATCTAAAACTATACTTTTCCTATTAACTTCATTAACGTAATTTCTCCATTCCTCCCTGAAAACACATGTGTGATTTACCCCTCCAGACACTAGATACCAACTTCACTGCCGAAGGAACCCTCAAAGAGACAGCCAAACTCTACGTTGCCGACGACGAAGTCCGCCAGGAAAATCACCCCCTGAAACTCATGGTGAAAATAATCTTTCGTCTTCTTTTTGTTTAGCTAATACCAATCATACTTTGATGTATTATTCCCCTCCTCCTCAGAGGGCAGCTGCAGATTAAACGACATCGCTATATCATGATTGACGAAGTCGTGATTAAGACTGACTGCGGTAGTAGACCTACTTGCTCAGGGCTCGACACTAACGGTGGCCCGGTGGCCCGGGGCCACCAAAAATGAAAGTCGGGCCACCAAATTTCAAAAAAGGGCAAATTTGGTGGCCCGTCTCGGGCCACCAAAATTTTTTGAAAAGTATGTCAATAAATTCGTAACTTTTTGCGCCGGAAATTAGCAGTTAAATTTTGTTCAAAGGATGGATGAAAAGGACTGAATGGATGCCTGAGAGTGTTGCAAGTTTGTTGAAGTTTATTTATGAATAGAAATGTCCAACTTCTAATTCTTACTATCATAAATCTTAAATATTTGACTCATTAAAAAAAGGACTGTTTTATTGTTGTTGTTTTTTCGGGACACCAAATCTTTCTCTCGGGCCACCAAAAATTTGAAATTTAGGATTTTGGTGGCCCCATCGGGCCACCAAACAAAAAAGTAAGTGTCGAGCCATGTTGCTATATCTCTTCTTCTAGTAAGCCCTTAGAATAGTCGAAGTCGTAAAAGTACAATGGACTCCCGTTATAACCAAGTCCGTGGGACCGGCCGTTTTCTCTCATTATATCGAAACTTTGTGAGAACCGAACAAACAAACAATACAATACAGGGCGGATACTGTTCCTGCCTGAATTTTTAGTTCGTTGTAACCGGAATTTCGTTATAACCGTGTTCGTTATAACGGGAGTGCGCGGTAGTAGTATGATATAGCAACTGCAACTGATTGACAAATTGCCCTAAATCGACGTAAATAAGCACTGAATTGATCAGTGTTTCAGTAGTAGCCATGATGATTCCTATCTCGACGGAAGGATTTCATGAAATTGGATATAGCAGCTCTTGTTTCAGCCAGGAGATTAGGCAGTGTTCTGGTGTTAGAGTTGCCAAGTTTCAAAAATTCTGCAGGGGGCTTCCTGAAAACTTTCACATAATTGTCCTGTCTAGATAATATAATTTATGAAATCTCTCTGATTTAGGAATAATTTTTCCACCGAGATGCGTGTATTTCATAGCTTTCTCCCTGATCACTCTTAGTTTCCCCGGATTTGGATGGGCGAATGTTGGCAGCCCCGTTATAGTAGCAGTAGCAGAAACAGGCGGAAAGATACTTGCAGTGGTTGCTGGTCACGTCGAAATGAATGAAGTATCTGTGATTATGTATGCAAAATTATGACTCTGTCTTAGTAGACAATTCAGTTGATGACCGTCAGATTCTGAGTAAAATAAGCGAAGAAAGCGGAGGGGTTAGGTCACTAATTATACATATACAAGAGAGCAGAGCGCCATTAGTGCAAAAACAAACGTATAACTTACATGGAGGGGATATGAAATAGGTGGGTAAGTTCTGTACCCGAGATGGATGGTCAAAGCAGAATGAAGAAGAAAAGCAGGAATAGACGCAAGATGTAAGGTTTTAGGGCAATGTCTGAGATGTGGTTCCTTCGAAGAGTGCGAAGGGGAGAAGATATCGATCCTGAAGATTACACGCTAAAGACAAGAAAGTTGGACAAGACACACCGGCAGGTACAGAAGGACTTGAAAAAAAAAATAATCACACAGGGACACATGTTGTCATTCAAAAGAAGAAACAGGAAGGGAACTTTGACGGTGGATACGGGAGAAGATGCGACCAAAATACATCTTTAGTGTCTCAGGTTAAGACATACAGTTTATACATGCAAAGCTATAGTAGTCTCCAACATTTCCAGGTTCAGCATAGTGTATGTGAATGTAGCGAGAAGGAAGGGCTGATTATGAAAAGCTGAAGAAAGTTTTGAAATCAAATGTAGTAACAGCAGATGGATCAGTGTCCTTTCTCGTTTATCACTCTCTACTTACATCTCTTTCGCCATTGACAGATCGGATCGCCCAGCGAAGAGCTCCTCAAACACCCAGTTATCAAGGGCCTCTTCGCCTACAAGTGGCGCAGGCTGGGCCAGCTCACCTTCTATCTCCATCTACTCTTCTACATTACCTACTTGATCCTACTCTCTGGACACCTCATGGTGTTTCCGCCCACTTACTTCATCAATCGGTACACCGCCAACGGGGTGAAAAACTACACGTGGCTTGTTGACGGCGAGACCCGCTGGGAAACTGACGCCGACGACACGGCATTCGTTGTGCTAGGCAAAGTGGGTGGGTGGATCGTGTTGCTTCAAGCCATCTTCAGCATTTTTATTTCGGTAAGGCAAAAATCGAAACACATTTTCCCAAAGATGGGTTTATATTGGGAAATGAAATTGTATTTGCTGGCATTATTGACATTGATATATTCACTCATTTATGTCATATTGATATTTTCATTTAGATTCTTAAAAATGCAAAAGTTCCCTCGTTAAGGAATAACGCACATTTCGAGCAAGAGCTGAGATAATGCGATTCAGTCACGACATTCACTTTTCTGGGAATGTTGATTTTTTACTTGTCTGATAATACATGATTCCCCTCGTGTGTGTGTGTGTGTGTGTGTGTGTGTGTGTTGGGGGAATACACTCTCCCCCCCCCTCCCTCCCCCTCCCTCCACCTTCTCGGTCACCTCGCTCCCTCGCATGTAGATCTTCCAATCGACCCCCCCCCCCCCGTCGTGAAAACGAATGGCCGCCTTTTGACTCCATGGCAATTGATCCTTACTTTTTTTCCCCTTAAATTCTTGCTCCAGATCTACCAGGCGTACCTTTTGCGCACAAACGTCTTCACCCCGACCGGTTTATGGAACGCCTTCCTCGGCTTGGTTCCAAATATTCTTTGCATTCTGCTGGTCCTTCCGCTGGGCGATTTGAAATACATGCAAGGCGTTCCCTTCAAGCCGGTAAGTTAGGGGATCAGCCATCGATCCGCCGTTTTTTCAAGACCTTGGGTTCTTTCGATGAAGATCCGTGGTCATAGTCCCGGATCGTAGGATGACGAAAAGTAGATGATTTTATATATACAGTGATTATGAAATGAAGAAATAAACTGATAATGCATTTTGTTTTTGCCCTTTTTTTTTTTTTTTTGCCATGACAGTGTCAATACAAAGCCGTCATTGTCATTGTCAAGACTCCTGAACAAGGCGGAGGCCGCTGAAAATTCGAGTCGAATGGGTTCATTCTTTGTTGGCAAAAAATTGGAAAAACCTCTCAGTTCTCATTTTTACCCTTCAAACATAAATTTGTAATTCCGGTATGTGTGCATATCTTTATTAGTTTTTCTTTATTACCAATTATTGTCATACTTTGTAATGTATATATGCTTAATATGATTGATTTTTTGATTTACTTTGTGTTATGTTTTGTTGAAAGAAAAATGAGAATGAAATAAAAATAATATGAAATGAAGGACATAGCCAGAAAGCTCAATAAAGGGGTTTGCGAAACGCACAGCTACGTACCCGGTGTGTTAGATTTTGGTTTATAGTTTATTCATAGCTGATTCTAAATTGTTCACACTTTTAAGGTAGAGTCTGATTGAGATTGCAGTTTCTACACAGCCTACATTGGTAGATATTTGTATTTCTCGTTTTACTTTATGCAATTCTCATTTTACTAGTCGAACCAGTTTCTTATGATCTTTAAAAGAAAACTGTACTGACATTTTCTAATTGTCTGATAATTCTAATCTACATTTTTTGATGCCTACTACTGGAAAGAGAGGATTGTAAAATCCAGGATAAGCCTGTAATGATTTTTTGAAAAAAAAAATGAAAACGAGCAAGCCATGGAACGATCCACGCAATTTGGCCTACGTCACAGGTGCTCTTTGTGCACAACTCCGACATTAGCAAGACGAACTACATAATGCTAATTTACTGATGAAATCTCACACGAAGCACTCCAAAAGCTGTTATTTAGTATAATTGCAATATGGAGCTATAATAAATATGTTAAACAATATCTATTAATCTTTAAAAGCAAGCTCTTCAACAGCTTTTTATTTAGATAAAACTTGCGGGGAAATTCCAGATATGCAAAATGAAATTGGCATCGTTATCCGAACGTGCTGCCCATAGAAGACCGTGTGTAAGTAACGTTACGCATTGATGATCATGATCGAGCGATGGTTCGCGAGTTCAAACTTCTAGTATCTAACGTAGATGAGGGCTGAGTGAATCTCGAAAATCCAAATGTAACGGGTTTAATAGATAGACTCTGTTATGTTGTCATCCTTGACACAAAGAATAATTCCTTGACAGGCGTGATTCAGCAGTTACGAGACATTTATTTAAGAGCAATACTTGACGTAGCTCTGTGCCTATGAGTGTCTCTGAGCCTCTCCACTCAGTATTACAATTTGGTGTACATCCGAATATATGTCAATTAGTACATGACATAACATCCCCTCTCTCAACAAAGAAGATGAGGTCTTTAACCGAGTCAGAATAACTGCTCAACTTTAAAGGGGAAGGCTAGTAACTGATCAGTGGGAATCAGTGGAAATGCTGGGAGATGATTGTTCCAATCCTTATGGGATTCATTCAAGAGTTCATTGTATATCTATTGTTGTGTGAAAATGATTTGCTTCAGAATGGTCTCATATTCAAGTAATGTGCAGTTTAATGATTCCAGGTTAGCGTCCCTGGTCAGTGACGGAGCATTAATCTGCACATTACTTTAATATGAGACCGTTCTGAAGCAAATCATTTTCACACAACAATTGATATACAATGAACTCCTGAATGAATCCCATAAGGATTGGAACAATCATCTCCCAGCATTTCCACTGATTCCTACTGATCAGTTAGTAGCCTTCCCCTTTAAAAAACACATTCTATTCAACGAACGCCAAGTTGGTATCTTGATCATAACACAGTGTAACATTTATACAGTATCTGCCACTGAATGTGGCACATATGCAAGTTCAATATATTTATACGGAATAGCAACTTGCATGTTGTAAGCAATTTATCTGTGACCTGTTGTTAAAGCAAATATCTTCAGTAATGTAACAATTCCACATTGTCTGAAGTAAATTAATTGCCTAAAATGAATAAACTAATTGCATGCACATATGTCACTAGTATTGTTCTTGTGACTGATACATAAAGATTGATTAAAAACTGTATTAATTTTGACTAATTCCAAAATGCGTAGATTGAAAAGCTTTTACTCATTTCTAATATGTTATAGCATGCCAAAAGTTCAATCTATACTATTTACGGGTGAAGCTAGAGTGAACTATGGTAATTTCATACATTGTACATACATAGCTCATTATCACAATTGAATGCTAATAAGAATTAGCTTTCATAAATTTGGTTAACTCATGAAGTCAATATGCACTTCTATCAACAGGTCTGACTAAACATACATATCTCAGCATTGGGTGTTGTATTGTCACATTATGTCAGTATGTTTCAAAGTTTACACCACATAACTTCTCCCTTTTTCCATAAATGTGAATAATTTGAAGTGCTTTGCCTCATGCATCTCAAAACAAATAATTTTCAATCAAAAATGGAATAGTCACAAGGGCTATCCTTAACACATAAAACAGTATTTACAAAGGAGAGTATGTGTTTGCTACTCTGTGATAAGCCTCTTTGGTGGTCTTACAGTGCGACCACTTCTAGTAGTGTATACACCTGGTTTGTCAGGGGTGTTCTTACACTGGCTTTTCTTGGGTGTCAAGATTTCAGGGGTGGGGGCAAAGTGGACCCGCATTTTTGTGGTACCGAGGTCTCTCAGGTCACTACGGTTTCTGCGCAGTGTGTGCCCATTGGGGGTCTGTACCAGGTAGGAGTTTGGTTCGGCACATACGTCCTTCACGACCACCGGTGTCCAGAGTCCTGTTCTGCTGTCCCTCATATTAGCTTGTTGCCCTATCTCTAGGCTCGGCAGTTTCCTTGTACCGCGTACGTCATGGTTTTCTTTCTGCTTGGATTGACGGTCACAAAGCATCTGGCGGATCTCATCGTTGTCTGGTATGTTACCACGGTTCAGAGTGTCTTTCACAGGAAGTGCACTTCTAGACTTCCTCCTGTACAGTATGGGGGTATTGCGGATGGAGAGCATGGCTAGAAACTCGTCTTGGCCGCCTTCTCTAGCTTTGGTCAGGGATGCTTTCACAGTTTGTATTGCTCTCTCCACTTGACCATTACTTCTGGGATAGTGTGGGCTAGAGGTGACATGTGTGAATCCCCAGGATTGGCTGAATCTCTTGTATTCCTCACTAGAGAATTGTGGCCCATTGTCACTTATCACTTTCTCTGGGATTCCATGCTCACTGAATACTGCCTTTGTCAGGCGGATTACAGCCACACTTGAGTACCGGGCAGGTAATTTCCTAACGAACGGCATCTTAGAGAAGTAGTCCACAATGATCAAGTATTCGTCGTTACGGAAGTGAAACAACAGGTCAGTACCGACAACTTTCCAAGGGCCTTGGGGTACCTCATGGTTTGTGAGTGGTTCCGCAGACTGTCTTTTTTGGTGTGCTTGGCATTGAGTGCAGGAGCGAGTCATATTCTCCACATCTTTGTCTATGCCAGGCCAGAATACACACGAACGTGCATATGCCTGCGACTTGACTATGCCTTGATGTCCAATGTGGATTTTCTCTAGGACCTCCTTCCTCATCCGTGGGGGTATGAAGATCCGGTCTCCCTTCATGAGAATGCCATCTTCGATAGAGAGGGAGTCTCTGCAAGACCAAAAATTCCTGATCTCCTTGGGTAGATCCCGTGCATGTTCGGGCCATCCTTCTATCACTATTGTGGCAAGCAAACTCATGGTCTTGTCTTGCAGGGTCTGCTCTTTGATTTCTTGGAGCCTTGTGTCAGAGCAGTGTATGACATGGATTGTCTCCTCTATGTCCAGGGTCTGTCCTGAGATTGGGCTCAATCTCGAGAGTGCATCAGCAAGTAGCATCGTGCTTCCTGGACGGTACATGATGTGGACATCATACGGTTGAAGCCTTAGCATCATCCTTTGGAGTCTAGGTGGGGTGTCAGCAAGATTCTTGTACTGGATGTTCTCCAAAGGTTTATGATCTGTCTCGACAGTAAACCTAGATCCAAACACATATGTGTGGAAACGTGTGCATCCGAAGACTACTGCTAGTAGTTCACGTTCAATGTTGGCATACCGTTGCTCGGTAGGGGACAATGCTTTGCTCGCGAAGGCAACAGGCTTGTTGTTCTGAAGGAGGGCGGCTCCTAGGCCCTTCTGTGATGCGTCTACTTGGATGACTGTCGGCTTCAATGGGTTGAAGTATGTCAGAGTTGTAAGGTCTTCAACTTTCTTCTTGAGAGTCTCGAAGGCCATCTGGTGCGAACTTGACCACTGCCATTCTCTGTCTTTGCGGGTGAGATCCCGAAGGTCTGCTGTCAGATCAGCTAAGTGGGGAAAGAATGGTGAAAGGTACTGTACCATTCCGAGGAATTGCTGTAGCTCCTTCACATTCTGAGGGGGAGACAGTGCCTTGATGCTGGCCACTTTCTCAGGATCAGGTTGGATGCCATTTGCATCATAGTAGCACCCAAAGAACTTGACAGAGGCGATCTTGATGTCACACTTGTCCAGGTTGAACACTAGTCCGTATTCGCGTGCTCTCTGCATGAGTCTATGCAGGTTGTTGTCGTGCTCCACTTCGGAGGAGCCAAAGACTACAATGTCGTCGGCGATTCCTATGACACCAGGACATCCTTCCAAGATCACGTCCATCTTTGCCTGGAATATATCTTGCGACACATTTAGCCCGAAGGGAAGTCTCTTGAAACAGTATCGTCCAAGCGGAGAGTTGAATGTGGTTAGGAGACTGGATTCATTGTCCAGGACGATACTCCAGTACCCATGACAGGCGTCAAGTTTGCTGAAGACCTTTGCTCCGCTCATCTTGAAGGTGATCTCTTCAAGTGTAGGTGTCTTGTGATGGGTCCTTCTGCATGCCCTGTTCAAGTCCTTGGGGTCAAGACAAACACGAAGCTTTCCGTTGGATTTACGGCTCAGGGCTATTGAGGATACCCAATCAGTAGGCTCTGTGACTTTTCTGATAACTCCAAGTTCCTCCATCCTGTTGAGTTCTCCTTGGAGTTCCTCCTTCAAGTGGATGGGGAGTCTTCTTGGGGAGTGAATGACCGGCTGTGCATCGTCTTTTAGATCAATGTGAAATTCACCAGGGAATTTGCCGATGCCTTCAAACCTGTCTGGATACCTTGTCTGTAGGTCCTTGGTATTCCTTACAGGTGCCTGTGTTGATGCCTGCACAGCGCAATTTAGTGTTACCAGTTCCATCTCCCTTGAACTGGGTAGACCAAGGAGTGCTGGTCCGGTAGTATCAACCACAAAGAATGTAGTTTTGTGCCACTGCCCATTCTTGTATCTACACGATAGGTTCACTGTCCCGTGCTAGGGAATCTCTGCACCATTGTACGCTAAGAGTCGTGTGCTGCTCCTGGAGATCAGAGGTTCGCGTGCGGTATCATCCCCGTCAGTCCATTCTGGATGAATCTGCTTGAAGATGCGGGTAGGCAGTATGTTACCCTGTGCTCCTGTATCAACTTTCACTTTGAGAGTGTGATCTCCTCGTCTATTCGGAATGTCTACGGCTAGTGTGGCAAATACCTCATCGCGTACATCAGCAGTTAGGCTGTCGAATAACAGGTCCCTGTTAAACGTCAAGGTCTCAAGTTTTAGTGAGTTGAATTCACTTGTTGCATGTTCATCATCACTTGTCATTTCAAGTGGGTGGACAGCTTTGTTACCAGTCCCTTTTCTCTTATCCATCCTTTTTGATGAGACTGTGATTTCTGTTTGGATGGTCCACGGCGGTCATAGTTTTTTCCTCTGCTACTGCTCTTGCTCCGGCACATCTTCTTCCAGTGACCTTTTTTACCGCAGTTGTGACAAGTAGAGGAGTATGCGGGACATTTTCCTTTCGGGTGGATCGTGCCGCAATTCAGGCAGGTACGGCTTTTCTGAGCTGTATGAACATTAGCATTGTTCTCTAGTCCTCGAAGCTGGGAGATGTGTGCTGTGCTCGCTTCATGCGTTCTCGCGATATCCAGGGCTTCTTTCAGAGTCATTTTGTCTTTAGCGAGAAGCATTTTCTGGACTTCCGGATACTGAACTCCAGAAATCAGTACCTCAATTATGCGTTCTTCTTGGATGTCTTCATCCCGAAAGAGGCACTTGGCTGCTTTTGATTTGCATCGAACAACAAAGTCATCAATAGCCTCATTATTCAGCTGTCTGTAGCGCTGAAATTTCAGTCGGTGGATACGAAAGTTTTCGGTAGGCTGGATGTGACTCTCCAATCTACTCCAAATGTTCTGAGGATCCTTCAACTGCTCTTCAGTCAGATTCCATGTATTAAAAACGCGAAGACCATCGCGACCTGACCACATTATTATGTAATTGTATTGGTCTTCTTTCTTGATTCCCTTTACGTTAAACCACATTTGGGATAGCTGTTTGAACTCTTTAAATGCCTGAGCTTTGTCTGGGCAATCCCAGTCAAAAGTTGGGGTAGGGAGGGGGCCAGCCATGGTATTTAGTTTACTGACAAAATGCTGTGAAAAACATCAATACATGAAAATAAAACTGTCAACTTAGTATGACATAAAACGCAATCACATAAAATACATATGTTCTTTGAATATCAATTGAGAAATTAAAGACTGTTTAGGAAATGTATGTGCCCAGTTTAATTGTAATATAATCCCTTTGCAATGTTAGAGAAATATGCAATTCTAGTTAATAATAAACACCATTATTCAATCAAAATAGGCACAAATATAATTCAAATGCTTCCATACACATGAAAAGAAAATGTCGGTATGAGTACTGAATAAAATGTTCAAATACAAAATATCAGTATCTGAATACACATGTTAGAAACCTAATTACACATCAATCAGTTTAAAAACCTATTAGCGTTAGATGTTTACATTACATTTTTTCAAAATTCCAGTGAGTGCGGTAGGCCTATCTAACGTTAGAGCATGCTGCAAATTGATGCCTATAAATCTTGAACCAAAATTCAATTCTGAATTCCACCATTACAATGTTATATAATTCCAATAAATCACAAAATTTATGCAAATTGAAAACAAAATCAGCTTAGGTGATATTTACGGGCATGTTAAATATAACTCAATTCTCACACTCCAGTTATTGACAATCAATTTCTTCTATCAGGTACGTCTATATCTAGACACTGTTCTAATTTACATTTTACTTTACACATAAAAAAAAAATCTTTAATTGATGTAGTTTGGCCAACTTACAATATAGATCTAACGTTACAATACACCAAACCAAATAAGATCTTTATACTTTTTTTTTTTAATAAACAATGTAGCCAGAAGTTAACCCAGTCTAACTGTTACAACTTCATTTTAAATTGATAAAACCAGAGAGTTAATCTTTTAAGTTAACAAAAAAAAAATCCTGGATTTAAAACAAAGGTTTCAAATTCAACAGAGTAATTTCCAGCTCTCAAATTTCAATCTCATTTGCAGTCATACGACTAAGAATTTCATGCTTTCACTTTCAGGTCACTGTTTTTTAGTTTATAACTTCAGCACTGTTGTATTTAACTTGAGCTCGGCCTTGTCCTCGCCCTTGGCTTGGGGCTGCTCGCTCTACGTTGGTCGCTTGGTGAACATCCGTACCGTCGCCAGTTGTCCTAGCGTTTAGACTGTTGTTTGAACAGCAGAAAATAGTTCCTTCAGAAGGCTTCAGCTCCGATTCGATTGCTCATCCACGTAGCTAGCTAGCTAGACATCACGTACGTCGATGCGTTCTCAACTGGGCTGCCATTACCGATCGGCGATAGTGTCAAAATGTCAGATTATTCTCACTAACTTTGGCAGTAGGCCTAACTTAGTTTGGACTAGCCGTGAGAACGGCTGTTTTACAGACTAACCTGTGTGGCGATGGCAAAATTTGTCTTGGATGTGTGCTGCAAAGCGTCCAAAACCATTATCTAACTCAGTCAGTGTCACACATCTCGAGACAGAACAGGTTTGCAAAACATCATTCCATCAAGGACAAAACATTCCAATGCAGAGTCGAAACAATGCAGTTTATTCCGTAGCAGCGAAAATCTTCCGTAGATATGGAATTGTTTTACTCACTTGCGTGATGGAAAGCGTCCGAAACTCACGCAGTATGACGGCTTTCTTTGGCGAAACGAGCACAAAATCCTTATAACATTGATCTTTGCATGTAGGCTATGCGAAATGAACCCTTTGCGTGCCGGAAAGCGTCCATAAACTCACACAATAGGGCCAAAACAGCGGGGTGAAGTTTCAAGAGTTTCCAAATTTGTCACTTTTTCAGTTTACGAGTCGGGTGTTCAATTCAACGCTGACGCATATTAGTCCGCGTATGCGGGAGACTTGAATTTGCATAGGCACAACACGGTAGTTCCAGGGATAGCACAGACGATGCAGTGCTACAGTGATGCGGTCACTAGACTGTGGGAGAGGCGACGCATCGGTGCAGTACCAAGTCTGGATTCGTGTTTCCAAAAACAGTTTCACTCGTAATTTTGAGAGTTCCTCAAAAATAAGGTTAATTCCAATCCCGCCGCTGCCACCATGTTATGTTGTCATCCTTGACACAAAGAATAATTCCTTGACAGGCGTGATTCAGCAGTTACGAGACATTTATTTAAGAGCAATACTTGACGTAGCTCTGTGCCTATGAGTGTCTCTGAGCCTCTCCACTCAGTATTACAATTTGGTGTACATCCGAATATATGTCAATTAGTACATGACATAACAGACTCTCTTCAACGGCACGCACGATTTACGCTTAGTGAGATGAAAACGGTACCCAGTACACATAGACTCTGAAATACTAGAACTAGGACTAGGACTACTGAGCAGTCAAGGAGTAGGTTCTACGTGGCAGTCCAAGTTTTGATGAGTAGGCCCTACACTCACTCACCGTCGACATTGCAGCTGTAGGCCCTATGTGCACAGCGCTAAGGCACAGCGTAACGTTACATACCCTGCTGCCAGAACTTGAAGAAAGTCCAGAAGAAAGTCCAGACCCCAGATCTAGATCTGGACCCTTGTCCTGCAGGCACTGTTGTTCCTGTGCTGAATTTTTCAGGTAAGGTATCTGCTTTATGGATTTCCGATGTTTTGTAGTCGAGTAAATCTCATAGTGGTGTTCTTTACACCAAGGACTAATGTTAGATCTAACAGTTTGTTTCAGTAGGCCTACTAGGACCCATATCTCGGAAGAGTGGCCTGACCACGTAGATTCTAACACAGTGTCGCCGCTTCGCGATCCCAGCGCTGGTGTAGGTATAGTGCTAGCGTACTTCCGTATCCATATCTCAAAATTCACCTTGCCAAATGGCACCAAACTCACAGGAAGTACTTTATGATTCATATCCAACAGCTCACATTAATTGGAAACAAATCACATGTCGGGAAGCGTAAGTGTAGATGTCGACTTTCCTGTCGGCGTCGCTAAAAATAATCTTCTCTAACGGTATTACGACTACCGATTGCGACCAGGCCCTACCTAGAGTGTCTATCTGCTGCGCACGCACAGACTGAAGTTAGCCATTTAATATCATGAGACAAATCTTTTAAGTAATCGGGGGCAATAAATAAATTTACAAATTATTTGTGTTAAGTTGAATGAAAAATGTAGTTCCTATATCACACAAGTCGCAAAAATCATTACACTTTTGAGTTTAGTTCTCGCGTAAATTCCCCGTTCGCACAGTACTAGTCGGCTAACTTCAGTTCTAGATTGTGCATTTTGCGTTCGCCAAGATCTCTCGCGAAGAGTGTTTTTTTTTTTTTTTTTTTTTTTTTTTTTAGTGACGACTTGAAAGTCGACGTCAATATTGATACTTCTCGATTACTGATTTCGTTCAAATATAAGAGAATACTTTGAAATATGCTATAAAGTATATCCTGTAATTTTGGTTTGATTTGGTTTAGTGAAATTTGAGATATCTACATGGATAGAACAGTACACAAGCGCCGCCTGCTAGCTAAATTAGGCCTAAGCGTCGTCTGCTACTCGATACGAATTAACGCACGCGTATATGCAAGCACTTGTAATCAGTAATAGTGAGAGCACCTGTGACATCATAACATCCGGGCTCGTCAGCTCATTAGCATAATACTCACCTAAAAAGTTCCATTTTTAACATTAAATTACGGACTTAATCGTTATGAAATTGTGATTCTGTTTGCACCGCTGGGTCTTTTAGAATTAAAAGAACAACATATTAAAAAAGAATAAAAAACCGGTAAAATGCCCTTTTAAGGTATGTATTAGGAAGATAACGAACATGGATTAGCCCAGGACGTAAATAGGTTAGTAAGAAAGAAGACAGAAGCGATAACAATGCTGGAAGGAACACATTGTCCCACAGTGTGTGTACATCGTGTTTCACACTGTGGGACTCTGTGTTCTTTCCAGCAGGTAAGTACATAGAAGGACTGTCCAGTGCGTCACTGTATTATATTAAATGGGTTAGTCAAATACCTGTAAGTGATTGGCTAAACATAGTCACATGATGGAGGTACATTCGTTATGTTCGCCCATTAGCGAACATTCTTGTAATGTTCTCCCATGGGAAAACATTTTCACGTAACAAATGACAGAAGGCCAAGGACCGGCCGCGCACGCACAGTGAATAGGGAGCTTTAGATTTTAGACGCGCGGTCGTTCAAAGAGAAAAAAAAAAAACATGATCTGAGCGTGCGCAGTAGCGCGGATCAAGTTACTGCGCACGCTCAGATCATGTTTTTTTTTTTCTCTTTGAACGTCCGCGCGTCTAAAATCTAAAGCTCCCTAATTTGGCTCTGCGCGAGCGAGCGATCGAGTGCGTTGTGCTGGTGGTTCGGTTGCCGTTGACGTATTTGACGTACTGTATTTGACTAAAGTAAATCCTTATAGCAGATGATGACTTTTGTTGTCGGTAACATGTACCAAACGTTCCACCCTCAGGGTCTGAAATGCTATTGAGGGAGGTTATAAGTCCCGAGACGAACAATCCCTTTGGGTGGAACATTCGGTATGTTCCCTCCCCCGCCAGTCATCATCTATAATGTTATCATCATTCCACAGGATTGGCAGTGGCAATGTGGAGCTTGGGCCATCTTCCTGGTGTGGATCAACCTCATCCTGCATTGCCGACGACTGGCCTTCGTCGGCATCTACGTCTTGATGTTCACATGTGAGTTAATTACTAATACATGTATAATATAGCATACATACTTATGATACAGGCCGGCAGTGCATGACAAAAGTTTTATAAAATGGGTTCAAGAATGTAGCCAATTGGAAGCGCTGAAATGAGTCACGCGTACTTGTATTAATTTCTCACTAACATCCACGGCCGACGTCACAATGTTTGCACTAGCAGTGCGCACTCAATCAGTTGTTACAAGTGCGTCGCGCGCTACTATATGCGCTGTCAATCCTGTAAACAACTTCTGGTTCGGGCTGCCGGCCGGCCTTCTTCTTCTTCTTCTTCTTCTGGTTAAGTCTGCCTCCTTCAATAGCCTGAAGATTCTTGCAGACTGGTGCTATTTACATTATAATACAATTTATTTACAGATATTTACAAGCACATAGAAAATTTGACGAAAACAACTAGCCACTGTGATCAACCGTTAGACGGTTTCGAAATGATCCCACAGATGGCGCAGAAACAATGTCTGACGACAGGGAATTCCAGTTCCTTACAGTTCTTGGGAAGAACGAATGGCGATGCGATTCAGTTCTCGAATATGGTACCTGATAGGAGTGTGGTTGCGAGGCTCTCGTTAACCGAGTAGCCTGTTTGATAATATAGTCCTGTGCTGAAAGAGGAGTAAGATTATTGTGTATTTTGTACATCATAATTAGCCTGTCATTTTCTCTGCGCTGTTCCAGAGTGGTCCAATCAAGTTCTTGTAGCATTTTGGTGACACTTGAGGTGTTATGGTAGCGATTTAAAGTGAATCGCGCAGCTCTTCTCTGGACCATTTCCACTTGGTGGATTAGGTTCTTGGTGGATGGGTCCCAAACTGTAGAAGCATACTCAACAATTGGTCGAACCAACGTTTTGTAAGCTGTGGCTTTAACATCAGAAGATTTTATGCGAAGATTGCGTTTTAGAAATGCAAGCACGTTATTGGCTTTATTGACAGTATTATTGATGTGTTGGGTCCACTTCAAATCAGAAGTAATGGTTACACCTAAGTACTTCACGGATTCAACAGATTCAAGAGGGGCGTTGTTTAGATGATACACGTGTTGTACCTTACTTCTTTTCCTGGATATTGTCAAAACCTTGCACTTATCTGTGTTCAAATCCATCATCCATTTTTTCGCCCAGTCACCAATTTTGTTTAGGTCCTCTTGAAGATTTTGCGTATGATGTTGATTGTCGATGGTCATGTAAGAAATTGCATCATCGGCAAAAAGGCGAACCTTTGACGCGAGACCATCAGGCAAGTCATTGATGTAAAGCAGAAAGAGGCAAGGCCCAAGAACCGACCCCTGAGGCACTCCAGATCCTACCGCTACTGAAGAAGATTTAATACCATCCAAAACAACCCTCTGGCTTCTTCCATTGAGAAAACTTTGAATCCATTTCAGATTTTTCCCCCTGATACCGTAGTAGTCCAGTTTACGTAAAAGCCGCTCATGTCCAACCTTGTCAAAAGCTTTTGAAAAATCCATGACTATAACATCCGTTTGACGACCTGCATCCAAGTTCCTTTGTAAATCGCTTGTGAAACCAAGTAATTGTTGTTCACATGACATGTTCTTACGGAAGCCATATTGTAGGGGAAAAATGATGTTATTTTCGTCCCCGTGCTTCATAATTTTGCTGGCTAAAACGTGTTCCATTAGTTTACAGCAAATACATGTCAGCGAAATGGGGCGGTAGTTTACAGGAGTAGATCGATTACCTTTCTTGTAGACTGGTACAACATTTGCTTCACGCCAATCATTTGGTATTTCACTTAATTCATATGACAACCGGAATATATTGCAAAGAATTGGAGCCAGAATTTTTGCCAGCTGCTTCAAGACTCGTGGAGTTATACCATCCGGTCCAGGGGCCTTGTATGTCTTCAAACCACAAAGCAACTTCTCTACACCCTTTGATGAAAACAAAATATCCTCCATTTCTTCAAAGTCTGAGGTTTCCGGTAGTAAGTCATTCGGTATGGGAGTTTCCTTGGTGAAAACACTTTTGAACTGTTGGTTCAATGCTTCAGCTTTTGCAATTGGATCAGTGATCGTAATACCATCACTTTTCAGTTCCCTTATTCCTGTATTATCAGTCCTGTTGTATTTGATGAAGCCCCAAAATCTATTCATACTCTCAAACTCTGTGGTATCTTCATCGATAGAAAAAAGAGATTCCACATAATTCCAATAAGCCCTCCTTAGCTCCTGTTGCAGTGATTTCTTAACTGCTTTCAACTCTTCCTCTAATTGAAAAGGGACTACCCCGTGGTTTCTCAATTTCATGTTCCGACTTTTTTTGTTCAACCTATCTCTCCTTTTGATCAACCTTTTAATCTTGTTTGAAATCCAAGGTATGTCATTCTTTTTGAATGTCATCTTATGTGGAACAAACTCTGTCATTCCTTTCTCTATTCCATTCTTGAAAATAACCCAAGCCTCATTCACTGAGCAAAAGTCAAGCTTATCTTCAATTTCCTTGCCTACACCTTGCATGAAATCAGCAAATTTCTCCCAATCCGCTTTGCTGTAGATGTTGATTTTCCTTCTTACTAGCTTCTGGCGAGTTGGACAACCAGCAATCGTGAGAATTGGGCAATCATGATCTGAAATGCCTGGTACAACTGAGACATCGGTGACTAACGTTGGATTATTTACTAGGAATAGATCGAGGCCTTTCTTGTGTGCATAACATGTGTGGCGTACGTATACTCTTATACGTACAGTACTTATATGTGCAGGATTTGCGAGTGCGACATGTTTGGGACGAATATCTTCGGACATCTTGATCCACAAAGGTACGTGAAAAATGTTGTTAGTTTTCGACCCATTTTATAAAACAAATGATGCACAGGATTATTTCGTGGCGTTAGTGGAGACGCAGCTCACTCTCGGGTATTTACAATGTAGTGCAACATGCACTCGGCTTCGCCTCGTGCATGTTTCACAATTGTAAATACCCTCGAGTGCGCTACGCCTCCACTAACGCACTCTATCCTGTGCATCATTTGTATAATAGTGCACGCAAAATATAAAGATTGCAGACGATAACCCACTATCGATTTGATATCGGTTTTTGCTCCCTCATTTTAATCATCGAGTACTGAATCCCGCACCTCATCGACGCGATTGCGCCACAACCGCGATATGCTTTGCTCGATATTATCGTTATTCTCGATTCTCGCTGGCTATGCTAGCAACTTATCTGTGTGGGACTAGACTTTCAGCGGTAGATTTAAACATGCAAGCGGAAATGAACAGGTTCGCTACTTTTACAGAGACTGATCTATATAAACAGTATCTTAGACAATAAGGACACAAATGATGCCATCATACGCCCTACGAATTCTGGACTCCTACTGTTCTGAAAAAGGAATCAATCCGACGGATATTGAGCAAGTCAACCCAAGATTTGTGCCGCTTCTCCGTACATTCTACGCGGAAGTGCGCCGTGGAAATGGGTAGCGTGTGTACGGTATACGCTAAGCGCTCTTTGATCACGCTACGCTATGAACTTTTACTACGACATTTACAACACACTATCGGAGTCCATTTGTGCAGCAATGGTGACTTCAATGATGCCTGGCACGAGCCTTGTGTTTAAATCCAGTAGATCCCTAATCCTACAAAACATCATCTAGTCCTGGTCCTGGACCCACAGTGCAGTAAGTAAACTTTGGGCGTCTAACGTGTTACTGTTAGATCCATGGTAATTGTTAGACCTATTGTAGGGTCAAGTGTTAATAACGTAATCTCTGTCGCTCGTAAGTGACGTAGGTCTAGTAGTAATCTAGTACACGTATAACGCTAGGCCAGGGCCCCTAGACCTAATCTATCGTAGGGCCTAGAAATCGTTAGATATAACCACGTAGGCCCAAGACCCTAGACTCTATAGTTGAATTTGGATCTTCAGGATTTTGTCTACACAGGTTCAAAGAAACTGGTATTATTGCTTGTCTTGACACGTGTAGAGCCTTAAATGATCTAACGCTAGGCTTTCGTATTTTTTTCAATTTATCTTGCCTGGGTATGTATGCTATTTTATATAACGCATAGTGCATGACATCTTAATGCACTATAACAAGTACCAAACACCTCCAAATTCTGAATTTGCCCTCAGGCAATTATATTCAATTCGGCCTGCGGCCTCATTGAATATAACTGGCCTTCGGGGCAAATTCAGAATTTGTCGGTGCTTATATTGTTATAGTGCATTCAGCCTCATGCACTATATTATACAAATGATGCACAGGAGCCGCCGCGCGCACAGACGATCGGCAATCTACCATAGGATTACAGGCAGTGCAATTGTACTGAAGTAAAGGAAGGAGGTGTGTCTCATTTCAGCGCTTCCTATTGGCTACATTCTTGAACCCATTTTATAATATACAAATGATGCACAGGATAGAGTGCGTTAGTGTAGGCGTATAGTGCACTCGAGGGTATTTACAATTGTGAAACATGCACGAGGCAAAGCCGAGTGCATGTTGCACGACATTGTAAATACCCGAGAGTGAGCTACGCCTCCACTAACGCCACGAAATAATCCTGTGCATCATTTGTTTTATAAAATGGGTCGAAAATTCGAGAACTAACAGCATTTTTCAGCGTTTTTCACGTACCTTTGTGGGTCAAGACGTCCGAAGATGTTCGTCCCAAACAGTACGCACGTCGCACTCGGAAATCCCGCACATACAGTATAAGTATGATGGGGGGTTGGGTTTCCGGACACTTAAGTTCCCGCATGAAAACTTACTTATTTTACATAGAATATGCACCCTTACCTTAAAGACTTGATATAGACTCCTCATATAGGCCTACTAGACAACATACTCTGAAAACGGCGTGAGAATTAACCTGCTAAATCGTTGGATTTGCCCTTCAAAGTGACTCCATGTACGCGTCCGGTCCCACAACGCTTGGTCTACTGTACTGTACAAAGTGTACGTATTAGTAGAGTGATACGTACGCCACACATGTTATGCACAAGGGAAGAAAGGCCGGCCGGCCGTCAGCCCGAACTAGAAGTTGTTTACAGGATTGACAGCGCGTATGCATGCAATTCAAAGGAGCCGCCGCGCGCACAGACGATCGGCAATAGGATTTAACACGCAGTGTTAGTGCAATGGGACTAGAATAAAGGAAGTACACGTGACTCATTTCAGCGCTTCCTATTGGCTACATTCTTGAACCCATTTTATAAATATATTTGTATCCCCCGAACAGAGTTCGGAGGATACTATGGATTTGGCCTCGTCGCGCCGCGTCCGCCGCCGCCGCCGCCGCAGAGATTTCCTTGTGAGCGCTCATACCAGCTGCGTTTCTTTTCCGATCATCTTCAAAGTTGGCATGAAGGTGTATTATGGTTAGACGAAGAAGCCTATTGTTTTTGGTGATGGCGCCCTCGCTTGTTCCGTCTGTATACATGAAAAGGTAAATCCAATAGGGTCTGCTTGTGAGCGCTCTACCGGCTGTGTTTCTTTTCCGATCATCTTCAAAGTTGGCATGAAGGTGTATTATGGTTAGACGAAGAAGCCTATTGTTTTTGGTGATGGCGCCCTCGCTTGTTCCGTCTGTATACATGAAAAGGTAAATCCAATAGGGTCTGCTTGTGAGCGCTCTACCGGCTGCGTTTCTTTTCCGATCATCTTCAAAGTTGGCATGAAGGTGTATTATGGTTAGACGAAGACGCCTATTGTTTTTGGTGATGGCGCCCTCGCTTGTTCCATCTGTATACATGAAAAGGTAAATCCAATAGGGTCTGCTTGTGAGCGCTCTACTGGCTGCAGTTCTTCTTCGATCATCTTCAAACTTGGCATGAATGTGTATTATGGTTAGACAAAGATGCCTATTGTTTTTGGTGATGGCGCCCTCGCTTGTTCCGTCTTTATACATGAAAAGGTAAATCCAATAGGGTCTGCTTGTGAGCGCTCTACAGGCTGCAGTTCTTCTTCGATCATCTTCAAACTTGGCATGAAGGTGTATTATGGTTAGACGAAGATGCCTATTGTTTTGGTGATGGCGCCCTCGCTTGTTCCGTCTTTATACATGAAAAGGTAAATTCAATAGGGTCTGCTTGTGAGCGCTCTGCTGGCTACAGTTCTTCGATCATCTTCAAATTTGGCATGAAGGTGTATTATGGTTAGACGAAGACGCTTATTGTTTTTGGTGATGGCGCCCTCGCTTGTTCCGTCTTTATACATGAAAAGGTAGATCCAATAGGGTCTGCTTGTGAGCGCTCTACTGGCTGCAGTTCTTCTTCGATCATTTTCAAATTTTGACATGAAGGTGTATTATGGTAAGATGAAGAGGATTATTGTTTTTGGTGATGGCGCCCTCGCTTGTTCCGTCTTTATACATGAAAAGGTAAATTCAATAGGGTCTGCTTGTGAGCGCTCTACTGGCTGCAGTTCTTCTTCGATCATCTTCAAATTTGGCATGAAGGTGTATTATGGTAAGATGAAGAGGATTATTGTTTTTGGTGATGGCGCCCTCGCTTGTTCCGTCTGTATTCATGAAAAGGTAAATCCAATAGGGTATGCTTGTTGATGCTGTGGGTTCGGGGGATACATGTGCTCGGCTGCGCGACCCGCCGAGCACGAAATTTCTAGTATAAAATGGGCTTTAGAATCTCTGCAATCTGATTGGGCATTTCGATGCTTTGATTTTTACTGATCTACACAGAGCCATGCGTCTGGTAAAATCCGAACGCATGGTTCAAGTGTTGTATAGTGTTACAGGTTTACCGGACTCATGATGGGGGGAAAAAGATTGTGTTTTATGAATTTACGGGCCTGTTTCATAACACGAATGATGGACAGGACAGCGTAGATCGGTGAGGATGGGATGCTCTTGTTTAACTTTGGAACAGTGTAAAACCCACTCGCTGCGCTCCTGAACTCGCGCATCTAATTCTCACCGGTCCACTCCGATCAGCTCTGGTACAGAACTGCTCAACCTGTCGATTTTTTTTTCTTTAACCGTATGAATTTCTTTTTTCTTTTCAATTATAAGGAAACATGTGTGTGTTTTTCCAATGATCAAGATTTTCTTAAAAGTACGCAATGAAATATTCTCGGATACTTCGTCGTTCTCGGCGTTGCTGCAGGACGTTGTCACTGCGTTGTTTATCTGAGATGAAATACGATCAACTATAGGAAATGTAAAACATCACATGAACGTGTTGTTTCACGAAATTTTCAACGTCACTGAAATCATCTCGCAAATGCAAAGGAAACCGAAAGAGCTTTAATACGGCAGGTCTTGTGACTACTCAATCCCTTGTGAGTGTCATCCTTCAATAAAATAGATTTTCCATCGCTGTTTGTCGAAAATGATCGAATAATTCTTGTAACACGTTTGGTTTTCTGCAGAACCAAGTATAAAAGCACTTCTGGTAATTTGAGTTTGAATCTGTAACATAATTTCCTGTATTTGAGCACTGATATCTACCACTGTTACCATTGGGTGATGTCTGTCAAAATGAGTTCAATTTGTTTTAACATCGTGTGCAGCTGTCTTCAAGACGTCGATCAAGTTCTTCTTGGTACTTCCGATGTTCCTCCTGGCCTTCACCTCTGTATTCTACTTGCTCCTGATGAATCAGGTACGGATATCAGGACGTCTGATGCCCCTAGACCTGACCCGGGGGGGGGGGGGGGGGGGGTTGGCCTTCTAAAACACGTGACCGACAATGAATTGCGTAATTTAACCCTCTCTGTACCCGAGATTTCCGAAAGTGTGTGTACTGCTTTGGGGTTTTCTGCGCCAATCGGCACCCACAGCACAATGTAATAATCAGCTTTATTAGAGTTAAAGTTAACACCGTATATCTAGGAACTCTGTTTTTGGCCAAGGAGAAATCTCGAAATATATTGTGTGTTTTTTTTTTTCTCTCAAAATTGGACATAGAATATGAAAGTTGTGGAGGATTCAAGTTTCATATGTTTGGACGAATGCGTGATATTAGCAGATACCCAAAATCTAACTTAGGTATGGTGAAAATATCATCGTGACACACAGTATACCAGTGAGATGCACAGGAATTTTCAATGTCATTATCTGCCTTTGTGACATAGAGTAAAATAATTCAATAGCTTTCCTAGTTCGGGACCAATATTGTTCACTTTGTTTCTATTCTTTTATAGAACATACCTCCACATATTCTTTGCGGTGCTATTAGTAACCACCTTGTGATGTTCTCTTTATTTTTTCCAGCCCCCCTTCAATGACTTCGTAGGCGCCGTTTTCAAAGTCTTTGCCATGACTACGGGGGAAATCGACTTCGGGTCCGTCTTTCACTCGTTGGACTACACTCATGAGACCGATGTGGCCGAGGATTTCGTTTCCATACTCTTCTACCCTGCTACTACGTACATACTGTTCACTATCTTCATCGTTGTCATGCCGATCTTGATCAGCAACCTCCTGGTGAGTCGCCTAAAATATTTCACTCTTCACTTCTCGGAGAACTATGCAAACTGTATTGATTTCTTTTTCTCTTTGTTTTCTTACCCATAAATTTTGACTGCTTTTATACTCCTACAATGTACAATAAGAACAAGAAAGATGTTTTATGTAGGCGTTACAAACTAGCCGCAATTATTATAAAGGATGGCCCAAAAAGAATGGAACACCCAAGATCTTTAATTTCAGCAATGTTATTGCAAATATGTCATTATTTTGCATACTACATGTATTAAAAAGGCCATTCTTTTTCCAATAGAATGACACCAAGTCTTTAATTTTGGTTGATGCCTTATGATTTTAGGACCATTTTAGTCAACCCTTGCAATTTTCAAAATGTGATCATTTTGCACTCTCAGAGATACCGATAGCGAGAGCTCGACTTGCCATAGAACCAGTAGCGTTATGAATGTGTGGAATGTGGGGCGGACGGTGTGATTGTCATTAGGCGTTTTCACATCAGCCCGATAAAAATCCAAGCTCGAGATATTTTTCGCAGAAAATAGTTAGCAAAGTAGCGCGCTATTTCGAAACATCGGGCTGTGGAGCCGGGAAATGTGCAAACGCCGGGAAATGTGCAAACGCCTGGAAATGTGCAAACGTCTCGCCGGGAAATGTGCAAACGCCGGGAAATGTGCAAACGTCTTGCCGGGAAATGTGCAAATCTCTAAATTTCATCAACGGGAAATGTGCAAACGTGACGCCGGGATATGTGCAAATGTTCAATTTTGCCGGGAAATGTGCAAAACGTCGCCGGGAAATGTGCAAACCATTCATTTCACCTATATTATGTAGAGATGGAAGAGAAACTCTCAATCAAAGCTGCGCACGAACCATTACCATCTTTACCACCTGTCTTTTTATGCCATCGCCAGGAAGTGGTGCCGGAGGCATTATGTTTTCGGGTTGTCCGTCCGTCCGTACGTACGTCCGTCCGAATTCTTTTACGCGATAACTTGAGTAACATTGACTGGAATTTTACCAAACTTGATCCAAGTATAAAGTATGATGTGGCAATTATTTGATAAGATTTTGGGTAAAATCGGTCGAAGGTCAGAGGTCAAAGGTCAAGGTGAAATCATGAAATTGTATCCGTTTACGCGATAACTCAAGACTGGATCGAGCAAATTTCACCAAACTTTGTCGGAGGATGATGTTTGATGGGGCAATTACTTGATAAGTTTTCTAGTGAAATCGGACAGAGGTCAAAGGTCAAAGATCGAGGTCAAATCCTAAAATTTATCTGTTTACGTGATAACTCAAAACTGGATGAAGCAGCTTTCACCAAACTTGGTCCAAGGATGATGTATGATAGGACAATTAGTTGAGTAGATTTTAGTGACATTGGCAAGAGGTCAAAGGTCAAAAGATCAAGGTCAAATGCTAAAAATGTTGCTGTTTCCCCCATATCTATGCAATGCCCAAAGGTATTTTCTTGAAACTTAGTGTAGACATGTACTACTGCGTAAAGATTCTCCAAAGAGAGTTTCATGTCATAAGGTCAAAGGTCAAAAGGTCAAAGGTGAGGTGAAAATGTTGCAATATCACTTTTCTCGCAAATGGTTCAATGTATCTTCATGGAACTTGGTGCATACGCATGTACTGACTGGCAGGGATTATCTAGGGAATTTAGGGGTCGTGGGTCAATAGTCAGGGGGTCAAAGGTCAAGGTCACTATTTCCCTCATATAATAGTATATGCAATGCTTGCATTATTAGTTTTAAATCTTAATATATACGTGCATTACCTAATGGAGATTCTCCGGGAAATTTCCAGCCAGAAGGTCAAAGGTCAAAGGTTAAGGGTCAAGGGCTAGGTTTCAATGCCCCCCCCCCAAAAAAAAAAAAACAAAAAACAAAAACAAAAACAAAAAAACAAAAAACTATTTTGTACTGTAATTACATTCTTTTTTCATACCTTGGAAATTACCCAATGCATAAACTTATAAAAGGGTCCGTCAGAAGTCAAGTAAAACTTCTCAATTCCCTAAATATGTGTACCTGCACTCTTAGACAATTATAGCAAACCTAGTTCAAGGAAAATGAACATTCAAGATATTTCTGACAAACCTGTCATTTCAGTATTTTGCCAGTTATGTGAAACTGTCATCACACATTGTGAAGACATTGTACTATACACCTATTGGGAGAATTATGCATTATGGCGGAGGCATCAGTCGCCATAGCGACATTTCTAGTTTTTTATTACATTGTCAACATTTTCTTGCAAACCCTACAACGATTTTCACCAGATTTGGCAGATAACATCTTAATGGTGATATGATCGTAATTTGTCAAAATGAGCCCCCCCCCCCCCCACACACACACACACCAGTCCTAAGGAGGGGGGGGGGGGGGAGGAGGAGTTGAAGCCTCAGAGTCCCTATACCATGTATAAACGCTTGATTTTTTTTTTCTTCATCTTTCGAACCGAAAAAGAAAGAGCTAAGTTAGTGCAATGAAGACATTAATGACTAAAATTTCATGTTTGATTGTGGCGGACCCAGGGGTGCCCTGATCGGGGGTGAGGGGGAGGAGGGGGATTTCCCACATTTTCAGCACATTCTCGAAAAATCTAGGACGGATTTTCACCCAACTTGTGAAATACAGTCATATTTATGGTAATACAATCTTGATTTGTTAAAATGCGCCCCCCCCCCCCATCGCCGAAGGGGGGGGGGGGGGGGGATTAAAGCTTCTCTTTTAACATCCCAAAAATCTGGATTTTTTTTTTTTAAATCTTCTTCTGTCAAACCGAAAAAGATAGAGCTAAGTTAGTGCTATGAAGACATTAACGTGATTAATGAATGAAATTTCATGTTTAATTATGGCGGATCAAGGGGTGCCCAGATCGGGGGGGGGGGGGGGGGAAGGTGATGGGTGGCGGGGGATATTCCACATTTTTAGCATCTTCTTAAAATATCTATGAGGGATTTTCCCCAAACTTGACAGATAGCAAGATTATGGTAATAATTATGATCTTAATTTGTTCAAATGAGCCCCCCCCCCCCCTTTCCCCACCGCCGAAGGGGGGGGGGGGGGGGAATGCGGGGGGTTGAAGCTTCAACGTCCCTAAAACTCTGGAATTAAATCTTCTTCTGTCAAACCGATAAAGATAGAGCTAAGTTAGTGCTATGAAGACACAGCGTTAATGAATGAAATTTCATGTTTGGTTATGGCGCGGATCCAGGGGTCTCCAGATCGAGGGGGTGAGGGCAAAGAGAGGAATTTTCCACATTTTCAGCATCTTCTTGAAAAATCTACGACAGATTTTCACCAAAATTGGCAGATTGCCTCTTTACGGTGATATGCACTTAATTTGTTAAAATGAGCCCCCTCCCACACACACACACACACACACACACACACACATACCACTACTTAAGGGGGGGGGGGGGGGTTTGAAGCCTCGGCGTCCCTAAACTCATTTTTTATCTTCTTCTGTCAAACCGGAAAAGAGAGCTTAGTTAGTGCTATGAAGACATTAATGGCTGGAATTGTATTTTACGTTTGATTGTGGCGGATCGAGGGGTATCTTTATCGGGGGGGGGGGGGGTTGAGGGGGAGGAGGGGGATTTTCACATATTCTGCATCCTCTTGAGAAATTTTTGACGGATTTCCACCAAACGTGGGATGTAGCATCTCTAGGGTAATAGAACCCCACTTTGTTCGAAGGGCATTGCAACAAGTCCAAGTTGTTCCCCTTCCCCAAAGCTAGGGATAAGACCAGGGTAGCCCCCATGTCATTTAGTAAGCAGAAGTGAAATTTCATCAAAGTATAGATCTGCCTTCTAAAAATGTGATAAGATTGTGTTCTATTTCTCTTGGTTATATATAAAATTTCTTTAAAAAGTATGTATTCCGTTTTTTTTTTTTCATATGTATAGGGTTTTCAATAAAATTCTGAATTCCATCCGAACGCCCCACCCCCTCGTGTTGGTCCCTTTCAAGTTCAAGGGGCGGAGATGAGGACTGGAAGGGGGGGGGAGGCTCCATCTCCTCCCACTTTATGGGTTGGGGCAGTGCTCATTTAGACAAATTGAAGTCATATCACCAGATAAATACGCTACGCTACGTTTCAAGCTTGGCAAATATCTATTATATAAGGGTTTCAAGAAGAAGCTGAATATGTGACAAATCCGCCTCCGCTGCACTTAACATTAAAATATTCATGAATTAACTTACCATAACAGGCACCAGCACTCTATTAGCTCCATCATTTTTGTATAGAAGCTTTTTTTTTTTTAAGCTGATATATAATTTTATTATCCGAGGGATGCGTCTTGTCTTTTCAGGAAAAATACAAAAAATGTGAAAATAAAGCCTCCTTCCTACCCACTCACCTTTTTGGGCATCCCTTCATCTGTCATTGTAAACTTGAGCCTACATCATGCATTAACTGTATTTACAGTACTCTCACCATAAAGATGCTGTACATGGTCAAGTTTGGTGAAATTCGTCATAGATTTTTCAAGAAGATGTAGAAAATTTTGAAAATCCCCCTCCTCCCCCTGGTTACAGCTCGTTATTCCGAAGGTTCCTTATTCCGAAGGCTCTTTATTCCTAAGATTCGTTATTCTGAAGGTTCATTGTTCCGAATTTCATTTACGGATTAACCAGTCTTCGGATTAACGAACCTTCGGAATAACGCCACAAAGTTTCGGATTAACGAACCCTTTTTCATTTCGGATTAACGAACCTCTAGGTATAGGGACTTTGCGTATTTCGGATTAACGACCCTTTGGAATAACGTACCTTCGGAACAGTGAACCTTCGGAATAACGAACAGCACCCCCTCACCCTCACCCTCACCTACCCCCGATCAGAGCACGCCTAGACCCGCCATAATCAAACATGAGACTTCGGTCATTAATGTCTTTACAACACTAACTTTTTCGGTTCGACAGAAGTAAAAAAAAAAAAAAAATCAAGAGAATAGGGACTCTGAGGGTTCAACGCCCCCCCCTCCTCGTCGGCGGGGGGGGGGGGGGGGGGGGAGGGGGATTCAATTTAAAAAATTAAGATCGAATCACCATAAATATACTATCTGCCAAGTTTGGTAAAAATCCGTCACATATTTCACAAGACTATGCAGAAAATGTGGAAAATCCCCCTCACACCCCTTATCAGCGCACTCCTGGACCCGTCATTATCAAACCTGAAATTTTAGTAACTGTAGTGTCTTCATATAACGTAGTTCCATATTCTTCGCTTCAACAGAAGAAGATTACAGATTTCAGAGTTTAGGGACCTAAAACTTCAACTCCTCCTCCCCCCCCCCCCCCCCCCCTTGGCGGTGGGAGGGGGTGGAGCTCATTTTACCATATAAGACCATATCACCGTAAAGATTGTATCTGCCAAGTTTGGTGAAAATCCGTCTTGGGATTTATCAAGAAGATGCAGTAAATGTGGAAAGTCTCCCTCCTCTCCATCACTCTCCCCTCACCCCCCCCCCCCACTCCCAATCAGGGCACCCCTGGATCCGCCATAATTAAACATGAAATTTCAGTCATACAAGGCACTAACTTAGCTCTATTTTTTTTTTTTTTTTTGTTCGACAGAAAAAGATTTTTAAAAATCCAGAGTTTAGGGACTCTGAGGTTTCAACTCCCCCCCCCCCCCCCCCTTTTTTTTTTTTCGGCCGGGCCGGGGGGGGGGGGGGAGGATTGGGGGCTTATTTCAATTCATAAAGATCATATCACCGTAATGAGGCTATCTGGCAAGTTTCGTGAAAATCTGTCCTAGACTTTTCAAGAAGATACTGACAATGTAGAAAATCCCTCTCCTCCCCTCACCCCCTCCCCCGCGATCCGGACACCCCTGGATCCGTCATAATCAAACATGCAATTTCAGTCATCAATATCTCCATAGCACTAGTTTAGGGACTCTGAGGCTTCAATTTGAAGACTCCTCCCCACTTATGGCCCCGTGCCCTGCATCCCTGGATCTGCCATTAAACGTGAACTCCTGTCATCAATATCTTTAACCCTAAAAGGGCCGGGGGGGGGGGGGTGGGCGGAATCCGCCCCCCCCCCCTCGACGTTTCGCGCTTTAAATCTGTAAGGCGAGAAGGTCTCGTCGCGAGGCTTCTTGACTTTCTTCAGTCAAGTCTCGCGCAACTTTTGAGACCAAATTTGCAACGTCCGCGCATACTTTTGCGAAGCCACGCCCATTTTTGTAACGGAATGTCGCCCCAAAATGGGCACAATTTTGTGATTTTGTGTACATTTCCTATGGAAAACAATGTTCTGTCATGAAAGTCATAAAAACCTGATTATTTTTACAATTAATCACTTTCATTTATTAATTTTGTGCTAATTATGGTAGAAGAGTGGTCAGTGACAATTTCCAATGAAAAAACAAAGAAAAAAAAACCAAAAGTTTAAAAACAAAGTAATACATAAGAAATTCTGAAAACAATGAAAATACATAAGAATTGAAATGAGTTTTGGAAGTTTTTGTGATGTACAATTGTTGAATATGCAAAAAGAGATTTACAGATCAAAAATTAGACTCTCAATGCTTTTAATTAGGCTAAAATATCATCTTGAGCTTAATTTGCATAATTAATTAATTAAAATTAGAAATTGATTGTTTCACAAAATCTTATGACACAATCTTGTAGATTATGACGTGAGTCTCACGCATGCGAAATTTCATCGCAACCGCACCACCAATGGCCGAGATCTCGAGGGGGGGGGGGGGGCGGCGGAATCCATCCCCCCCCCCCCCCCACCCCCCCCCCCCCCGGTCTGAGCATAGCCAAAAACAAGCCCGGCCCCTTTTGGGTTAAAGAACCAGCCTAGCTCATTCTTATTTGGTTATATAATACAAGACGAATTGGGACTTAATTGAGCCCCCTCCCCTTTTTCGGGGAGTGGGGGTGGCTACTACAATGTATATAAACAAATTGAGATCCCATTGCCATAATCGTGCTACCTGCCAATTTTGTTGAAAATCTGTGAAGGATTTCATTAAGAAAATCTAAATGGTGGAAGTTCATGGGCACCTTTGATATGGAGTTTATCTACTATCTTTATACACAATATCGCTAAAGTAAATGATTTGCACATTTCCCGGCGACGTTTTGCACATTTCCCGGCAAAATTGAACTTTTGCACATTTCCCGGCGTCATGTTTGCACATTTCCCGTTGATGAAATTTGCACATTTCTCGGCGAGACGTTTGCACATTTTCCGGCGTTTGCACATTTCCTGGCAAGACGTTTGCACATTTTCCGGCGTTTGCACATTTCCCGGCGAGACGTTTGCACAATTCCCGGCGTTTGCACATTTCCCGGCGTTTGCACATTTCCCGGCTCCACACGGGCTGATGTGAAAACGCCTATTGTCCGTCACCATTGTGAATGAGACGACCTCTTGGGCTCATTGAGATAATAAATTTAGCTGGAAAATAGCAAGGTTATTTCAAAGGCATCTGGGTCACCCTGTATAGCGACCACTGAAGAACAAAATAAACTTACATCAAACATATAATTTTCCCCCAGTCATGAACGTGATAACCCGATAGTGATCAACTTATTCAATATCCTTGACGATTTGAATTGGTTCTTCGTCTACTTTGTGTTTACACAGTTTTTCACTCATATATTAGGTTACATATTTGCATTTATTTCTGCAGAAAACATTTCATTTCGGTATGCAAAATATTTCATTATTTTAAAACCCATTCCCCTCCAAAAAAAAGTATTCATTAAATGAAACTAAACTTGTAAATTATGAAAGCAAGCTAAAAAGGTTAGATGAATACAGGATGTCAGCAAAATCTGAATTTCTTATACTAGTACTCTATATCACCTGCAATCGAATAGACTGATTTTAGTGTTGTAAGTCGCCTTCATTTGCATTAGATATTTTGTATCATACAGAATAACCTCTACATGCATTTTTTTCCAAATGAAATTTCTTTCTAAAAAAAAGTTATATATGTATATATATATACATATATTTATTATATATATATATATATGTATATGTTGATTATATTACATTAATCGGTGAATTTTCGGTTTCTTCTCCCACCCCCCACCCCCTTTCTCTCTCTTTCTCTATTCTTGTACTAATGATGTACTTGTAGACCGGTCTGGCTGTTGGTGATGTAGGAGAAATCCAGACAAAAGCCGAGACGTACAGGTGCATTCTGAAGGTATGATCACTGTAGAATCTCTGCCTTATCAGTTCATACTTTTACCAATTTGGTTGTCTACTTATAATATATCCTACCCATTGAGGTCTTGTCAGTTTGCCATAAGATATCAGTAGTACCCGTGAGCCAGCTGAAGGTCGCGATGTCATTACATGCAATGTAACTTCAGTGCTAGCCCAGCACTTAGCGAATACAGGAAAACGGCTTGCCGTTCTTCAGGGCGGCTAATTTGCTCAATCGGTAGCGCGTAGACCTTCGTCGCGATCCTATAAGGACCCCGGTTCGATTCCCGGGTACTAATGAGCAATACTACGAGTAATCATACCGTCCCGTCTAGCAGTGGCGTACCGTGGGTCAAGACATTCAGTGGCGTAACTATGGGGGGGGGGGGGGGGCATGGGGGGGGGGGCATGGGGGGGGGGGGGCACGTGCCCCCCCCCCCCAATCCGCTGGTTAAAAAAAAAGAAAAAAAAGAAAAAAAATGACCGAAATGGTAATTCAAGGGAGAGTAAACCGCTTTTGAAATCGACATGAAAGGGTGATCAAGAAATAAGATATTTTTCTAAAATTTCTTTTAGCTATAATTAAAGAGGAATATAGTGTGAAACATTGTTTTCCAAAAGCCTGGAGCCGACAAAGGAATGTGATTCAGCGTGATTCCTGGTTGGTATTCTGAATATAAGCAGGATGTGCGCAGTGTACTCAGAACATCCGAACGGCAAAAAGAGTCGCTGCAATGTGGCGCAATGTGATTTAGAATGTATACACCTTTGTACCTTACGCTTCGTTATATCAAAGCTAGATCATTAAGTTTGCAGTGTTGCTTTGTACATACTAGTCTATATTAGAATGTCTTGCATTGCTAATAATAAGACTCGACCTGGGCTATGTCTTAACTTTTCCATGTATATAAAACACACACACACACACACACACACACACACAAACACAAACACAAACAATTAGGGGATGCTCTAAAGTGCAGATTTTGGACATCCTTCTCCCGCTTGGTCACTTTGACGCACCCTCGCTGGTCATACCTCCCCCAATCATGAAAATAAACCGACACCCTTGACTACCAGTGGCGGATCGGGGGCGCACCGGGCACACCCCCCCCCCCCTTAATTTCCAAAGCGAAATAATATAGCTACAAATGGCAGTTTTTGGACTGTAAAATTTCAAAAATTTCAAGCTCGCTCGCTCCGCTCGCTCGCATTTAATCGTTATGCCATTCTCCTGATGTTACTACCAGTAATTACCAGCAGTTGTGCCCGGGCGCCTCCCCCTTAAATTGCCTAAGGAAAAAAATATTGTTACAAACGGTAGTTTGGGGACTGTCAAAATGTCAAAATTTCAAGCTCTCTCGCTTCGCTCGCTCGCATTTAATCGTTTTGCCATTCTCCTGATGTTGCCGCCAGTAATTGCCAGCAGTTGCGCCCGGTGCCCCCCTTTATTTCCAAAGCGAAAAAATATGACTACAAACGGCAGTTTCGTGACTGTAAAATGTCAAAATTTTCAAGCTCGCTCGCATTTAATCGTTATGCCATTCTCCTTATGTTGCTGCCAGTAACTGCCAGCAGTTGCGCCCGGTGCGCCCCCCTCCCCTTTATTTTCAAAGCGAAAAAATATAGCTACAAACGGTAGTTTGGGGACTGTAAAATGCTAAAATTTTTCAAGCTCGCTCGCTCGCATTTAATCGTTATGCCTTTCTCCTGATGTTGCTGCCAGTATTTGCCAGCAGTTGCGCCCGGTGCGCCCCCCTTAATTTCCAAAGCGAAAAAATAGCTACAAACGGTCGTTCTTGGATTGTAAAGTGTCAAAATTTTCAAGCTCGCTCGCTTCGCTCGCTCGCATTTAATCGTTATGCCATTCTCCTGATGTTGCTGCCAGTAATTGCCAGCAGTTGCGCCCGGTGCGCCCCCCCCCCCCTTTATTTCCAAAACGAAAAAATATAGCTACAAACGGCAGTTTGGGGACTGTAAAGTGTCAAAATTTTCGAACTCGCTCGCTTAGCTCGCTCGCATTTAAGTTTGCAGACTGACAGCGCACGCACACACGCACGCAAACACACACACACACACGTACACACATGTACACACGCACACGCGCACAAGCATACACAACCTAAAAATTACTTTTCGACGAGGTGCCCCCCCCCCCTGCCCTGACCCCACGGTACGCCACTGAAGACATTGGAGGGGGGGGGGGGGGGGCACCTCATGGAAAAGTAATTTTGAGGGCGTTTGTAGCTATATTTTTTCGCTTTGGAAATTAAGTTGGAGGGGGGGGGGCGCACCGGGCGCAACTGCTGGCAATTACCGGCAGCAACATCAGGAGAATGGCATAACGATTAAACGCGAGCGAGCGAAGCGAGCGAGCTTGAAAATTTTTACATTTTACAGTCTAAAAACTGCCGTTTGTAGCTATATCTTGTCTCTTTGGAAATTAATGGGGCCGCAATGGGCGCAACTGCTGGCAATTACTGGCAGCAACATTAGGAGATTGGCATAACGATTAAATGCGAGCGAGCGAGCGAAGCTTGAAATTTTTGACATTTTACAGTCCCCAAACTACCGTTTGTAGCTATATCTTTTCGCTTTTGACATTAAAGGGGGGAGGGCGCACCGGGCGCAACTGCTGGGAATTACTGGCAGCATCATGAGGAGAATGGTATATAAACTAACGATTGAATGCGAGCGAGCGAGGCGAGCGAGCTTGAAAATTTTGACATTTTACAGTCCAAAAACTGCCGTTTGTAGCTATATTTTGTCGCTTTGGAAATGAAAGGGGGCGCAACGTGCGCAACTGCTGGCAATTACTGGAAGCAACATAATGGAGAATGGCATAACGATTAAATGCGAGCGGGCAAAGCGAGCGAGCTTGAAAATTTTGACATTTTACAGTCCAAAAACTGCCGTTTGTAGCTATATTTTGTCGCTTTGGAAATGAAGGAAGGGGCCCACCGGGCGCAACTGCTGGCAATTACTGGTAGCAACATCGGGAGAATGGCATACCGATTAAATGCGAGCGAGCGAGCTTGAAAATTTTGACATTTTACAGTGCAAAAACTGCTGTTAGTAGCTATATTTTTTCGCGTTAGAAAATAAGGGAGGGGGGGGGGGGCGGGGCGCCCGGTGCTGCCCCCCACCCTTTTGTCCGCCACTGGCAGTCAAGGGTGTCGGTTTATGTTCATGATTGGGGGAGGTATGACCAGCGAGGGGGCATCGAAGTGACCAAACTGGGGAAGGATGTCCAAAATCTGCACTTTAGAGCATCCCCTCTATTGTTTGTGTTTTTTGTGTGTGTTTTATATGCATAGAAATTAGGAAATAGACCAGATCAAGTCTTATTGTTAGCAATGCAAGGCATTTTAATATAAACTAGTATGTAAAGCAACACTGCAAAATCAATGACCTAGCTTTGATATAACGAAGCGTAAGGTACAAAGGTGTACATTCTATACATCACATTGCGCAACAGTACTCTTTTTGCCGTTCGGATTTTCTGAGTACACTGCGCAAATCCAGCTTATATTCAGAACGCCAACCAGGAGTCAGGCTGAATCACAATCTTTTGTCGGCTCCGGGCTTTTTGAACAATATCTCACACTATACAACGCTTTAATTATGGTTAAAAGAAATCTTAGAAAAATATCTTATTTCTTGATCACCCTTTCATGTTGATTTCAAAAGCAGTTTACTAATCCTTGAATTAGTATTTGGGTAAGTTTGTTAGTTTTTTTTTTTTTTTGTTTTTTTTTTTACCAGCGGATTGGGGGGGGGGGGTACCCCCGTGCCACCCCCCTCGTAGTTACGCCACTGCCGTCTAGTAAGAGGGAAAGCACTCTGTCCTTCGTATAAGACATAAAATGGAGCTCCCGTGTGTGCCAGGAATTACAATTCATGCACGTAAACGATCCCGCCTTCATTCATTCATCGCACAGAGCAGGGTGTTCTACCCGGTAAAGTTGTCCCGCCTTACTTCCAACTGGACCCCATAGAAGACCAGCTAATCCAGCTGAATATGGGCTATCCATCTATTGTATCAGAGCAGTGGAAATGAAACAAACAAAATTCTAGAATAGCATTTTGTACCTGAATGTTTGCGTGAATGAAATTTCTTTGTGAAAAAATTTTACGATTTAATATTCCCATTATTTGATAAACCACCTTATATGGTCCTGAAAGCTACTTTGGCACTTCCCCTATAAGAATTATATCTTTTGCAGACACGGACGTTTCTTGCTAATGCATAGTGCTCCACCTTCGCATTTTTACTGATGGCCAGGAAAACAAATTGGAAAAACGACAAAACGTAAAATCATTTTAAATCATTAAAAATACTCCGGATTATCTGCAATTCATTATAATTCATTGCAATCTGATAATAGTGTGATTCTCAAAGCAAAATTCATAGAATCGGTGACACAAATGTCATAGCCTGCTGTCTTGAAACCGTATGAAAATCAAATGATAATCTTTTTTTATTTTCTGCCTCTTTTTTAAGGGGGTCAAATTATCGTCATTACAAACTACTGCAAGTAGCTTTGGTAGTTTCACCTTAATCACATTCGGTGATTTCAAGTGAAAATGGTGGTTGTGCTGTCGCTGGTGCTGGTATTATCTCCCAAACTGCACTAATTTAAACGGAGCTCCAACACTGATAGTAATATCACTGCAAGCAGTACCAATCATTACTGTCTATCCTCAGTTAACAGCCGGGGAAATCGTGTACGTTGTACTGATGTTACTGATGTGCGATGTGCGTGGTTACAATCCTCCATAACCACTTTTATTCATGTATACTGCCCTCCTCTCTCGTCAGGCTAACGATATGCTCGACTTTCAGCAGCGATTTCCCCCGTGGTTCTGGCAGAAGGCCGTGGTGAGTTGGGAGGTCATCCCACTGACAAAGGATCCCAAGCGTTGGACTCGCGGAATCTACAAACTCATCGGCTTCAAAAAGAGCTACGACTATATCACGGAACTCTTGGACTTTGTCGAAAAGAAGGTAACCATGATGTTTCCTCTACCTCAATATTACTCCAACGACCACGTGCCTTCAAAGGCACTTTAATTATTGCGTTTTGCTTGTTATCTTCATCAAACGGATTCACTAGATGGAGAAGATGTCCTAAGTTTGGAACTTGCCTTAAAATCAATAAATTATGTTCTCGATGAATTTTGAGTAGATTTGCGAAAAGAATAAAAATATATGTGTTATTTTTTCCTCATGTAATCTGCCCTTAATGCGCCAGTTTGCATTAAGGATGAAAAAAAAAAAAAAAGAATAGATGATTTTCGCTGTTAGCCTGACAAAGCTATCATGTACCCTAACACTTCGGAAAGACATTTTTCAGCATATTTTTCCAACAACGTTGCGATCTTGTTTACTGTATCTAAGTTTTTTTTGCTTTTGTTTTTGTTTGGGGGCATATACATGTAAGCATACAAGTAGTCAGTCTTTCTATGGGTTGTGATTGTTGGACATAATAATTCGAAATAATGCGTACAGAGGAAATTTGATGGCAGGGTGTGACATTTGGAAAGGTAGTTTGTACATCGTGTACTGATGAGGAAATCAATGGCATTGCTTATGCCTTCTTGACTTTACAATAGGGAAGAGGCAAATGAAATGAATAAGATACGCTTGCCTTGAGATGAAATGGAAAAAAAAACAAAAAACATTGGAACAATGACAAGAAAAATTCGAGGCAAGCGATGCAGAAGAAAACAATGCCTAACATGATACTTTGAGCAGGTTTAGCGCCTATTCAAACAACACACAACCAGCTTAGTCAAACATTCAAAAATGAAGAAAGAGCCATGACCATTTACATTGTACTTGTGCAATACAAACGTAATACTAGATGGCAATGGGTTAAATGTGAACACGTTCTCCCGGAGACGAGCATGTTCCATTACGTTCCGTCTAAGCAATGAGTCCACGTCCCTGGTTTAAAACTCCCTCAAAGACAGTGTAGTAAGCTGATTAATGCATACAAATTTTTCTTTTGCACAAAATGGAATTGGAAAAATATTTGCCTCTAGTGACTTAAAAACCTCAGCATCATTGTTGTTATCATTGTCATACAACTTTGTCTAAACAGTTATGAAATACAAATGTGATCGTAATAAGAACATCCACCTTTGATTCCGTGGAGCAGGGCTACGTTGAGGTTAAAGAGTCGACTGACATGAAATTGGATATCATCATAAGTCGTGTCTTCTTCATGGACTCCAAGATCGACGTCTTTATCGCCAACTCGACGCAAGGATCCCCGTCGAGCAGCGGCGCGAAGACGGAAAAGAAGAAGCAGGATGCCAAGCTGCTAAATGATCTCCGGAAAGACGTCAAGCGACTGACGCTGCAGGCCAAACAGCTGAATATGTTTGTCGAGAATCTCCAGCGCATGGGAATGTTGGGGAGATAAGTCACATACTCTGTATTATCGAGAGCAGCTGGATATAATAGGAATGATACTTCGTTATGTCACTTCACCAGCATTCTGACAGTCCAAACATCCAATATCTCCGTGTAATTGGCAACGTGAAACTATAACAAGGATTACTTTGACATTAAATTTGCGAGGAATGTAAGTAAGGATTCTTTTTTTTTTTCTATTCTGATGCCCTATGTAGTCAATTATACGTAGTGAACCGATTTGCGTGCATCAATAAAAATCGTCAGTCTTATGAATACGTGAATTTTGTTGTTGTGATGTAATTTGAGGGAAAATAGCGGTATCTGAAAGACATTTCTGTACACCTATGACACGTTCAAAGATGGAATGGTTTTGTTCTTCGCAGACTCATTGGAGGTTCATTACTTTGTTTTGAATGTGATTTCATTAATATTTTGTTGTTGCTGTTGTTGTTGAATGCCTCCGAGAAGCATCATGAACAGTTCCTGTGTGAAAGGGAAAAAAGGAGATCCCTCAATAAAACAACAACAACAACAACAACAACAAACGCCAAACCTCCGCCCCAATTTGCACAGAAATAAACGCGCGTTCAAGCGTTCCGTACAATTTTGACCCACATAGCCCGTGGTAGAGTCACGAACATGTACCTTAATTTCACCTTACAAAAACCACGGTGTGTTGATAGCGTTCGTTCCCTTGTACATACAGTCCGACTTCTCCTATCCGGGTATGTATATATATGTCCTGGCCCTAATCCGGATAAGGAATTTAGCCGGATATGGGGAAACTCAATGGTGAATACACGCAGCTGCCGAAGGACGATCGCGTGTACCGTACCCTGATTAAATGAAAATTTTTATGTTCATGCTCATGCGGTGATTTTGGTGGAATGCATTTCTGAATGCATGTTATTTAGATGGAAATAAGATATGAAAAAAAAAAAAAATTATGTTATCAATTACGTGGAAAATGATACGTAATTCATGTTAGTTTGTGTAGGAATTCTGTTTGAGTTTGAAATCCCCTTTTTCCAGTAATCATTAAATTGAAAAAAAAAACAAAAACAAATCGCATCCGGATAATAGAGAGATCCAGATAAAGGGAGGCCCGAAAGGAGAGGTCGCACTGAATGTGTGTGTGTGTGTGTGTGTCTCTCTCTCTCACTGTGTGTTTTAAACTGTGTGCATCATTACTATGTTACTCGAATTTTTCAAGTTAGCACCTTGGTGACATAGGTTAGTAATTTCTAGTCAAGTAGGCCCAAATGTTTATTGCGTTTTGCAGGTGACGATTGTTTTTGTTATCTTTTTCACCACGCACTCAAGGTAGTCACGTAGTGTCTATAGTTATTAGAGTAATTGTTTTGGGAGCAGTGATTTAAAAAAAATGTTTGAGTTATCACATTTGATGCATCATGTGTACATGTGTACATGTTTTTTACAAAACAACTTACCATACAAACATTTTTCAGCAATGCCCAACATATAGCTAGATATTTTCCTCAATGAACTCTAACTATAGACGGTTTATTCTAGAAACAGTTTTGTTAGGTTTTGTTCACATTTCGTCTATTTAACAATACTTGAATAAAGGGATAATACAGTTCGGTTAACAAGGGGAATTTGATTATGCGAGTTTTCAGATATCTCAGCCATTTCTAACCCGATTTTCATCATATCATATCATTGATTATACTGCTTTGTACATAGGTTGTTTCTATCCCTGACTCACAATTTTTTTTTTTGCACTAAAGCTTGGTTTTTTATTCATATGCAAATGGTCGATGAAGCCTTTATTAACCATTGCTGTACCTAACTTCAATGTAAGTATTTCATATTGCTTTACAGTATTGTCATCGAATATTTTGCTTCATTTGCATTTTGGGTTGTGTTATGCATTTCTGATTATGACATCAAAAATCTGGTAATCGCCAATGCCGTCGTCTAAAGAACCTCTTTGACATAATATTAATCACACAGTGCTTCTTATCTCTTTAACACGTACATTCGGACTTAATTCTTCGTCCGCTCAGTATAAAACGTAGAATTCGAGACAGATATTAATAGACAAGATTCTTTTTATTCATATTCGGTGGAAATTTCTGTAGAATAATGTTTATTGTATTACTATCATCCTATGAAGTACTTTTAGTTTCTCTGTGTGGATCACTGTGTGTGTTTGTGTGTGTGTGTGTTTTTTTTTTTTTTTATAGATATCGATATGTTGTATTAGCCAATATTTTAGATTTGGTTTGATGTGTTTGTTTTGTTGTTTTTTACCTCTTAGCGTGACTATTAAAAGGAATATAAAACATTTTTCACATAACATTTGTTGTCGTTATTACTGGTTCTAAGGTTGTGATGTGATAAAGTTCTAAGGTTGTGAAGTGCAAAATAAAGCCCCCGAAGAGTATTATGTATTTTGGAGATAAACGCTTTTAAAATTAACTACTCTTTGACCGCGTGAAGCATGCCTTAAGACTGTGTTATTGCTGATGGCGAATCTGCCTTGAAATTATCACCATAGCAAAGTCAAACAATCACCGAGAAAATTTGGAGATCACAATACAATAAACAAGAAGTAAATGCAATGATGATAAATTAGAAATACCCTGTTATAGGGAAATGCCAAGTTTAGTGTTAGAGGTCCTGTTTACCTTCGGGAACAATTATTCCAAAAAAAAAAAAAAAGTCAAAATATTACGTTTAATGCATAATGTTATGTAGTACCACAAAACATCCTGTCACATAATCTTTTCGCGATAAAGCCTAAAATATAACGAGATATGTAATTATTTTGTTCAATAAACCGTAATTGTAGACAGTTTAGTCTGGAGACATTCTTATTATAACTATTGTTCACATTTTGTATGTTTAACAATTTTAACAATCGATTTTACCGATTCAATTGTTACAGTGATTGTTTCTATCCCTAACTCACATTTTAGAACTATTTTAAAGCATTAATGTCGGTGTTTTTTGTTTTATGTGCAAAAGGTAAATTATACCTTTAACATTATCGGATCCGATGCTTGGAGAAATCGATGATGCAAGAGAGGCACAACTCACAACCGTCCAAACAGTCGCGATTCATCTCTTGAAAAGAAGCATGTATGCACTGCGCAAGTGTGGACTGTGTAGACAGCCTGGGACTGTATGGTTATCAGTCTTCACGGTTTACATTTTGTAGAATTCGGAAATATTGTGGAGGGAAATTGTTAATTGAAATTCTCACAGTGCCCCTCTCATCACAAAGTACCTTGAATAAACATGATCAAAAGTAAATTTTTAGTCCACAAAGGCATGCTTGTAATAAAAATGATATGATTCATAAATGTTATATTTCAGTTAGTCAATAAAAACACAAACAAACAAACTCACAGTTCATTTTGCCTTACCTGATTTGAGATGTTAAGAAATGCTTCCTATAAGGTGTTATATAATGCTTATCTTCGTTTAACATGAGAATGTAACGACTTGCGTTTAACATGTGTAGGGCTCGGGTTCGCTTAGCTCTCTAGCACTCATCACATCAAAAGCAGACAGGACAGCACACAAGTTGCTTGGATGGAGTCTCCTGGCTAACTGCTTTGTAGCCAGTTTGATGATGAGAGAATTTGGCATGGGTTTACATCTAAATTTGAGATGTAACATAAATATTCATACACAAAATCAGTATAACAAAACATGCAAATGAGGAAACAGTAGTTCAAACTAAATGTAAATGGATGTGTAAGCTTGGGTAAGTTGGGCATGTTTTCAGCAAGGACCAATTATGGGGATTGAAAAGGCGGGAAAATGTCATGTGATTTGTGGAGTGTCTGTGATAGGTAGGGTGCATGGATGCATGTGTGGATGTGAATAAGTGATGTGGGCTGATGTATTGGTGTATAGAGGGGTGGTACATGCAATAACGGAAGGGGATACACTGCTAATGAATGGTTCAAAATAAATCCCTACACATGTATCATGCCGGTCAATGTATTAGTTTAACCCTAACTAGGCCGGGCTATTTAGGTAGATCATAGAGCCGGGGAGGGGGGGGGGGGGCCTCCCAGGCCCCCTCCCCCTCCAGATCTCGGCCGTCGACCTCGCGATCGCGACGAAAATTGGCACACACATTGCCTATGGTGTAATCTAAAGTACTACGAAGTTAGATTTTTGAAAAATTGTCATTTATGCTAAATTATGCTAATTTATGCATAACGATGCATGAAATCAGACAATTTGGTACAAATCAGTAAATAAAGCCCGAAATGGGCACATTTTTTTGTGTGTAAATATTCTTTTTAGTGTCCTAAGCAAATATAAGAGAAAAAAATTGAGCCATCCAAAAATTTTCTTAAGTATTTTATTGTTTTTTGAATTTCTTATGTATTTCCTTGTTTTTTCGACTTTATGTTTTTCATTGTTTTTTCGATGAAACTTGTCCGCGACATTGTTCTGAATGAGAAAATATGTTATTAGTTGATTTTGATCAATAAAACCCCAAAATAATCATGCTTTTATGAAATTTGACTGTAAGCACAGTTTCCATTGAAATTGTACAAGAATTCACGTTTTTGAGCAATTTTTGGTCTGACATGCACGTACACATTTATGCGAAACTTCGGAACCGCGCGCCCGGGCATCGCAAATTTGGTGTCAAAAGATGCGGGAGACTCGACAGAAAAAAGTCCTGAAACGTCGCGGCGATAGCTTTTCACGTTAGCGATACATCGCCCGGAACGTCGAGGGGGGGGGGGGGGGGGGGGGGCTCGGAGGCCCCCCCCCCCCCCCCCCGGCCTAGTTAGGGTTAATAGAATGTGTAAAGAATTACGTGGGCTACTTTCCTTATGCTACTTTCCTCAAGTTAATACAAATAAGGCTGTTTGTTTAAAAACAGTTTTATTAATTATGCACAAGATAGATTGTAAGTCCCTAATAACTTTCATTATTATTTTCATTAACATATTATACATGTACATAACCCCATGTACACAAGTCAACTCAAAACATCACCACATGGAGATAGTACGTGCAAAAGCTTGTACTGAATTCTGTTCGTTCCTCCACAACCATCAGAGAAAGATCAACTGTTTTCCTATCCTTTGCGCCTTAATGTCTTTGATCTACGTAGGTTCATTCTTTGTATGAATACTAGTTCCACATGGCCGGCGGGCGGAGCCGTGGGGGCCGTGGGGGCTTGGGCCCCCACACTTTTTGTGCACCATACAAAGAAATACTTAAGGTGTCATCACTTTGGGCCCCCACACTTTTTTTTTTAACCCGGAAGTACGTAAGTGGCACTCAATAGAAATAGGCCTAGATAGAGATCTTGAAGTGTGAGCGCGATAGGGTTATGTTTTTTTTTTGTGTGTGTGTGTGTGCTTGTCAGCTGAAAAAAAAAACGGAAATGGAGGGGGGGAGATCCGAGCTGACGACTTTTTTTTTTTTTTTTTTTTTTTTGCTTGTCACCTGAAGAAAAAGGAACCCGGAAATGGAAGGGGAGAGTAGCTCATGAAACCCGGAAGTGGGCCCCCACGCTTTTAAAAACGCTCCGCCGGCCCTGTTCCATAAATACAATGTAGCTATGTTGGGCAAAGTGATGCATGCATTATGTCGCTTTGAATCGAGTGAAGTGCCTAAGCAACTGAGAAACTAAAAGATCTTTGAATTGTACCCATGTGCACATGAGCTCTCTCCGAACTGGCTTATCGAGAAGTCCCTATTACATGCAGTGGCGGATCCAGAGGGGGCGCACCAGCCGCGTGCCCTCTCTTCATTTTTGGTTGAAACAAAAGAAATAAAAAAAAAATGGGAGGGGGTGCGTGCGCCCCCTTTAATTTTGCAAAGGCGCCTCCCCTTTACGGAATTCCTGGATCCGCCCCTGATATGTCTCGGGTGCTTTCCTCCCGAGAGTGAAAAAGCGCAGTTCCTTGTTGAGATAATCCCTGGAGCAGCTCTTTCCGAACTGAGCTGGGATGAGAAGTTCTTTCATTGATGTAAAGAAAATAGCCGATGTTCTAATTAGTTTTATTACTTATTTTATGTATTAATTACTTTATTAATACATCAAATCAAAGTAAAGAAACGACACGTCATAGTTTTTGTATTGTCAGGTTCTAGCTATAAAAAATATGTAAAAGGGCAGCTGAAGGGATTGAAGGGTGACGAGAACAACATGAGTTTAGTCCCTTTCCTTCATTAATCTTTGTTTATCTCCTTATTGATTTGACCCCCCCCCCCCCCGAATAAACAGCAACATCAAAACAAACAAGCAAAAAGAAAGAACTCATGAAAAGCACCCTGGGGTGATAGTCCGAGTCCATCCAGTGCAAAGCAGAGGGCATGAATTTGTCAAGCGCGTACTTGAGTACTTGAGTAGCTATGACGTCACCCGCTAGGAATTGTGACGTGCGCGAGCTGAAAACGCAGCGTCCTTTCCGTTGCCAAGGCAAAGTCTGTGCACTACGCGCGCACAAACTATTCATTCACTACAGTGTACTTAGTAATAAAACACTAGCACCATTGGTGCATCGCAGCAAAGCAAAGCAGTGGCACAACAAACAACTGAAGAAAAAAAAAATCGGCTACTGAAGAGGAAAATGTCGAACTTTTTGGTTTACTATGTCGACATACATTATATCTTCCGATTCTGCGCGACATTCAGACAGCAGATATGGTAGTTATATTTGCGGCCGTGGTTTTATCCGGAGTGGTAGCCAGGAACACTAGGAAAACACTTAGCCGGATAGAAAGCTTCGTAACAAACCGGTGAGTATACTTGAGTGACCCGCATCTCGTCACAGTTGTTTATGCATGTTTAAATCACACTGCCTCACTGAAATTCTATGAAAGCCCACTCACAAAAAGGAAAATGCTGAAGATTCCAGTGGAACTACAAGTTCAGTGATGGATACCGTAAATTTGTAGCCATCGATCGTCATCAAACGTGAACGAAGCAGAATAGTTGTGCGCTATTTAGGAAGGGGCCCGCACCTCACCGGCCCGCACCTCGCCACAACGCACTCCCACAGACCACGTGTACCGGTGACTGTAATGATACTGATTTTGGTTTTCACATTATATTGCTTGGTTGTGGTAACCCTACAAAGTTTCAAGTGTACTGAACACAGTCCCGGGTGTACATTTTGGTCAGTGCGCTTGTAGCAATTTTACGCATGCAGGGTGACGATATCAGGGCCCCTGGCAGTGTGCGGGTTCCTCAAGATACTAATACTTTGCTTATTGTACATTTCCTTCAATTTCATCATTTTCTATGATATCTGTTAGCCCCCATTACCTCCCTCCCCCATGTTTTCGAGTTTATAACTGATAGGCCTACATCATAATAATGACAGCATACGTCGTACGTTCTTAGGCAGCGTACATAGTATAGTAGGTGACCAACACATCGACACTATCTTGGAGCGTGTACTGCATATCGCATTTTTAATGCCAGTCTAGCTGTAAATTCATGATTATTTTCTTTACATGTGAGTAAAATTTCAAGCGAATTCTGAGATATTTTGAGTATATATTGATGTGTTGGACACTCAACTATACTACATGATCATACTAAACAGCTGAGGGAGATGAGAGTACATAAGGATAGCGAGGGCGGAATAGATGATTGGCGGAGTGGATGGGTGCTGGAATGCCGGAGTGCCGGTTTGTGTATTTGACCTCGAAGAGCTGATGTAATGAGCAAGTGGTGAGAAAATGTCTGTAAAACTCATAGCCTCTATATATTGCTTTGGTAAATAAAGTTCTCTAACGAGTTAACTAGGGTTTTAAGCAGTGAAAGAGTTGGAACAATGCAGTACCATCGAAAAATAAGTCGTGTGAATGCATGGATCCTACTTATGTTTTATGTACGTACCTGCCTCAAAGAAGAAACTTTAAATGTACTCAAAGTTAACATGATCTAGAAATAATGCATAGACCTTCTATGCGTTATGATACATTATGTAACCTAAAAATCTTTCTTGCACTTTTTTTTTTCTCCAGACATTCTAAGGACTCTGAAACAGTATCTCACTCTCCAATACACCCGCCCAACCAGTTAATAACGTCACCGGAAGACCCGGATACCACTGCCGTTACCTCGGAGGGCACCCTCGATTCAAGCTCAACAAATGCCAGAAAACGTATACAGGGGGCGGCCTCTTCCGACGAACAGTTTTCATCCGAGGACTTTTTCGACTGCCCCGAAGTGGTTCCTGACGTCACAGTGGCTAAATCACGATCGGGATTCTCTCAAGAAGATGCTGACCGAAACGAACTCTATCCTTGCGCTGTGGAAAACCTGCCTGAAACTGAAACTTCTGCCCAGATTACTACCTCAAGAAAACAAACCAGGAATTATGAAAGCACGCCAACAAAATGCATCCCTATAGCCTCTGTCCCAACGGTAATAAGTAGTAACTGCGCTAGTGAACAGCTAGAAGTAACTCAGGACAAGCCACAAGGGAGACACCAAGAACAAGAAGAAGGACAGAACCTCCAGATAAGTAGGCCTGAAGATGACAAACATGCAAATGCAAGGCAAATACTCTCCAACCATAATTCCAGGCGTACTTCCCTGCACCACCGACCGAGATTCGTCTCTTTGAAGGAGGAAATTGAATCTGCACAAAACAATGTAGAAATTGAAAGCCCTCATTTCACCAATGAATGTGGACCCAAGGACCCAGGGACACCTGATAGTGACGCAAATGATACCCTCGAATCGTCAAACGAGGCCAATAGTAGCAGCGAGAAGAGTGACGTGAGTAGTCCATCGAGATACACTGCGGACAAAGTTGAAGATGAGTCGAGAAGAGATAACTTTATATTGGCAACAGAGCGCGAAAGACTGACGACGAAACAAGGCAGGGCTCAATCATCACATGAATCTGCTAAAGGCGACCTTGCCCTTCCAGCAAACGAGCTGACAGAAATTAGCCAAAGTGTTCGAGGGCCGATATCTTCAGACACTATCGACCATACTAAGAACTCGCCAAGAAAAGGTGATTTTGATGATGAAATACCCAATGATTCCTCAAATGCAAGTGAAACCCTCTCCTACTCTGGGGACTCTGTAGGATGTTTGATGGAGCAAAGCACTCCCACCCGGATCACCCTGTCGGAAATTATGTCAGCAACGGGAGATTACAGCAACAAGCATGAGAAGCGCGACTCTGTTGAGGGCGATAATTTCCTCGATGTGAAGACAGTAACGGACAGAAGAACAATGGTTTAAGCTGATATCAGAGACACTCAATCTCATCACAACGACATCGACTCAGTCACTGCGAGACGGTTTCTGCCTGATCAAGATAGTACAAATGGTCAAGACGAGGATGACGAGGACGATACTGCCACCGCTAACGACGAAGCAACTGAGATTTCAATGATTTTAGAAGCAGATACTATCTTCACTACGTCCGCGGCAACAGCACATCAACCTCACATGATCCACACCGACACTCCGGAAGAAGATTTGAAAACAGAAGCTGAAGCTGCCATTCCTGCAGATGAAGAGGGCAACATGGTAGAGTCAAAATTTTCGAGTAGCAAGCAAATGGCTTATGCGGTCGACCCGCGCAAACAACACTTGTTTGAAGATATTTCAACTGCCTTCGACGATGCCGCGATGAAATACGCGGAAGGCCGTTTACAGAACAAATTCTTGACAACTCCTCTTGTCCCGGATTGGTTCTTTGAGTTCGAAGCCACAAGTGCCACTGTTTTAGAACTTGAAGGGACGCCGGTATTACAGAATGAAGAATACCATGATAAGTTGGAATGTGCGCAACAGGAAGAGAAAGTTCAGGCCAACAGCGAATCGGTTTATAATTTTGATTTTTCGTCACCTCCAGTCAACTCTGAGCATCTTGCTGCCCCAGAACCAGCACACATCTTAAGCCAGGAATGTTTGAATGAAAAATATAACGTCTTTGCCGACACTCAGAACTTCGATGAGAAGTATACTGACATCGCGTACACAGATACTTCAAATTCCGAAGGGGTGGATTCGCACTTTGACAGCGATAAATTCAAACACAGTGCTGCACCCATCAACCGCTCCTTCCTTGATGACGTCGTTGTGATGCCTGCTCGGACTGGCAAGCACAACAAAGCAGTGAGGAGGAAACGACAGACCCGAATTGCCAAGGCAACGGTCGAGCTGGTCCAGGCAAGCGAGGATCTTCGGGAAGCCGAAAGCAGGCTTCATGAATCACTGAAGATGATGGAGAAGGCTAAAGTGGATTGCGAAGGGTCTGAGCAGGACGTTGAAGAAGAAGAAAACTTGTTCAGGTAAAATTTATTCAGACATTTTATCTTTCGTAGTTTTCAAATAACGGTTTAATGTTGATTTTGATACAACAACCCAAAACGTCGAAAGTCAGAAATCCCTACTGTAAACTATTCTGCATCAAATGTCATGGTAACTCTTGTTATATACTGTTGTTGTTCCTGGTGATATTGTTCTGATATAACCTATGTCACCAGCTGAGCCGGAAGCTGCATTGGATCTCACTTCAGACAATGCATGTTGTGCCTATTGTCATTTACTGAATTGAATTTTCTTGGATATATGCAGGCTTCCACAATGTCTCGGTTTTTTTTTTTTTTTTTTTTTTGTTAAGATATTGAAGGACACTTCTATAAGCGCGACTGGAAAAAAAAATGTAATTCGTGGGGCGATGACTCAAAACTCGCGGAGTATGAATCGGAAGCACAGTGCTTAATATTGGCCTTGATCACTAAACTTTGTACCAAGACTTAATCAGCTGAGTATAGGAAAAGTCTAACACGTTCATACTTTTGGACTGTTTTAGTTTGTCTCGTATTTGATAGTTCAAAGGCCTCCATTTCATCATACCATCCAGGGAAACTCTCCTACATTATTCCCGCATGGAGGGAGACACCAGATCCCTCGAATCCCGATGCCGCGCGATGGAGAACGACCTGCGCGCTCTCAAGCGGAGAGAATGGAAGACCGACATCATGCTCCGAGCCACAGCGGGCGAGATCAAACTGCTCGATCACAGGATTGAGAAAGAAAGGAAACTCCAGATGGAGCAATGCAACAGGTATTATTAATAGTTTGGAATGTCATACATGGATGTAACTATACACAGCCCTGTCGCTGTACACAAGTGTAAGTCGCGACAGGGCTGTACTGTGTGGACACTACGTAATCTTAGGATTCCGGGGCGCCGACTCGATTTTGAATTTACTGCACCATATTTGTTACTAAGTCTACATAAGGTGAAAACTTTATCTATTTAGCTACCGTTTTCAGTTATTGATATTGATATACTCATTTTAAAACTTACCAAAAATTGCACCTTTTTTAATCCTGTACGCCGCAGAAATCGCAGAAATGATTCGAAATGTCGGCGCAGCACTGGGCAAAGAGGGCGCTGTCGACTTCGCGGGCGTACAAACCCTAGCAGCGCAATTTGCATCGTTCAAACCTGGGAAAGGTTTATTTTGAATGGCCCAGCGATGATCACAGCATTCCGGGTTAAGATTGGACTTTTTGCTCAGTGTATATTGCTTGAGGGTTCACTATGGACTGAAATACCATGCTCATAGTCCAAACATCTCAATTCACGTGAGTGATTCGTAAAATTTGTGATAACAATGTAGAAATTTTCAACAGTTTTGTTGTTGTGTGGCCGTGTTCGAGGGGTTTAGTAGATATGTGTATGGGGTTTCGTAGATATGTGTATCACACACCATCAGACGCTGTGCTAGCGCTAGCGCACGGCGTCTGGTCGGGCTAACATGGATGTATCAAATCCTTTGGACATATGTAACCCACTTGATATCTGTGCCTCAATTCTATTGAACACTTCTGAATTTCCGGGCACATCGATATATCCCTAAATCTTAATGAATTCAATGTTCTTTTACAGGGAAGTTACCCCCCCCCCCCCCCCCCTTTGCCACATTTTGTCAAAATTATCCTACCTGTCCCATTTATCACGATCAGCCGCCTTCGGGGATTTGACGGCGTTCAGGAAAATCGACGCTGTATAATTATATGATTCCTAGGCAGATACACCCTGTCGCCAACCATTGACTGTAGTAATACGTTTTGGGTGCTGTTTTTAAACATAAAGGTGAGCTCTTTGCAGGGCTCCTAAAAGTCGTATAATATTCCAGTATTTTTATACTCTGAGATTAAACATTAAAGGACGAGTTCACCTTCATAGACATGTGGATTGAGTGACTGCAGCAATATTAGTAGAACATGACAGTTCATCAATGACAGTTTGAGGAAAATCGGACAACCCGTTCAAAAGTTATGAATTTTTGAAATTTGTGCTCAGTCAGGGCTGGATGAGAAGACTACTATGGCTTTTGATGTCACATGCAGACATGTGTACAAAGATATGAAGAAAGAATAAAGAAAATTCAACATATTTCAATTTTCTTGCATAACAAAAGATCACTCGACTTCTCTCTTTTACAGGGCAGGGGGAATTATAATTATTACCCTTAACATACGTCAGTAATAAGTCGAAGAAATGTGCACTTTATTCAAAAGTAAAGTTATGTGAAATTCTCTTTTTATTTTCCTTATATTGTTGTGCGCATGTGACATCACACACTGTAGTAGTCTTCTCATCCAACAGTGACTGCGCAGATATTTTAAAAATTCTTAACTTTTGAACGGATTGTCCGATTTTCCCCAAACTTTCACTGACAAACTGATGTGAAAGAAACATGAGATGACTTTGAGTCAGTGATTGCCAGCAAACGAGTTTGGAAGTGAGAGGACTATTAACATCACCTTTTCTTTTCGCTTAAGTTTCCTTTCTTATATTCTTGTGACCTTTACGATCCTTCTAGCCGGCTTCAAGAGAAACAACGCCAGTATCGCAACACGGCCCTGAAGGTCAACGTCCTCGTGGTCATTGCCCTCCTTCAAGTAGTTCTGCTCGTCATCATCGCCTTGTGGAGAGTTTGAATGTCTCAGCCTCTCTCCCTGGACTTCATCACGACATTTTCAGTTAACGCTGCCCGTTTTAAAGTTCGACAGAAATACCCTAAAGAGTGAAGTTTTTAAGGATCTGCGTGATAAGGAAGCCGATTATGAAACTCGTAGAAAGTTTCTTTTTTAGCTGCGTATAGCTATCTTATAATAAGAAAAAGGACTATGATCAATCTAATGTTACATGATATACAGCTTATTTCTGAAATCTCTCCTGTAAACTGATGGAAGACTATTTGTCATATCAAATTCAATTAAGAGTGGTCTATTCAAAGTGTAAAAAGTAAGAGTCACAGAGAATGAAATCTCGCCCAAAGCTCAGTATACTAGTACACAAATGATTTCTCTAAATCATAATTCGGCAATTCATTTGCAGGGCCCAACAACAAGAGCAACGACAACAATTTTCTTGAATAACTTGAAGTACTTAGAGAACAATGCTCTCTCTCTTTTCAAATGAAAAAAAAAACAGCAATAGGTATACAAATATTTGATTTTCCGCGAGAAACTAAGATTAAAATAAAGAATGATGTGACTTCAGCGCAGGTTTCCTATAAGATACTATATTGGATACTATGCTTCACATTATCCTCCATGCTTTTGTGAATCAAGAATGAAACAACAACAAGTTGAAAATAACATAGCCATGTTAATGTCAACGTCATCATTTTATCATGATTTTAATTACAATGTATGTTCTCTTGTGACACGTGTTTGTCTGTGATGGCATCATCTACTCAGTACTCTTGAAAGAGTGTTGTATAACACCACGACTTGTTTACATCACCGTAGACGCAGCCATTGTTGGTAGTATGAACCAATTAATTAATTTCCACTTCAGCAGATTAAAACCCATGTTCGTGACAAAACATTGTGTATAATATATAAGGAAGCCCTCATGCTTCCTTACGCATCTGCTAAAATGAAACTGAGCGTTGTGGCTATACGAGCTCTTATGTGGAAGGAATGCTATTCATTTTCATGTCTATGGTCTGTGACGTTTTTTTTTTTTTTTTCGATACAAATAATGTTTGCATTAAAGAACAGTAGTCTTATATAGAGAGTTTGGCGTCGCCGTCCATATTTTGATTCTTATGACCAAGTGCGATAACAAGATTGAGCGGTCAAGGATGGGAGCTTGTTATGAAACGTCTTGCCTGAAAGACTGGATGAATAATGAACAATCCAATTGTTGTCATACATGGGATATCTATGAAAATCATCAAGGTCACATAAAAAATAAACATCACACATCACTTCACATCATTGATGATGATACATGACAGTGCAGACCGTTGTACCTTCATTACTGACCATGAGATAGGTAAGAAAGTCATCTCTTTTAATTTTACATATACAAACAAACTAAAATGAAAAAGGAAAAAAAAAGATAAAAGTACGTAGTTCATCAAAATGGGACACAAAGTAATAGGATAATAGAATATTATTCCAGGTGAGAAAATCGCTTTCTTAATGAATATGAGTAATAAAGATAATATAATGATATTTTTGCTACCTTTTGTCAACCTTGCGAAGTATGCATTCTCTCTTTCATCCGTTGCATTATTTTGCATTAAACATCATGATTGGTATTTTTACATTTTTGATTAAAATATGATTCATCAAATGTACTTTGTATTTGTATTACCTTCCGTTGATGGAAATGAATCACAATTGAATCGAATGGAATTAAATTGAATTGAATTGATAATGATAATGAAAACAATAACACTAATTTTAAGAGAAAGGAGAAGAGAGATGATAAAACAAGAAAAGAAACATCCTTCTCTGTTATTCCCTATCTGCGAAAGTTTCCAATGTGTCTGTTTAGAGAAAGCATGTGCAACTAAACATTCCATTACTACCTCATGGGGCGTTGAAAGAAAGTCTACTTGCAATCGATTGCAAATCATCTTTTGCAAACTTTGCAATTGAGCAATTTGTCAATCAATGAAATCGAATGTGCACCATTTGAATGATACAGACAACTTTTAGAGAAGAGAAAATGACATTAGCTATTATTGCCACTTTAAAGGCTCATTTGCCACAAAATTTGGAGAGCGACATTTGGTCTACGCATGTAAATAGTCATCTCCCAAACGACATTTTGTCAAATTAAGAAAGTGATTGCTCAAGAGAGCAGACGTACATAAATGATTACCGATTGCGGTGCTTATGATGATTATCGTACTTAATTATCATCCAATCACATCGAATCGCTTCATATACGCGTGGCCTTATAGATGGTAATGTTTCTTGTCCATTGCACCCTCTTTGAGCATTTTTTTTTTTGTGTGTGTGTGCTTGGGCTAGCGATGCTAATCATTTGACATTTACACGAGGACGCGGAACGCAAACCTGAACATCGATTTTCATCACAACTTTACTATCCATGCTATCTAAGCAAAGAAAGCGAGGACTTAACAATCCCACGGTCCTGATTACATTGCCGCACATGCTGTCTGGAACAATGATTTTGGATTTAAACAAGCTTCGACCAATGTTGATCTAGATATACCCGAAATGAAAGATAAATGTTTAAGAACAACAACTTGTACTACAACAACAATAATGTCACCGAAATTATATCATCACATTGTGCCCCTGAAATTAAAAAGAAAAGAATATCGAGCTGGAACAAATTGATAACGATTAATCTACGGTAGTGGAACACATAAGCTAAAGGAAATATAAATAAAAGCTGAAGGAGAAAATTGAGAAATTTGAAAAGATTAAATCAAACACGAAGGAACATACAAAGTACAAGTATTATCCGATGTCATGAAAAAGAAGCAGCGAAAACAATTGTATAATACAAACAAATTATCATCATACGAGGTTTTTGAGAGAAAAAATGAAACAAAATAATTGGCGTAGTGAATCATGACCAACTTGTCATTTACGACATGTATCAACACACACGCACTCATACACATACACACTTTCACACACGTGAACACAGATAGTGGTGTTCAAATATCCTCCTATATTCCTCCCCTTGCACGTGGGATGGATGGCAACATATTTTATTGGTTATGATACCACATGATCACTCTGTCTTTCATACAAGCATGATCAGATCTGAGATTTTGAAAAGTTCATGTATCACAAATCGCTTATCATTATACCAACGATCAGCTGGGACAGCAGAGCTACGAACAGATGTTTCCACCTCGTCCAACATTTTCGTACTGAGTTATGAAACGAAATGAAACAAAACAACAACAACAAACAAACAAACAAACCGCGTACAAATACGGGGCCTCCTCATCCGTATTCCCATTCAATCTGATTGAGAATTGATAATATTATGGCCCACTGATCAATTTACGTCAGAACTATACAATGATATTTCGTGTTTACCTGTCGACGCAATGAAATCCTTACTCTCTCAGTATATTTGGAGTGTGTTTATACGCATTGGAACAGCTGGATAATGAACATCACATTAACTATGGGGCAGTGCAATAAGCTATTACAGCTTTGAAATAATCTATATCTGCTAGACATATCATTAGGCTGTTATATCAACGACATGAAGAAAAGTGAATCTCTCAAAGTGTTGTGAAAAAAAAAAAGAAAGAAGAATTGGCTATTACTACACCATGTTTAGTAATTAGCGTCAGATCGTTACAAAAACATCGACTATAGCTTCCAATATCAATTACTAAGCACGAATGGTCAGAGGTCCCATATGAAACCATGCTATATACTGCTCTAGGCTTTCTGGTCAATTACAGTAATTAACAGTAAATGGTTTGGCGCATGATTGCTAGCGCTGTGAGCTCTGTCTGACTCCACACACTGTAAAACACATCGGTGTTAGATTTAACACATTTATTATCATAAATTCTGAAACTCTGTCCTCAGTATAACTAATTTATAATTGTTCAAATGTGAAAATCTGAAAATCATCCGAGGTCTCCTTTAAGTGAAAGAAATCCAGTGCTTGTTGCATTGAACTCAAATAATTCGCATTTTGTGCCATTTAAAGAGGTATTTAACTTAATTTCATTTATATTCATTTTCGAAACAATGTGAATTAAATAACAGCTCAGACACGACGCTTTTACACTGAATACACACCATGTAAGACTGAATGGCATAGTCATTCTGAAATCAAATGACTAGTCACAGAGCGTTCGGACAATGAAACTTAAATTAAACTTTAATTGAATGAAACTGACTTTGTATGCAGACAGAATATCCAATCACTTGGGACAAAGCACTGCGTAAAATGTTACGTTTTAGGAAATAGAATGCGGAAAATAACATTGTTGAAAAAAACAATGAATTTAATGAATGGAAAACCAGTGAGCGCGATTATACGCTATAGTACGTTAAAGTTTGAATTCTTGACTTGTGTCTTAAATAAACTGAGCTTAACTTCGTTAAGTAGATTTTCCTTTTTCATGTAGGCCTGTTTTCTCATCTCCTTCCTATTTTCTCATCTTTCTCAAGAAATTCCTTTAAGTAACTTTCTCTTACTGCCCTTCTTTGGTATCTGATAAGCGAGAGGATTTTAAATTGCTAGTTCATATTTACATGCATATGAATATATATAAGTATTTATAATTATGATATATAATATTAATCTATATATTTAAATGCTATATATAATATGTATATGAATATATATATATATATATATATATATATAGTGTGATGATGCTGATATTCCTACCGCACGCCTCTGTCATCTTAAGTGAAATTATAGTTGAGACAATGTAGATAACAGAAGATGTCGCATGAAACCGGCAGAGTTGTGAAGCTTTCGACCGTGGTCTTCCTCAGCTTTAATGTCTGTTTGTGAAACGAAATATATGTTTTTGAGCATAACAAATCTGAAGTCATAAACACAATATATTAAATATAAGTTGAGCATGAGTTAATAGTTACATGACATACTTGGCAATATTTTTTGGCACTTTGCAACACATTCAACAATGTATAACTGGAAATGAGTGTATAGTGAGTATATATAGCATACAAGCATATCATACAATAAAAATTATCAAACATATATCATAAATAAACTAAATAATATGATTACCTGCTAAGCAGACGTTTGCGTTGCCTGGATGTCTTGTGGCTGTCTTGTGGCGGGATGTGAGTGATCATGTGATATTGGGGGAAGGTTTGTGTGCGGTGGTGCATGTCAGGCAGGAGTGGGGTAGTGTAAAGAATTAGGTTCAGTGTTACAAGTGTGTCAGTCGTGTCAGTGCAGATAAAGAATGGTTGACAATTACGATACAATGAACATTCTCGTGGTCATTAACCCCTACAGCTGATTTACCAACAATCAAAATAGCAGGCATGGAACCCGGGTACAGATAGAGTGTGAATAGAGAGTGGGTAGTGTGTTGCCACTTGTCCCTAGGTACATAACATAGAAATATACAATATACACATTATTTTATATACCAAAATTATCACTGAAACAATCTTCATACTCTTGCCACATAATATAACAAAATTGTGTCGCACAGTATAATTTTTCTGTGTACACCTCTATCAATCTATCTATTAATCTATTCATAATTCATATTTATATATATTCATATTGAGATCGTATATATATATATATACATATGCATATATATACACATATATATCCATGTACATATGCATGCATACATACACATAAATATCATATACACACATACATACATATATGATTACATAATTCCTTCTATCCACATTATATAATAACTGAGTATATAACAATACCTATCAGTTAACCAATACAACATCAGAAAATCACAATCCTTTACAAACATTCTATCTTTTCCGTAAATACAGTCTCATTTTACATAAAACCCGGGTACAGTTAAAGAGGGGATAATGTTTTGCCACTTAGAAATAAAATATATGCCAAAATTATTGCTGACAAAATCTTCATGCTATTCCCACGTGATATAACAAAGCTGTATGGCACAATAATTATTATATATACTGTTTCTCTGGTGCACAACTCTACCTCTCTCTATCTATAATCATCATTTGTTATACATATTATATAATATTCATACACCCATGTTATGATTCTAGACGCATGCATACACTATATATATACATATATATACATAGAAGAGCCTGCTTGCAAAAAACGACAGGTCCATATTTGCCAAATGGAGACACATGTGGCTAAGGTCAAGAAAAATAAAGAGAACAACAAGGAAATTTCTGCCTCTCCTGACCATAACCTCAAAAACATATCTTTATATGTAATGACCAATATATCATTCAAAAGGTATCACCTTGTACTTCATGACAGACATCGTACTTCAGAATCTTCAGAAATGGACTCATTGGCCCCTGCAAACAAACCCCTCATACATATACATATAATATACATTATATAATAGTACATATACACGCACATTTACATACATACATACATACATATACATGTGTGAACATATACACACACATATATATATATATATATATGTATATATGTATTTAATTATTTGATATATAACAATGACAATGACTATCAATCATCCAATGCAACATCTCTTCTGATGAATACAATATCATCTTTCATATACATTTCCTAAATACCATTCTATATTACTCATCTACATTAATACCATTCGGTGTGAGCGTTTTAAGTTTCAAGATCCAGTATGATTCCCGCCTTAAAGTAACTTGATTTGATTTTTTGTGGATAAGTTCAATGCCCGTGACCCGTACATCGTCGATTGTGTGATCAAGTGTGCTGAAATGCTGTGCTACCGGAATTTGTTTACGTTTTTCTGTGTTTACGTTTACGTTTGTCATGTAACTATTAACTCATGCTCAACTTATATTTAATATATTGTGTTTATGACTTCAGATTTGTTATGCTCAAAAACATATATTTCGTTTCACAAACAGACATTAAAGCTGAGGAAGACCACGGTCGAAAGCTTCACAACTCTGCCGGTTTCATGCGACATCTTCTGTTATCTACATTGTCTCAACTATATATATATATATATATATAATCATAAAAAAGGTATATTTACATAGATAAATTGATGACTATGTACATAATGTAGGACCTACATAATTATAAATATATCTATATGAATATACACCTTTTATTTATAACAATATGTGACGCAAGAAATCACGCGATTTTTTTTTTTTTTTTTGATAAAGAGAATATCATTTATTATTCAAGTGAAAGTGAAAGTGACATGACGGTAATGATATAACTATAACCAAACCCTTGAACAGAACTACAGCAATAAAAAGTGCGTAACTTATAGGTGCAACTTCTATAATATCATTTGTTTAGGGCTACATAAAGGCTCCGATTAATATGAAATACAAAGCAAACGAGTTCAAGAGGAGAACAGCATGAAAGAATCAGAAGTAAAAAGGACGGTATACGCAGAGAGTGTAAACGTATCGATAATCGATCATTTAAAGTGTAACCAGAAAAGAAAAAAAAAGAGAGAAAGAAAGGAAGAGAGGGAGAGAGAGAGAGAGCACATCAGTGTCCCAAATAAGAATTTACACATTAATACCAAATACATCTGTACAACTTGCCTTGGTTGACAAATATGTGCAATTTATTATGGTAAAAGCGAAAGAAACTATAGCAAAGAATTCTAAAGTATCTGCTCCAGAAGCATATCTAAATACAGCAGTGACACATAATTATGTGACCCATAATATGCACTGTCTGAGCTACAGAATCAACGCAAAGGCAATATCTTCAATTCATGCTTCCATACATGTGAGGAGTTAAATTTAAATTGTGTTCTGAGTTAACCCTTTAAACCAAAGCGAATGATTACGATATCTCATACATAGCTTGCAATTTGTGCTTTTATAATATTGTTTGATATGAGCAGTATTCAACAGTATCAACATCAAGTTGGTATAATGTGTCAAACTGTAAAACTCACACTGAATAGTTCTATTCATTATATACATGTATAGGCAACAATCGTAACAAAGTCGATACAATTGATTTTGTTATCGCGAAATCTCTCCGAGTAGAGCAAGATAACGTATGCCGTGACAAAGAGCATATTACATGATCAAAGCGTATGATTAGAACACAGAGTTCATAGAAGCATCAACGCAATGATGTCATTTCACAAAATACCACTGACAATTTTGGATACTGATGAAACTGATGAAAGAAAATAACCCACTACTCAACAGCAGGGTAACTGTACGGAAGGTGTAATAATTGTTAGTAGCAGCATCTCCTAATTCCACCAGTCCTTAAAGGGACTGTACAGTACTGGTTGAGGTAGGGATTCATGTTTTGAACATTTCTAAGTGAGATAATGAAAAGCCTCTAATGAAATATGAAAGAGCATGTAATTTTAAGAAGGATTCAACGTTTATTTGATGAAAATTGGTTTTCAAATGGCTGAGATATCAAAAAAGTGCTAATAATAAAAGGCGACATGCCCCAACTTTATTAGTATCTCTTTGTTTCACCTTGTTTTTAGATATCTCAGCCATTTCAAAACCAATTTTCATCGAATAAACTTTTGATACCCCTTAGAACTGCATGCTCTTTGACATCTCATAGAGTGGTTTCTGAATATCTCACAAAACGTTAAAAGCCAAATCTTCACCTCGACCAGAACTGTACACACCCTTTAAAATGTCAGACTGAGCTTTATAATATAGCACACGACAGACTTTGCTATATACATTGTAACTCCATATACAATTTGATAATCATGATTATACAAAGCTTTAATATTTAGAGAAGATTATTGTATTCCCATCATTGCCAGTGCTGTGGTCACAGGCAGCAGATGTGCGTCGTGGTTTGTGTTGTGCAGGTTTTGCTCCATTATCTTACTGGAAAAAAGCCAGATTAAGCCAAAGTGGTGGCACCACATAGGGTCTTACCTTAAGGCATAATCGTAGCACTATAATAACTCACCATTTCAATTGATTACTATCACATAATTACGATCATCTTAATTTTGACAGATAGTTAGACTCAATGCTTTCAACAAACTCCTGCGTAAAATGCATAAGCTTGCATGGATCACATAATGTGACATCTTTCCTTTCTTTTCAATCTGTCATAATCATATTGACTGAGTGCCATCTTCCCTTTGACGTCACAATTAATTGGTACCAGCAATGTGACTGCCTTACATCCACGTAATGTCTCTAGCTCTATAATCATTATTGACGTACCTTGATCCAAACATTTGCGGACAAACTCGGTTTTTCCGGCTCTCACAGCATCGTGGATAGGAGCCACCCAGTTCCAATTCCAGGATGTCAACAACTGGCTGACGAATAAATCGATCATGGCCAAAAAACTGTTTAAATTACTCCACACCCCAAACAAAAACAAAAACATCCCCCACTCAACAAGACACTCAAAAATTCAGCAGGGACATTATTTCGTACTGTGGTTGAATAACCGCTTCCTCCTAGAAACTTTGGTTCTGGATGTCAGGATGTTGTGTTTTGAGAGTAAAATGCTCATAAATATCGGTCGAACTCAAATAGTGGACTTGGATCCCTGTTCACGATAATTACGACTTGCTCAAACGTGCACATAGAACAGAGTTTAGAATTGAAGAGACATAAATGAACTCAGTAAGCTAAACAAACACTAAAGATGAAAGAGTAAACAAGATTGTTTGTTTGTTTTGTTTTTGACTGCCTGGTAAGTGCAGTTATCGTCTTTGGAAAAAGATTTGTATCTATACAGTGCACTCCCGTTATAACGAACATGGTTATAACGAAATTCTCCTCGTTGCAACAAAGTAACGATTCAGGTCCTAAAATATATATCATCTACATATCTTTATGTACTTTACTATTCGCTTATAACGAAATTTCGATAACGAAAGAACACCGCAAGTCCCGAGGACTTCGTTATAAAGGGAATACACTGTATTCACAAGGCTTATATAATTCATCTTGATGTGATTTTCGACAGCCAGCGGTGTAAATATGGCCAGGGAGACAGTGGAGCACAGAAGGGAAGAGTAGAATGTCGACAGTGGTCAAGTAAAGATGGCTGCTAAAGGAGATGGCTAGTAACTGATCAGTAGGAAACAGTGGGAATGCTGGGGGTGACTGTTCCAATTCTTGTGAGATTCATTTAAGAGTACATTCTATATCTACTGTTGTGTGAAAATTATTTGCTTCAGAACGGTCTCATATTCAAGTAATGTGCAGTTTAATGCCCCGTCACTGTACAGGCATGCTAACCTGGAAACATTTTAACTGCACATTACTTGAATATGAGACCATTCTGAAGCAAATAATTTTCACACAACAATAGATATTGTGTACTCTTAAATGAATCCCACAAGGATGGGAACAATCATCCCCCAGCATTCCAACTGATTCCCACTGATCAGTTATTAGCCACCTCCTTTAAGATTTTAGGTTAATGGAGTTGACGATAAAGGATAAAAAAAAGTACGAACAGGAACAGCACACGTTTCATGAAATTTGGACATAACCCAAGATATTCAAGTAATTATGAAAGAAGTTGGTGTTAAATTTTAAGGTGAATGCGGGTCACCAAGCCATGTTGTACAGATGGAAAATGAATACAAAGAAACAAAGAAAAAAAAAACAAATGAACAGACAAACTAACAAACATACAGACAAACAAACCAGGATTAGTAATTCATCCGATTTTTAAACCGATCAGAGCCTGCCTTACGTCTCTCAGCTGGTCTGTGGCCTTTGCTTTCTCCAGAATGTCGTCGGCGATCGCCAGGTTGTCCCTCCGAATGACGATATGGAGCGGCGTGTCGAAGTTCTCGTCCCACGCCGTGAAGTCGGCGTTGTGCTTGATGAGCTTGTGGGCGATCTCCGTCCGGGTGTGTTGCTAAACATCGAGTTTCGAGTTTCGAGTATCGAGTTTCGAGTTTCGAGTTTCGAGTTTCGAGTTTCGAGTATCGAGTTTCGAGTTTCGAGTATCGAGTTTCGAGTTTCGAGTATCGAGTATCGAGTTTCGAGTTTCGAGTTTTGAGTATCGAGTTTCGAGTTTTGAGTTTCGAGTATCGAGTTTCGAGTTTCGAGTATCGAGTTTCGAGTTTCGAGTATCGAGTTTCGAGTACCGAGTTTCGAGTTTCGAGTTTCGAGTTTGGAATCTCAATTTCAAATTTTAAGTTGCAGATTTTCGTTAATTGGTAATTGTAAAGCCAGCGATAAATCGGGAGCCTGTGTCTCCTTTCTCATTGAATACTTACAGCAATAGCTTTGGAATCTGCGCTATTTTGTTATTTAATTACACTTTTACTGCAATTCCATATCAAATTTGTGATTGAGTTACGTAACAAGTGTACTGTACAGCCCTTAACATATGCAAGAACAAAAAATGGAATAGGGGAATGTCATTATAACGAGATCATCGGTCCGTCTAATTTACTTGATTATGTCGAGACAATTGTATCCTGACACATGGAATACAACCATAATTCTGCATTTAATAAAATGCCCTGGTGCAAACTGGTTACATGTAAAGACGCGATATTGATGAACAGAAATTAAGTATACATGTGACGGGGAAGTGCTGATCATAGGGAATTTACTCGCGAAAAACAAAGCAAACTGTTATTTTCTAGGCTTGTTATCAAATGTTTTAGATTTGACGATGCCGTAATGATATCGCAGACGGGACCTGCCTTTCGTTACACGATTACATAGCTGCTATACCTTGACCGCCGCGTATAAAGCACCCGAGTTTAAAAAGAAAAGGAAAAGAAGAGGATAAACGAAGATGAAAAAGAATGGTGAAACTAATAGAGCTGTATCGCGCTAACCCTCCCGAAGCCGGTTGGAAGAATACTCTTTATGTTCGGCAATTTGCTTATGTCTTTGGAGTGCAGGTCTTTGTCAGACAGCTTCATTTATTCTGAGTATAACATCATTATGTTTATGATCACCCTGCTCTTCTTGCTGTTGTTATTGTCAGCGAGAAAGTATTTGCAATCGAGCAAGAAAGAGGTAATTAATTTTTTCCTCATTGTCGATTCAGGAGATTCAAGCATGGCACAAATTCGAGTTCAAACTTTGTCAGCGAATTGCTGCTTTCCTAAACTAGCAATTGACATTTTGTGATTGAATTATAAGTATGCAGCCCTTGTCTGGTGCAACATCAAATAACATGTCTTTGTGCTGTGTTATAGTTTGAATAGTCTAAACTATAATCACATTGTGTAGGATAATCAGGACATCGTGACAAAGTAAAATTGGGCACTAGATCACTATTCTGAGCACTGTGGTCACTACTGGTCATTCAAGCATGGGGGGGGGGGGGGGGGGCGGTGAGTTGGCTCAGTCGGCAGCGCGTCTGCCTCACGATCATGCGGCCCGGGTTCGAACCCGAGTCTGGACTGAGCAATGTTGTGTGTAAACATACCGTCCCCTCTAGCAAGAGGCAAAACACTCTGTCCCTCGGATAGGACATAAAATGGAGGTCCCGTGTATGAGAGAGTCACAGCTCATGCACGTAAAAGATCCCGCTTCATTCATTCATCGCAAAGAGCAGGGTGTCTAACCCGGTGAGGTGGTCCCACCCCACATCCAACTGGACCCCATGGAAGACCAGCTTAGTGTAGCTGAATATGGGCTGTCCAGCCATCTTCACAGATGGAAAATGAACAACAACAACAAGGACTCCAAGCACACGCCTGTGTTATGACAGGTTCCGAAGTCCAGACTGTGTGGTTGTCATGACAATGCACATGATATATCATGTAAATACCAACTTCTGGTAGGAACCTACGTCATCCCCCTTCTCTCTCACTCTCTCTCTCTCCCTCTCTCCCTCTCTCACCCCCCCCCCCCCCCATGCTTTATTCACTCCCGTTCTTGGTTCCAATCTCCCTCTGTCCCTGTCTCCCCTATTCTTTTAACGTAGACCACTTTCTCTCCCTACCCCTCTCTATCGTCTTTTCTTAGAAGATATAGGGTTATTCATTTCATGCGAAATGGACTCTTCCATCTGATGAAGCAAAGTCATGCAAGCATTAACATTATGATATTTGAAAGTAACTAGTTTAAGAAAATATTTCGTTTGTTATGTGTATGAAAGTGCTAATTACACATGTGGTAAAACCAACCAAAACGAATACGCTTCAACTGAAGACTCTACAACCGCAGTATGCAGTATGTCGTCCCTCTAATTTAGCAAGATGGTACGTCTACCTCATCTTGCATCATTTTGGCCCAAACTTTCTCTTCTTTTGCTCCTGCTCTTCAAAGAGCAAGGATGTGTAGGGCATCCGAACTTTTTACAGTCTTCACAACTTTTGATATTTCAGGTCAAATTAACTACATTGACGTGGTTTAATGGCACGACGAGTAAAACGTCTGCAATGAAAACTCATTTCTTGTAATGGCTCAACTAAGACAGAGATGTACAAAATGTAGGCTTTGATAGGAATTCCTTTGGCGCAAATGAATCATATTGTAAATAATGTGTAATATCTTTTATTAGTACCATTATATATACCACTATATATATATTTCCTTTGGAGACGGTTGCTATACGTAATTCTTTGATCAGCAGTCATAGTAGGGAAGTTATTTAACCACTCCTTGTCAGCATGCTGTGTGTGTGAATGTTGATATTACATGCATGTAGTTTCTCTGTAAACAAAAAGGTTGGGATTGTGTTGAGTGTAAAAATTAATGCGTGTCTTGTATTGTAAGTTTGTCTTTGTCATTGAATTGTAGCTTTCCTACTATAACAATGTAACATTTTGTGATTGAATTGTGAATAGATTGTCCTGATCTTTATATTGGCATCGAAAACGGATTTGTTATTGGGCAAGAAAAACTTGACTCGAATTTTGGCCATTTTCGAGTTTAGACTCGAAAATGGCCAAAATTCGAGTCAAGTCTTTCTTGCCCGATATCAAATCCGTTTTTGCTGCCAATATAAAGATCAGGACAATCTATTCACAATTTAATCACAAAATATTACATTGCTATAGTAGGAAAGCTGCAATTCAATGACAAAGTTGAAACTCGAACTTTTGCCATTTTCGAGTCTAGACTCGAAAATGGCCAAAATTCGAGTTAAGTCTTTCTTGCCCAATTTCAAATCCTTTTTCGCTGTCAATATAAAGATAAGGGCAATCTATTCACAATTCAATCACAAAATATTACATTGCTATAGTAGGAAAGCTGCGATTCAATGACAAAGTTGAAACTCGAACTTTTGCCATTTTCGAGTCTAGACTCGAAAATGGCCAACATTCGAGTTAAGTCTTTCTTGCCCAATTTCAAATCCTTTTTCGCTGTCAATATAAAGATCAGGGCAATCTATTCACAATTCAATCACAAAATATTACATTGCTATAGTAGGAAAGCTGCGATTCAATGACAAAGTTGAAACTCGAACTTTTGCCATTTTCGAGTCTAGACTCGAAAATGGCCAAAATTCGAGTTAAGTCTTTCTTGCCCAATTTCAAATCCTTTTTCGCTGTCAATATAAGGATCAGGACAATCTATTCACAATTCAATCACAAAATGTTACATTGCTATAGTATGAAAGCTGCAATTCAATGACAAAGACAAACTTACAATGCAAGACAGAATTAACTTTTACACCGACTTAGCACAATCCAAACCTTTCGGTCTACAGAGAAAATACATGAGTGTAACATCAACATTCACCACACAGAATGCTGACAAGGAGTGGTTAAATAACTTCCCAACCATGACTGCTGAATTACGTAGACAACTGTCTTTAAAGGAAATGTATATCTTGCTTTAATGGTACTAATAAAAAATATCATACATTATTTACAATATGGTTCAGTTTTGCCAAAGGAATTCCGAATAAAGTCGAAATTTGTACATCCTCTGCATTAGTTGAGCCATTACAAGAAATTGCTTTTATTGCAGACATTTTTCTCGTCGTGCCATCATGTCACGTCAATGTAGTTGGGTTGACCTGAAATACCAAAAGTTGTGAAGTCTGTCAAAAGTTGGGATGCTCAACATATCCTCGCACCTTGAAGAGCAGAAGCAAAAGAAGAGAAAGTTTGAGCCAAAATGATGCAACATGAGGTAGACGTACCATCTTGCTAAATTAGATGGACGGTATCAACTGCAGTTTGAGGGTTTTGTGGAGTCTTCAGTTGAAGCGTATTTTTTGGTTGGTTTTACCACAATGTAATACACTTTCATACACATAATACACGAAACATTTTCTAAAACTAATTACTTTCAAATATCATACTGTTAATACTTGCATAACTTTGCTTCATCAGATGGAAGAGTCCATTTCGCTTGAAATGAATAACCCTATATCTTCTAAGAAAAGACGATAGAGAGGGGTAGGGAGAGAAAGTGGTCTAGGTTGAAAGAATAAGGGGAGACAGGGACAGAGGGAGATTGGAACCAACAGCGGGAGTGAATAAAGCATGGGGGAGGTGAGAGAGGGAGAGAGAGAGAGAGAGAGAGAGAGAAGGGTGATGACGCAGGTTCCTACCAGAAGCTGGTATACATATATCATGTGCATTGCCATGACAACCACACAGTCTGGACTTCGAAACCTGTCAGAACACCAACACAGGCGTGTGCTTGGAGGAATCCTTGAATGACCAGTAGTGACCACAGTGCTCAGGAATGTGTGGTCTAGTGCCCACTTTCTCTTGTCAAAATGTCCTGATTATCCTACACAATGTGATTATAGTACAGTACAAAGACATGTTATTTAATGTTGCACCAGACAAGGGCTACATACTTATAATTCAATCACAAAATGTCACATTGGTATTTTAGGAAAGCAGCAATTCGCTGACAAAGTTTGAACTCGAATTTGTACCATGCTTGAATCTCCTGAATCGACAATGAGGAAAAAAATTAATTACCTCTTTCTTGCTCGATTGCAAATACTTTGTCGCTGACAATAATGACAGCAGGAAGAGCAGGGCGATCATGAATATAATGATAATATACTCAGAATAAATGCAGCTGTCTGACAAAGACCTGAACTCCAAAGACATTTAAGCAAATTGCCAAACATAAAGAGTATTCTTCCAACCGGCTTCGGGAGGGTTAGCGCGATACAGCTCTATTAGTTTCACCATTCTTTTTCATCTTCTTTTATCCTCTTCTTTTCCTTTTCTTTTTAAACTCGGGTGCTTTATACGCGGCGGTCAAGGTATAGCAGCTATGTAATCGTGTAACGAAAGGCAGGTCCCGTCTGCGATATCATTACGGCATCGTCAAATCTAAAACATTTGATAACAAGCCTAGAAAATAACAGTTTGCTTTGTTTTTCGCGAGTAAATTCCCTATGATCAGCACTTCCCCGTCACATGTATACTTAATTTCTGTTCATCAATATCGCGTCTTTACATGTAACCAGTTTGCACCAGGGCATTTTATTAAATGCAGAATTATGGTTGTATTCCATGTGTCAGGATACAATTGTCTCGATATAATCAAGTAAATTAGACGGACCGATGATCTCGTTATAATGACATTCCCCTATTCCATTTTTTGTTCTTGCATATGTTAAGGGCTGTACAGTACACTTGTTACGTAACTCAATCACAAATTTGATATGGAATTGCAGTAAAAGTGTAATTAAATAACAAAATAGCGCAGATTCCAAAGCTATTGCTGTAAGGCTTGAAGTATTCAATGACAAAGAAGGAGACACAGGCTCCCGATTTATCGCTGGCTTTACAATTACCAATTAACGAAAATCTGCAACTTAAAATTTGAAATTGAGATTCCAAACTCGAAACTCGAAACTCGAAACTCGATACTCGATACTCGAAACTCGAAACTCGAAACTCGATACTCGATACTCGATACTCGAAACTCGATACTCGAAACTCGAAACTCGATACTCGAAACTCGAAACTCGATACTCGAAACTCGAAACTCGAAACTCGAAACTCGATACTCGAAACTCGAAACTCGAAACTCGAAATTCGAAACTTGATACTCGAAACTCGAAACTCGAAACTCGAAACTCGAAACTCGATGTTTAGCAACACACCCGTCCGGTCTCGCTCGCAGGCCAGCAGCAGCGGCGTGCGATGTCGACGGTCTTCAGCCTGAAAAGTGGAGGTGGTTACGAAAGTGGTATATAGCAGTAGAAATAGTAGTAGAATTAGTAGTAACAATAATAGTACAGTGTAGTTGCATAGTAGCAGTAGTAGTAGCATTGGTAATAGTAGTAGTAGTAGCAGCAGTAGTAGTGTGGTAGTCAGTAGCAGTAGTAGTAGTAGTAGTAGTAGAAGGAGTAGTAGTAGTAGAAGGATTAGTAGTAGTAGTAGTAGTAGCAGTAGTTCCTGTAGTAGTAGTAGTAGTAGTAGTGGTAGTAGTAGTAGTAGTAGTAGTAGTAGAAGGAGCAGTGGTATTAGTGCATGTAATAGAAGGAGTAGTAGAAGTACTAACAGTTGTAATTATGAATAGCATAACTACAATCATTAGTATCTTTGTGACATTGATAATGACTGCAGAGAGAATACACTGATAATAATCATGGTAGGGATGGTGCTAATGGCTCTGTCTCTCACGTCAAACTCGATGTCCTTCCGGGACAGGAGCTCTCGAACTTCCGCCACGTTGTCCTCCTCGACGGCGATGTGGAGTAGGGTGAGGCCCAGGTGGTTGCGGGCGTTCACGTTCGACGGCTTCTTCCGCAGAGCCGGCGGCAGCATTCTCGGCGTGGCGCTCTGTAGAGGATGAGATTGAGAGGAGGATGGCGCTGATGACAATGATGACGATGATGACGATGATGACGAAGATGATGATGATGATGATGATGATGATTTTGATGATGACAATAACTGCTAAATCACTATTACTAATGAAAATAAAGCTTAACAAATTACGATCATTAAGGCAGTACCCTTGATACCATCACATCTCGTTCTCATTTCTTTCATTCTTAAACTTTTGTCTAAGTTTTGCACAATAAAACACTCTATTTCTGTTGGAATAAAAGGTAAATCAAATAACCAGGTAACATAGTAGGTCATCAATTATGTAAAAAAGGCAAATAGGATTATTTAACGTCCAGCCGTTTCCTATGTCGTATGCAAAGACAATGGTGAATTTGTAGTATTGTAAGGTAACTGGGTGCGGACACACAAAAAGATGGCGTGACAAGACTCGTCTTCTAGTATATTCTACCGAATGAAAATATCGACAACGATATCAATAAAGAAAATAACCATCATCATCATCTTAAACAATCGTCAGCAATAGAATCATCCATACAATCAAAATCAAGTATTCTAAACACTCTGGATACAACTTTTTTTCTTCACCCGGTTTAAGCACTATCATATTGTTATATTTTCATTCTATTATCATAGTCCCTGTATTCTATGTGTGAAATTACTTTCTTGTAAAATAGGGCCACATGGAAAACCCGAAGTGGCAGTCATTGCCTGTACTGAAAATGGTCTACCCTCTGTAAATATTTTTTCATGACCTGTATGTAAAACGTTTATCTTACTGTATGGAATATGTTTATTTCTTTTTTTTTTCTACGAAATATGATAAACAAACAAACAAACAAACAAACAAACAAACAAACAAACAAACAAACAAACAAACAAACCCTGAGGCCTCTGCCGTTATCATCCCAATAGTGTCAGCCTGTAGCCACTGTTTAGAATTAGGTCATGAGGGAGAGCGTGCATTAGAGAAGGCCAATCATCCTTTAAAGAGATGATGTAGTTTTGGTTGAGATGAGGCTTCAGGTTTCACACTTTTGTGTGTGATGATAAGAAACTTCTTACGAAATATTAAAGAGCATCCAATGTTTAGAGGAATTCAAAGTTTATTTGATGAAAATTAGTTTTGAAATGGCTGAGATGTCCAAAAACAAAGAGGTCCTAATAAAAGCTGGGACCCTCCTGTTATGAGGAACACTATGTTTTACTTTGCTTTCCATATCTCAGCCATTTTCTTTTTCAAATAAATCTTGAATTTCTCTTAGAATTGTATGCTCTTTAATATTTCATATGTAGTTTCCAATTATCACGCAAAAAAGTTCAAATCTGGATCCACATCTCAAGCAAAACTATTACCACCTCCGTGTGAACTCCCTTTGGGCATAATTAGATATCAGGATCTCTTTGAGATTCCAAAGCCTTATCCTCCTTAACACGGATCTCTCATGATGACGAAGAAAATTTGGATGGCCATGGTGACTGTCATTTACATCAGTCCCATATACTGTGATTTTCGTGACCGCAGTTTTTGTAACATCTTAAATTGCGAGTTTCGAAGAGAGCAGCAGACAGTTTAAAGGTCGGCTGAGTCGTAAAGGTGACTTGATCATCGTGAGTAACATTGACCTCCTGCCTATCCTTCAATCAAAGACAGTCAGTTCTGTAGTCAAGCGAACTTTTTTTTTTTTTGGGGGGGGGGGTCGGTGGGTTGAGATAATCATAGTTTGCTGTGCAAAACATAAATTTATGTCTAAGTCTAAGACTGATTCAGTGTATTTCGTGTGCTGTGCTTTCCTGTTCATTAGCAACACGCATGAGCATGTATTGTGTTGTGCGTACTTTGATATGATTTTATTATCATTACAATCAACATCTGATTAAGATTTATTCGGAAGCCAGTGCTGCTTTCACGGGATTAAATCACCTCTTTGGGGACTCCTGCGTTATAATATATTTAGTGGATGAGTTAAATAGCATCTCTTGACTCTGCGCGTCATATTAATTTCTTGTCCATCGGTTTGTGTGTGAAATTAATTAATTCATGTCCAAATCATCAATACACTATCCTTTTTTTTTTTTTACTTCATCAAAACAAGTTTCTCCTTGACGAAATTCTCTGTTTAATTAAGTACATTGTTGACGTCATAATCGACCATGGTATCGTGATGATCTTTACATTGTCAACGGAAATGTTAAGTTTAACACAAAATTTACCTTCCTTTCTATTGCTCGTAATCACTCCTCTTGTTTACCTTTGGGCTCTAGCGCGCTTTATAGTGTAATGTCCAACCTGACGTCACACACTTTTCACTCAATACCAAACTATTTATTGACAATGCTGATTGCTGGGTTAATTGCGATTGTTCCGCGCCATTTGTTTCATTACTAGATCTCACGAATGAAATAACTACGCCATGGAAAAGTAGGTCCCGATGACTGATGACTACTCTAGGCATGCTTCACAGTATCAACAAGTCAACAATTCATATGAGTATTATGGAATTACGATGATGTGATTCAGATAAGTCTATCACAGGGGTACGGATAACATGTTAGGTATTGCTCATGAATCTGGGACTCATAAAGTAAAGAACGTTTGATTCGATAATATTCTACTCATACTCTGCTTAAGATATGGAGGAAATATCGCTAAGACCTCTAAATTCTTCACAAAGGTGTCTGTAGAAATATGTGAATTAAAAGACGTTGCATACTGATAGAAATTGGAGAAGTGGAAAATAGAGCAAATACTGAATAAATGCGATGGGGTACATGGTCGACAGATTTTGAATCCACTCGACATGTTTGGGTGGGGTGTTTTATTTTTCACAAGAACGTCATGATTGTTGCACAATAATGCGATTACATGGCTTAAAAGTTCTCATGCCACATTGTAATCATTTTCATTTTCAACGTTATCTCAGTTTGTTTTTCTCATTTTCAACATTACTTAGTAAATATCAGTCATCTTGGCTTCACATATTGTGTGTTATTACTATATTTTGAAATGTTTAGAATATGTTTACTTTTATTTTTTGCATGACTATATGCTTTGTGCACTCACATTCTTTGTTGAAAATGAAAATGAAAGCGGATTGACCTGTTACAGTTTCAATTCTAACACATCACACATGTTTCAAGACGAGAATTGGCTAATTGAAATTTCACAAGGACTTTAAATTTGAAAGCGTCATGAGAGTTCTTGGGGTTGATGATATTTCATCCATCCTTCAAATCTGTTATGTATGTGGATGTATTGATCATTGTTTGATTCAATTCAGTTCAATTCAGTTCAGTTCAGTTCAAATCAATTCAATTCAACTTAATTCCATTCAATTCAATTCATTTCAATTCAATTCAATTCAATTAAATTAAATTTATTTCGTTTCAATTCAATTTAATTTAATTCAATTCAATTCAATTCAATTCAGTTATTTCATTTTCAACCAAAGGTACAGGAATATCTTTAAAGTCAGTATCACGAAACACAGTAATTACGACCGCATGATTACTTGTCTATTCCTTCGTTAAGTCAGTCCTATAACGCCAACTTCGCCAAGTTTTGTTTTGTTTCGTTTTTTCTTGTCTTTTTTCTTTTAACTCGTAACGAATATTCTAAACGGAAGGAGGTCTTAATGGGGCCCTGGGACGTAAACTGCGACGCTTGCTACACAATACTATTTACACTACAGACGGGCTAGAAAATTTGGCTCGATAAATAAACTTCTTCCTTTAGGTTGAATATCTAGGGCAAAATTTTACGGAGTGCCGTAGAAGCAAAAGATATTTTGGCACGTATGCAATGATGCGCACCTGTCACGCGCCCCTTTTTGTGTTACGTAATGAAAATAATATGCAACCATAGCGGAATCAAGAAGTACATCGCCAGTTTCAATAGTTTCGTAGAAAGCGTGGCAAAATTTAAGACGGGGAAATCAATATCAAATGCAAAGTCAAATTCATACCCAATATTTTCTTTGAAGCTTTTTTCCCCTAATTTCCTGTTCCTGTAGAATATATTACTTGATAAAATTATTCCTTGTTGCTAATAATATAGTAATTTCAAGATGATAATTTGAGCAGTACAAATTGAAATGACGTAAAGGGTTCATGCACCAGCACAGAGTCAATAGCAGCTAAGTCTTCCTCGGATAGAAATTGGTATTATACCTCGTCAATCATGAATTGTCTTCTCTATATTTCAAAATGAGACACATTACTGGACTTGTAGTGTAGAAAACGTATTGTTCGATATTGGATGAGAGGTTCGAGTATTCTAAAATGTACCGCCTTCTTCTCACCATCCTTCATCGTTCTTTTACATTTTCTTGTCCTTACATAATATGTACTGGTATATTTATATACATACATATACATATATACATGTATTCGTATACATTATATATATTATATATGATACATAATTATATGGCATGTAATCATATCTAATATATCATATAGAACACAACTACATCACATTGTATTAATTTTATGGTTTGCCATTACTAGTATTTTGTAAGTCATCAGGGAGCAGCCTAGACTAGAATTTCGCATAGATGTCGTGTCGGGTCGGCTGTTGCTAAGGGATCTCTTTGTATTTCACTTTACGTCTGAATCTCTCTGGAAACCGCCGGAGACTTTCCTGGGGTTTACTCAGGAGCAACAGCGTGACCCTTCTGGCGGAGTAGCCTTCGTTCAAGATCGTTTTGACTGTTGACACGGAGATCTTGAGGTGTACTGAATTTTACTGAGCACAATCAGTTCATATGGACACTTGACTGTAAGAACATTATGGTATCTCTTAGGCAGGCTTCTTGATTACGGATGTTGGTGTTACAATGTCTTATCCGGGCATACATTTAACTGTGAAGTTAGATGAAGTCGTGTGTTTGTGCTAAAACAAAACAAAACAAACGCATCAATAAGAAAGCGAACTGTGCAAGAATTGAAAGATTTCCATTACCTTGTTAGTCACTTTTGGAGGATTGTAAGCTTACTTGTAATTTGTTGGAGAATTCAATGATTCACGAAATCAATCATTCTGGGCTACTCATGTAATCAATAGTGACTTCAAACGTGTACTTTCACGTAGAAAACAACACCCCGAGCTGCCTGAATAACGCAGGCACGATAAATATTCTTGATTAAACAAACTCCCCAAGATCTTAAATCAATCAAAAGTGTTGAAAACCGGCTCAAAATAAATCTAACTCATTTCGTGCTATAAAAGAGATGCAGATCGAGGCCAAAAGGGTCGTGGTATCATAGCATGCGAGTCAGGGTCCCGTAAGAGCTAGACGTAGCCCTCACTGTGTAGCCTCAACCCTTGTCTTTCCCTCACCCCGTTTTCTCTACTCGATGTCTTAGTTCGTTCGTAAACGTTTGCTACTTTCAGTGCGTACTGTACCTGAACTTTGTCTTTCCATGCCTGCATCTTCGTCTTCCTCCAAGCTTCATTGTCGCTTGAGGCTCCGTTGGATGACAGCGTCGTCGCTGTCGAGAGGTTCCTCGATTTCGACCTCGGACGACGGAAGTAAAAATAGGACTTGAGCTTTTGAGCCGTCGACATCATCACGTTGAATCTGACTCCGGGTCGATCGTCTGAAAAGTATGTAGCGATTGAAGGATCTGTTCTCTTCGAATCTGTTCTCTTCTCTGCAAACCCTGCGCCAAGATACGACTGCGATACATGTATTAGATAGATGGATCCCGTTTACTTCTCGAGGGAAAGCTTCCTGCTACACTGTTGTTGTTGTGTTCACCGAGTCCAGTAATGTTCAGAGAGTCAGTAATGACAGGTGATTCTCACGCTAGACTCTGTACGTGTGTGATCGCGCGTTCACTCTCTCGATCTCTTAAAGGCATGGAAGTTTTGTGGCCGCAGTTAACAGTAGATGACATGAACCATTACTGATGACGCAGGGCCATGCAAGGAATTCTGGGAGGATTGTTTTATTGCCAAGTTTATATCGCCTAATGTCGCGACCTCATGACACAGATTTGAGTTTTTGTTGCTGCTTTATGATATCTTATTACCTCCATCTACATGTTTTTACCGCGCCCTCTTTCAAAATATTCATGATTCAATTTTTTACCCCATGAATCAAAGAATTCGTGAAGGAATTCAGAATATGCAAATAAATACTGGAGATTTGTCATCCATAATACTGTTTATGTCTTCTCATCGCGTTGTCTGATACAGTGAACTTCATTCAGATTCACAAGAAGCCTCTCTGTTGTTCTAAACATAAAGATGTTATATAATAATAATAACAACAATGATAATAATAATAACGATAATTATAATGATAATAATATACATACATAATATATATATATATATATATATATATATATATATATATATATATGAAGAGTTTGTTTGCAAAAACCGATAAGTCCATATTTGCCAAATGGAGATATTTGCGATTAAAGGTCAAGAAAAATAAAGAGAATGATAAGAATTTTTTTGCTTCTTTTGACCATAACTTCAAAAATGTACCTTTATAATGTAGTGACTCATTTAAAAGGTATTATTTTGTACATTATGACAGAGACCGTACTTCAAAATCTTCAAAAATGGACTTATCGGTTTTTGCGAACAAACTCTTCATATATATAACGACGAATCAAGAAATAAACTAGTAATGCATTATTTCGCCAATAAGAATGAGTTTATTGAACAACTCAAATTTGAAGGTGGTGGCCACCGAAAATTTGAGTTGTTCAATAAACTCATTCTTATTGGCGAAATAATGCATTACTAGTTTATTTCTTGATTCTTCGTTATATTGGAGCCAATACGTGAATTCGCAACATGTTTGGACCTAGACTAAATATATATATATATATATATATATATATGTGTGTGTGTGTGTGTGTGTGTGTGTGTGTGTGTGTGTGTGACGATGCAGTACCCACCACGTACGAGGCCAAGCCCACTTCACATTATATATATATATATATATATATATATATATATATATATATATATATACATATACATACACCGTATATGCCTAGATATGCATATATATAAATATATACACATTCATATAAATCAGAGAGAGAGAGAGAAAGAGAAAGAGAGGGAGAGAGAGAGATGAACGTGTGGTAGGAAGATAATGACATTATAAGCGTAGACATGGTAGAGAATAGGCGACGTAGATAGAATTGTTCATATAGCTTTATGAAGCCTGTATATTAAAGGCATTATTTACCATTTGCAGGCGAAGCAATAACCAAACAATAGTTCTTAAATGTGATTTAGGGATAGAAACAACCAATGCACAAATTTTTAATCATTACAATCAATGTTAAGTTAACAATAAATGTGAACAATAGTTATAATAAAATTGTTTATAGACTAAACCGTCTAGAATCATGGTTTTGTGAGAAAAATAGTGATATCTCCTTATATTTTAGGCTTTATTGGGAAAACCGTTATATGTACAATAGGATATTTTGTGATACAACTGACCTACACATATGAAACATCAAATGTGTATGATAACTCGAACATTTTTTAAATCACTGCTGCCAATGTAAGATGAATTGAGACATCACACAATATTCAAGTTGGCATTAGTGAGAGGAACATCTAGCCGCTAAATATCTAAACATACAAACAAACAAGCCAACAATTAAACAAATCACAGCAGATTTTTTTTTTCTAAATTAGAATGCGAATTAGAAAACTTGTATCACTTTAAATTTATGCACGTTTTCACGAAACATTGACATTGGTCACATCACTAAGGTAATGTGAGGATTTTCTAAAAAACAAAACAAAACAAACAAACAAGTCGTGCTTGGTCCATATACAAGATTGTATTATTACAATTAATATTATCTAGAATTATCCAGAATGGAATTTGTGGTTATCATAAGTATGCGTTCTGGTATGAGGGGAAGGGCTGTGACAGAAGCAGCGACCTTCGTAATTCGCGCTTATCTATGGAACATTAACGAACAAATGGAGCGAGAAAAGGGTGCTCTTTACTGTTTGCTCTATTCAATTTGTTGTTTTTGATATTGCTGTTATTGCTGATGATTGTGGCATTGTGTTGACATGGCTGTTCGGCAACGGTTAGGTCTGTTGATGGATATAGCACATGCCAATATGACCCGAGACAGGTTTCCCTTTTGAAAAAATATTAAATTGCAAAGATTGGTCAGACAAATTTACTTTATGTACATGATATAAACCTGAAATCTGTCTGGCGATCCTTTCTATGAGTACGCATTGTGCGAACATATTCACATTCATAAAAATGTTTGCCGATTGCCGTTTTTCTTTAGACGACAGTGCCCATGGACACTGCTCTTCCTCAGTGAAGAACGTTGGCAATATCCCCAAGAGTTTTTTTTTTTTTATATTGTGAGCTGTCACAACAATAATCTATTAAACAGGTAAAGTATAATCTTCTGAAACCAAGAAAAGTGGAAAAATGATTTTTATCAAATTTGTTTAAGAGATCGAGAATTTGATATAAATCACCGCCAGTGGAAAATTAGAAGCTATATATCTTTAAAAGGGAAAACATTTGGTTCGTGTAGAGCACGTCACATTGGCGTCTTGAATGTAAACATTTTGTGTATCAAACGCAATTTTAAAAGTTAAAATTTGAAATTCCTAATTTCCAGCACGTTTAAAATGCGTCTAAAGTACAGAGCGGGTTCTCTCAAACTGTTTTCCTCTAATGGTTGCATGTCATTTCTGACGAATGTTTTGGAGATTTTAAATGGCGTTTATTCTCACAAAGCTGATCCTAAAATAAACATTGTAGCTGATCGTAAATAAATCTTTTTTAGCCTTAAAGATAAATTGCCTCATCGCTAAACTTCACTATGTACAAAACTGATTCTCAAAAGTTTTTTTTTGTGTGTTTTATTGATTTTGAAAAACAAATCATACATAAAATTAAAACAATCAAAGCAAAAAAACAAAAAACAAAAAAACAAAAAACAAAAACCAGCCATACCAAGTATTTCACAAATAGGAAAGTCGGAATCATTCCCGAAAACTGCTGGCAGTACAATTTGTATGTGACTCGCTGGAATGGATGACAACCTTAAAACAGTACATGTAAACAAATTTTGCATAAAACTCATACAAAACCAAAATAAGTGATTCTCAAAAGTTGAAAATGGGATAGGGTAGTATATAGAAGCAGTAACCCAAATTTTGTGCGTATACATGGTGCATCAAATAGAGCGAAAAAAGAGGTGCTCTTTACGGTTCCCTTTGTTCGATTTACTGTTATTGTTGATGGTGGTGGAGGTGGTTGTGGTAGCATTGTGTTGACATGACTGTTCAGCATCGCTAAGGTCAAGCGATGGCATACATTTCCCGAGAGATTTCCCCTCTGCCAGATTTTTCATTTGTAAAGGGTCGTTAGACACAACCCCCCCCCCAAAAAAAAAAACACCCCCCCAAAAAAAACTTTATTTACAAATATAAACGTGAATGTAGATAATATTGTCGAAAAATTGTAGCTAATCGTGAATAGGCATGGTCAACATTTTCAGAATAATATTGGACTTATCGCATAATTTGACATATGTTAAAAAAAATGATATGATAATGAAATTGCTCTTAAAGTGTGCGCAGATGTTTTTATTTGTTTACATATTCTCTCAGTATATGATTGTTCGTGGCTTTGTGAAATCGACTTATTGTAAGCTTCGAGATTATGACATTGATTGTCCCCTGACTGATTGTTCGGTATCATAATATGACCCTTTTATGCACTATATATACTGCATGGTCAATGTTTGTCATGAAATACAAAGATTATTTCTGCATAAACCTAAAATGTGTTTTGTACATATTAATGGAAGTATCATTTGTGAGTTTTCAGCTGTTTAATCGTTCAAGGATATCAAAAACCTATAGAAGATGCTAATCCACCTCTAAGATGGACCTTTCCTTTGAGAGCCTAATTTAATGTTTAAATGCAAAAGTTGAGGCATGCATTTCCCTGTAATTCCTGAATAACATTAATTATATTAATCGCCTTATGTTCAGTTATAGTCTCTTGTATTTAGTATCGCCATTTTTTCGACTTTTAATAAGTTTTATTTACGGCACATTAATCTGCTTTTTGTTATCCCATTGTCAAAAATGTGTAAAGTGAGGTTGAATAGTCCGCGAACAGCGGGAAATCCAAATATGCACCAGATTCGGGCAAGTTATGAGTGTATTTATTGCGAACAGTCCTGAAACAGAATCCCTTGCAGTACAGCACAATAATCTCTTTTAGTGTAAATCTAGTTAAACAATGCATTACAAACAAACACATAATGGTTCCGGGTCTTCCTGCTTTAATTCAGTCTGTTGATAGCACATGCGCATGTATGATATTCCAATATATACCCGAGCTTATAATTGGAGAATGTTGGGGTCAATTGCATCATAAGGTTAAGAAAATTCATCCAATGTACATGTATGTAATATATACGTACTTTAATGTAAAATAATTATGTAAACATGAACGTATATGTATGTTTGAATGTATTCTACGATTAGGAAATGTGCCTTGTGATTGGCAATCATCACACATTGTAACGTCAAAAGACCTTGATGAGAGAGATGTTACTATCCGCAATGATCGGATTTGTCACTGTTTAGGGCAGATCCCAATCTACCCCATTCATTAAGGTAATGGGGGTAATGAGATTGCCCCCATTGTTTCAACCAATAATCATAATCCCACTCCTTGAATGTAGTAAACCCTGTATAGCAAGCGTCACGACCATATATTATTACCTCTATACTCATTAACACAAACCCACAAATTGTCGTCATAGTTGTACGTCATAATAGTGTTCATATTTTTAAAGGATTTTTAACGCAAAATCTTCATGGCGTCGTATTGATGTCGTATGATCTGTAGGCCCGTGCAGCGATAAAGCATTACGGAGAGGAACTAATCGAGGCGTATAGGCAATGGAATGTCTTCCTTTCCTGTATTCGTGTTGTTGGCTTTTTTTTTTGTATTATTACATGAATCCCTTGTCCATCATTGTCCATTAGCAAGTCAAAATGTATTATGACTTGAATCAAGCACGAAATATGATGTTAATCATCAGGAGATTGTATTTTTGTATTGTTTGGAAGCAGGGTGCTCTTCGGGGCTGATACAGGGTTCACGAAGATGAAAATCAATGCACACTCTATCTACATGTAGTGCGTTAATTTCAATACCGAGAATTTCATGTTGCATAACAGCAGGCGCTAACCCATCAATTATTCGAAAAATCTCTGTTTGATCATAATCTGACAAAAAACAAACAACAACAACAGACATAAACAGAACAATATTGGTGAGTTTCAAATCTAAACAAACTGAAACGCATACATAATACACGCACACACTAATACATCTCCCTCTCAAGCTTTTATTTAGGCCTGCTAAACTGCAACAAAATTAGAGGACTTTCATGAAACAAAGAGATGTGCAAAAGTTGATATTCGAGTCTTGATCTTAATATCGCAATTAAGGAACATAATTCATACTTGTCGGGCAAACAAATAAGAAAGGGGAAAAAAAAGAAGAAAAATCTCAAAACAAAAACACTGACAAAAATCACCTTTCTTTGTCAAATTACTGGGATAATACGCAGTGTGCTAATGCCCTGGTGACGTCACAAATTGCATTCATGCCTTGGTCATAGAGAACCATAGATTAGGAAACACCCAGGAAAGTTGTATGCCTGTGTGTGTTTTTTTTTTCTTTCATTCATGTATAACTGTTACGTATAGCCCTTGTTGTGAATACAAATTCAAATATCCGACAACACAAAAATGAAAATGCGTGAGTTTCTGCTGCTGCTGACGGAACTTTGTCGTCTTCGTTTGACTGAAATCCCGACGCTGTTATTTCCATCTTTTTCATCAAGAGAACACTACTATAAGATTTACCTAACATTCTCTGCAATAAAACATGACACGAATAAGCATTGTGGCTTGACGGGATGTTTTTTGTTTTTGTTTGATGTGTTTGTTTGTGTGTGTGTGTGTGTGTGTGTGTGTGTGTGTGTGTGTGTGTGTGTGTGTGAGGGTGTGTGTGTGTGTGTGTTTGTGTGTGTTTTAGGGGGTATTTAAACAGAAGAGGGCAGCATTCTAAAACGTTTTGCCAGTAACATTAGCCGTCCGTGTCAAGCTGCTGAACTGTGTTGACGCAGCTGTACTTTGATCATGGAAAAGATTTGCTACCCATTGATGGTTTCACAAATGTAAATCGGATGGAAGTGTTGGCATCCGATGATGACAATAATGCACAATCCCAGTATTTTGCGTGGATGCGGTGTACATTTGAATGTATTATTTACCATTTTGCAGATTAAACAAAAGCATAGCTTCAGTGCTTCAAAATAGTTCTAAAACGTGAGTTAAGGATAGAAACAACCAATATAAAATTGGTAACCAGTATAATCAAAGTTAAGTATTGTTAGATATACAAAACGTGAACAATAGTTATATACAATTGTTTGTAGAATAAACCATCTACAGTATAATGGTTTAATAAGTTTATCTCCTTTTATATTTTAGGCTTTATTGAGAAATCTTTAAATATGGTAGGATGTTTTGTGATACAACTTTAGTACACAAGGGAAGGCATCAAATGTGATAATTCGATATTTTTTTTTTTTCAAATCACTGCTCCCAGTGGTTAACAATACCTCCAATATGTCCGGAAGAATACTCTGTATAGGTCCAAATCCATCAGAAGATCATGGTATACAGTGATATTGATGATAAAAAATAATGATTATAAAGAAAAGAGTAGTACCGGCAGTAGTAGTAGCAGAAGCAGAAGCAGCAGCAGTGGTAGTATCAATCATAGTTATTATGATGATAATAGTGAAAATAATGATGATAATGAGCAAAAGCAATGATGATGATGGCTATATTTTGACTGACAACACAGCCATTTAATGATCTGTGGTAGTGATAATGAGCGATAGTTATTATTGGGAGGTCAAAGTGGAACTTACGTCTACAGATAAAGATTGGTAAGAAGATGTATTTTAGGAAGAAAGATTTGCGGTGACACCATGTGTATGTAGTCCTTAACCGGATCGTTGTTTGGCAGAAGAGCCTATGAGGAGAAACGAAGAGGGAAGCGACATATGGGGGTTGTGAGGAGGGCAAAAAGTGAAGAGTGGGAGACAGTAATGGGCTAGAAGTTGAAGTTGCACTAGTGGAGACAGTAGAGAAAGGAACACAGAGAGTGGTAAGGAAGAATAGTGTGAGAATCAAGTAAGATGTTCGGACATCGTTAGAAGGGGAAAGATGAAATAGAGGGGAAGAGGAAGGAGTTGAATGCTGGAGAATCATGGAGATAGGGGAGAGCAGTGAAGATTCATGAAACCAAGAGGAGAACGAAGTCGGCGAACAGCTAGTGTGGATCCTAGAATTAAATGCTGCTGAGGAGAAGAAAAAAAAAATTGGAGAGGAAATTGATGACAGTTAAATCCTGAAAAGGTTCCTGTGGGAGAAATGCAAAAAATATAAGAAATTAAAATAAAGTTAAAGTGTTGACCTTAGGAGAGAAGACAAGAGAAATAACCTGTAAAGAAATGTGTAAATTAAAACTAGTGGTCCTGAAAAGGACCGTTGGGTTGTATGGAAGGAATAAATAAAAAGAAAAAGAAGAAAGAAGAGAACAGAAAAGAAAAGAAAAGATAAGTAGTGTAGAAACAGACAAAAGTGTAAGAGAGAGAGAGAGAGAGGAAAGAGAAATGAAACACTGAGTAAAGGCGCTAGTGAAAGTAGAGCAAGAAGTCTAGTTATAAGAATAACTAGGAGAACCGAGGAACTTGACGTTTCGGGCAGGTTGACTGTCCTTCGTCAGAAGTGAAGCGTGATCGGAGAAGAGGCGGGCTATGTATGGAGAATGCGGACCTAGATGGAAGAGGTCGGTCGAGGCGGGCTCGCAGGCGGGCTGAGCGTCGGCTGTTGGTGGAGTGTTGCGGTCGTTGATGCGTTCTATTGTTCTTGGAGTGTGTTGATGGCGGAGTACATCTGTGAGGGCGAACTTGGCTGTTAGTAGGTCGTGGCCGGAGGTTGGAGTCCGGGTTAGTAGATGGGGTGGACGCCGGTGGTGTGGATGAATTGTGTCGGTGAGGGCGTCTTCTGGAACCAGCGATGGGTGTGGTCGTGAGTGGAAGGCGCGGTTGACGTCGTGGGCGCTGTTGTGAAGAGGTGGGGGAAGAGATATGAGAGGAAGAAGTAGAAGGGGGAATGTGCTGTGGAGAGAGTGTGTTGTTGTTGCATTGTTGCTGTTTGATTGTTTGTTGATGAGAGGAAGCCAGATGTTGTTGATTTGGAGTCCAGTATCCTGTGTAACAGTGTCGTGTGTGTGAATTTCTATGGCTTCTCTGATGCGTCGTGTGTTCCAGTTTTTGATGGATGTGATGAGTTGGCTGTCTTCCCAGTTGATGCGATGTTCCGACTGTTGAGCGTGTTTCACGATGGCTGACTTTTCCCATTCCGAACGTCTGTAGCATGTTTTGTGTTCTTTCAGTCTGGTCTCTAGCGATCTCCCTGTTTCACCTATGTAGACTTTGCCGCATTCGCATGGGATACGGTAGACACCTGGTTGTTTGTGTTTTAGGGTGCTTGTCTTTGTGTGAGTGCAATGAATTGTGAAGTTTGTTGGAAGATGTATGACGGACCTGGATGTTGGCGGACTTGAAGATGCGTTGTAGTTTGTGCGAGGTGGCGCTGAGGTAGGGAAGATTTACAGTTGTGATGGGCTGTTCCTTGCCTGCTTGGTTGGGATGAGAAGGTGCTTGAGTGTTGATTTTGTGCTTGGGGTATTGGTTGATAGTGGTGAGTGTGTCTGTGATATGTTCGAGTTCTTGTCGAAGATGTTCTTTGTCGCTGATTTGATGAGCACGTCGGACGAGAGCGTTCGGTACTGATTGGCGGACTGCTGGATGATGGAAGGAGCGGTAGTGAAGATATCTGTCAGTGTGAGTGGGTTTGCGGTAGACCTGGTGAGAGAAAGTGCCAGAGTTGGTTTTTGTGACGAGAACATCGAGGAAGGGGAGAGAATGATTGTGTTCCGTTTCCACTGTGAATGAGATGTTGGAATGTTGTTCGTTGAGGTGTGTGAGGAAGTCGTCCAGTTGATCTGCTTGGTGTGGCCAGATGGTGAAGATGTCGTCGACATACCGGAGCCAGAGTGAAGGTTTGTGCTGTGCCGTGGCTAGTGCGTGACTTTCGAAATGTTCCATGTAAATGTTGGCAATGATCGGTGAGAGGGGGGAGCCCATGGCTGCGCCTTGTTGCTGTTTGTAGTGTGTGTCCCTCCATCGGAAGGAGGTAGAATTGAGACATGTGAGGAGGAGGTCGTGTATCTGTTGTGGTGTGAGTTGTGTTCTGGAAGAAAGAGAAGGGTCATCGGTGAGACGTTGTTTGATGATGTCACAGGCTTCGTTGACAGGAACGCTGGTGAAGAGTGATTCTACATCAAAGCTGACGAGGGTGTCTGTAGGTTTGATAGTAGTTTGAGAGAGAATGTCAATGAAGTGTTTGGAATTGTTAATGTGGTGTTCTGTGTTGCCAACGAGTGGCTGTAGAATGTCTGACAGGTGTTTGGCTGTTTCGTAGCAAGGGGAACCTCGTGTAGAAATGTTGGGGCGGAGAGGGACTGATGGCTTGTGAATTTTGGGTTGCCCGAAGAGGATGGGACATCTGCTGGAGGAGGCACGGAGTCTGAAATAAAGCTGTTGAGGAAGGGCATTAGATCGATGAAGTTCGAGGAGCTTGGCGTTGAGTTTCCTCTCGGTGGCAGGAGTCGGGTCACGTTTCAGTTCGGTGTATGTTGGGGTGTGAAGGATGTCTTGTATCTTTTGTTCGTATTGTGTTTTGTCCATGACGACCGTGGCGTTGCCTTTGTCTGCTTGAATGATATGGATGGATGCGTTGCTTTGTAGAGTCTTCACCGCTGTTCGTTCTTCTTTGTTGAGGTTGGGCTGCGGTGGCTTGGCTGTGGAGAGAGCTTGAGTAACAAGGAGTCGAATGTTGTCGGCTGCGGCTTTGTTCAGGTATCTGAGCTTGGGTTCCGTTTGTTGTATGATTTCTGTGAAAGGAATCTTCTTGGGTGGTGTTGCGAAGTTAAGCCCAAGGGATAACACGTTGTGTTCGTCTTGTGTGAGATTGTGCTGGCTTAAATTGACAACGGTGTTACGGGCGGCGGGCGGCTTGTCTCGTGTGTATGTATGGGTGTGGCTGTTATGTAGTGTGTTGAACTTCCGTATCTGCTTCTCTCTGGTGCGAAGAAATGTGGTCCTTGCTGTGTGAGAGTTGAAGGTCTGTTTTTTCTGGAGGTCAGCAGGATGTAGTGTTTGTGACAAGTGTGTTTGTGAGGTGTTGATTTGTTGATCGATTGTGTGAAGTTCTTGTCGAGTGTGGGCTATGCGTTCTCTGGTGAGGGAGAGGCCGGCTTGGTGAAGAATACGTCGAGCACGTGGAGTTTGTATGGTTGATTTCAGCTGTAGACCAGGAGGGATGATACTGTGATCTCGGCATTTTTTATTAATATTTTAATTCTTAGACCGTATTAGTCTGCTACCATGTATGATAATACTATACTGGATAAAAGTCATAGAAGATAAAAGAATATGATTATCGCAAATTTTTATGAATATTCAAATGAGTGAATTGATGTCATCGCCTTATAACTTACCATATAGTTTGCACACTCGCTCTCTAAATCTCCATTTCTGTTTTTGTTTTTGTTTTTCGTTAGCTTCGCGAAAGGTAATGGAATCCATTCGTGTGGAGAGTATAGATGTTTGGAAACTACATTTAGCTTTGAAAGCCACTGTCATAGCTAGGTTACTGAAGGAAGACTACGGAGGAACTGCTGACCGCAGAATGCTAGACAAAGTGGAGATACATCATCACCAGTACACTGTAGCACATAAAATCAGGGAAGTAACTAACGTTTGGCGCTCTGGTTTCCTGGCAGTCATTTGTCCTTATCTGCCGTGCTCGTTGGTCGGGTGTACACGTAAACAAGCAAGCTGTGTGTGCGACCTGTAGAGAAAGGTTTATAATGCAACGCTTAAAGGGAGAGAATAATTAGACCCATTAAAGTTAGCTCTATATCCTATTCTGCATGGAAAGGTTTAAATCGATCGCACCTCTACTCGAAACTTTGCGGCGGTAATGACTCACTAAAAGTCACGTAGGGTGGCAGATATCAAAGTCACGTTGGGTGGCAGATACCACAGTCTCATGGTTCTCGATCACTAGCATCACAGTTTGAATCTTTTAGCTCTTTCGTGCATACTCGCTGTTATAGCATTATCTTGCTTTCAGTTATGGCATGGACCCTACGGAGGATCCATGGTCATACATTGGATTTTGCTGTTCAAGGGAATAGATGAGTATTATATAGAGAGGAGTGGCGCGGTGCTCATCTAGATCTCTGGAAAAAAAAAAACACCCTGTTAATCCAAGGTTTGCAAGCAGTACACCAAACTGTCGGAGCGTAAAAATGATAATCATAAAAAAAAAACAAGCAAGCAGGCAAGCAAATAATTATTCTTATGTGTTTGCGCGTTTGTGTGTGTGTGTCGTAAGTGGTCATCAATTGAAAACTAAGAATTTTTTGTTTGAAGCTAGCATCTACAATATCTTGTTGTAAATATTTGTTTTCTTTTAATTTTAATCTCAGAATACTGGTATTACGCACGCATGATTGCAATCGTTGTGCTCGTTTGATAAACAGGATACAGCCCTGCATGTATACTGGGAACGCCATCAAGATTTATAAGGGATACAATAATTTGTTTTTTTGTTACCATGGGGGTCAAGGTCCATATATTTATACATTTCTAGGTAAATGATGGTCGTTAGATCAAAAGAATTCGTAGGCCTATTCGTGGTTACGTAATCATGGACCGCGTAAAATGACTCTCGGTCTAGTAGCAAAATTGTTCAATGCGTCAGGCGGGGTTGGCGTGTTCTCTTCAGATTATTGTAACAATAGAGCAGTTCTGGCCTTTTGATCCTGCGAGTAACCCAACGCTATTGACCCCCCCCCCCTCTCTTGTACTTATGGTTCTACACCAATATCCGCTCATAAAATTGTCTGCCCGTCTTGTATTCCTTCAGTGTAGCCGCATTGCAGCCAGAGTAAAGGCAAGTGTTGTATATTGGTCAGCCGGGCTCCTGCGAAGACCAGAGGTAAGCTCCCATCTTCTCAATTCTTCTTGTTCTTGTTCTTGTTCTTTTTCTTCTTCTTCTTCTTCTTCCTCTTCTTCTTCTATTTCTTCTTCTTTTCCTCCCTCCGTTTACATGTCGAAGATTTACGAGAGTGGATCGCAGAGAGGTAAGTAATTCAGGCTTAGGCACCTTCCTTTGTAGGTGATAGGGGGCAGAGTTGGATAGATTGGTGTTCAGTCGGTTAATATGGAGTTTGAGTATAAAGTGGAGGGAACATCGCAGGATTTTGTCATTGACAGACTGTGGGAGGTTAGGGTCATAATTATGGTAAAAGTGTGGCGTAAGTAAACTGGAGCGCAGACTGGGCGCAATAGTCATTGGAAGGAGAAGGAACCAGCATACACTTTCTGTTCTGTTTGATAAAGTCTTGCCGCGGATTCCAGTGGTGCGACGGCAGGTAGCAACAAAGTGTACAATGGTCTCTTCTTCCTCTTTGCCTATGAGGGCATGCATGTGGGGTCCACATGCTTCTTTATCTTGAGGAAAGAGTGGCACGGAAGAACCACGACAAAGTACCAAGGTATGACGTCATACTATCCGATATTATGAAAGGATCTCCCCTCTGACCATGCTGTTTCCTTTGTGCCCCAGTCCATCCGTACTTATCATCACAGCGTAGAATTGGATCTAGCGTCGCCATTAGTACCTTCTTGGTTGCCTCTCACATCCCTAGCTGGTTTTATATGCTGCTCGATCTTTCGTGCGTTGGGAAAGTGTATATAAAATCGTGGAAGGACACTTCGATCTCTGCCCTTGTGTAAGCTATCGTGAGGATCTGGCCCAGGATATCACCATCGTAGCCCTCTGAAGAAGAATGGCAATTAGAAATTGAATTTCTTTTGGAAACCGAATCGTCAGGCAACTCAGGTTGGTATATAATTACCTATTTTTAAGTTCAAGTTTATGTTCGATGAACATTAATTATCAGGACATTTATATTCCATCTAATTTCTCCTGTTTTACAAATCAACAAAATTTCAGTTTTCACTGTTAGAAGCCTTCCATTTCGTTCAGGAATCAATCAAAGACCTACAATACTCTGTAATAAATTGAATTGGCCAGGTGTAGTCCTAGAGGATGCGCTATTCACGCAATCGTCTAGAATTAGTTCCAAAAAGTGGGACCTACCTTTCATCAGGACCACTTTGTTTTAATTTGTTTTTATCTCAGCCATTTTAAACCCGATTTTTATCAAATAAATTTTAATCGCTGTTAGAATCATTATTATGCTCTTTAAAGGGACTGTACAGTACTGGTTGAGGTAGGGATTCATGTTTTGAACATTCCTAAGTGAAATAATGAAAAACCTCTTATGAAATATGAAAGAACATGTAATTTTAAGAAGGATTCAACGTTTGTTTGATGAAAATTGGTTTTCAAATGGCTGAGATATCCAAAAAAGTGCTAATAATAAAAGGCGACATGCCCCAACTTTATTAGGATCTCTTTGTTTCACCTTGTTTTTGCATATCTCAGCCATTTCAAAACCGATTTTCATCGAATAAACTTTTGATACCCCTTAGAACTGCATGCTCTTTGACATCTCATAGAGTGGTTTCTGAATATCTCGCAAAATGTTAAAAGCTAAATCTACACCTCGACCAGAACTGTACACACCCATAATTACTCTTTTATATAAGTGACTTCTATGATAGCCTGAATTTCCATCCATGCCAGAACTATGTCATTCCTTTAATGCGTCTACACCAATTAAAGAGATTGTTTGATCTACCCTTTTGAGAACTGGGTTTCGTATTTCAGAGAGTCATCAAATAAAAATCTTTACGTAAAATCTGAGAATGGCCAAAGTTGCTCATAATATGAGAGACTTTCAAAGAGAAGTAAAATCCATTTCATGAAGTCTCTCATAAGTGTGTTTTATGAGCGAAAAGTCTCTCATAAGACTGTTCTGTTCATGAAACAGACCCCTGGTTTATCTGATAGAACCTATAGCTCTTTGTCTGGTACTCTGTGTGATGCGCTCGCCGTCTTTCTTTGTTGTTATGGAGCTTTAGATTTTCGGGACGCGGAAAAAAAAGTGTTCTGCACATGCGCACGTTTGCCTAGAAAAACAAAAAATCGACACCAGAGTCTGTAAAGAGCTACTTGATGCATGGACCTACACGTGTAGGCTTGATGCAATGATCCCATTAAAGGGGGCGCCATTTTACTTTGCATAGGTTGTGTCCTCGCGTATCCTAAAGCTATGTAGGACTACTTTGCAACACGACGAAGGAAGAGAGAACGGCCAACGCAATTGTCGTCTAAAACGTCGGCTTCGCATATTCTATCTAAAGCCTCCTTTAACCTCCGCCAACGAGGTTATGTTTCTGCCGGCGTTTGTTTGCTTGCGTGTTTGTTTGTTTGTTTGTCTGTGTGCAAAATAACTCAAAAAGTTGCGAACGGATTCGGATGAAACTTACAGGAAAAGTTGATGCAATAGTTGTATATATTCACCTAACTTTTATATCACTGGGATGGCGAAAAGTAATTACCATCACAAAGACATATACACTGTATCTTCCCTATAGAAAGTGGCTGGTGATTATGCAATGAGACACGAGTCAGTTGTCTTCCTATCTCCGCGGCAGATCCAGTTTGGCTTCATGCTTCAAATATTTTCGTGTGGCTGCACCGAACATCCAGCAAAGGAAGACGGCTGTGACTCGATTCTCTTAAAACCTCCTTGGATCATCCATTATTACTACAATAATATACATAACACTCGGATAGCCGTCTACTTCATTCCGGTGGACGATAGAATGCAACGATTGATTTTAGAGTAAGTTTGTATCCATCTGGAAGTAAAATGATAGCTGGATGTTTCCAATCAATAGTACAGGAAAACTTTTGGCTACCCCGAATCTTCCTTAAACATCCGTCTATTTCATATATCACGAAATTTCTTTGACAGTCGTCGGATAGCTTTATACGACACGCTTTGGAAGGGACAACTATCTCGACATGGCGTTTTCCTTTAGACCACGGAGAGGCTTAAACATTCGCCACGAGACGGAGTCAGATTCTGGCGCTGATTCCAGCGACAGCGACAATGGCGGCCATGGCTGGTCGAGCTCCTCTGATTCCCATGGAGGTACCAGCGACGAATCGGGAGCGACGACCAACGAGAGTGAGATGAGTTCGTCGGACGCCGAGCCGACGATGAGAAGGAGGACAACGGAGAGACCTAGACGACGACGGAGAACCGTGTTGTCGGTGAGTTTCGACGAAAGATGTTAAAAGATGTGCACATTAATTTTCTCTTGAAGTATGGTGTAAAAAAAAAAAAAAACCGATAAATTAGCCAGTGACGCCAACCGCTCCCGTTTGTTGAGGGTCAGGAATTGTCAATCAACTTTGGTACATCTAGGGACATTTCCTGAAAATTTTGATCATATTTCTGTAACACAGTAGTAGCACTGTTATTCAAATTCATGAAATTCTTCCGTCGAGATGTTTTCATTGCAAATGATTGACAAATTGCCCCACATCGACGTAAATAGCATTGAATTGATCAGTGATTTTTAGTACTAGTCATTATAAAAAAATCATGGGCGTACATACTCGAGCAGGATTCGAACCTACGCTACGACCTCCTGATCTCCGGACAGACTTGCTGTCGGGCGAAAGCTCGGTGGTCTAGTGGAGATGACGCCTGTCCGGTGATCAGGAGGTCGTATTTTCGAATCCTGCTCGAGTATGTACGCCAATGATTTTTTTTTTTTTTTTATCATGACAACTACTAAAAAAAAACACTGGTCAATTCAGTGCTATTTACGTCGATGTAGGGCAATTTGTCAATCATTTGCAACAGTAGTAGCACACCAAACACTTTGGATGGAACATTCTGTAATGTCCCACGCGCATGTCATCATCTTCTTGGCAGGAGTTCCATATGCACCCCCGCTATTCGTTATGTATAGTAACATGATTAAGTTTAGGTGGCTTTGGGATTAGGATTAGAATTTACTCAGTTTAGGGTTAGGGTTGGGGTTAGAGTTAGGGTAACATCGATCTCGGTGTCCTATAGCAGGGCTCCACACTAACTTTTATTTTTGGTGGCCCAAAGGCAAACATCCGACCTTTTTTGGTGGCCCGATCAGGCCACCAAATTCTTCATTTTTGAATTTTTGGTGGCCCGACGTGCGCTTTTGGTAACCCCGGGCCACCGGGTCACCGTTAGTGTCGAGCCCTGCCTATAGGGTAATGAGATAATGCGGACTTCAGAGGAAGTTCATACAGTGTAGATCTATTATAGTGGGGGTACATAATTATGTACCCCCCCCCCCCACCTTGAATAGATCTACATTGTCTTTTATGGAACTCTTTCCCATTTCTTCATTATGTTCTCTGTTCGCGTCTTTGTTTTTTGTTTGTTGGTTTTTTTTCCACGAATTCGATTTCCAGACGGTGAGGGGTAATCGGGGCGACGTTCATCACAAAGTCAGGAAACTGTTGGATGGCATGGACCGCGCTGAGAGTCTCCAGGCAGTTCAAGAAGTCGATGATCGTGGGAACACGGCCTTGCACTACGCGTGCTTAAACAAGCGTAATGAGTGTGTCGACCTCTTACTGGAAAACGGCGCAGGTGCGTTATGATAAACCATTATGGTATCCATGATAGACCAATTAGTAGCTGTATTCAAATTCTCGTGACCCCCGTCCCGATAGTCCCTTCCAGTAACTGTTAATGGTTCGCGGTCATCACAAGTTGCAATAGCCGTGTTGCCATAGAAACAATTGAATAATCATACTCACAGTCGATTTTTGCCCAATAGGACTATTTTTTCCCACAGAAAATTAAAATGATTGTTAGTTGTAGGGAAAAGAAAATCAAACTAATTGTAGGGAAAAGGAAATCAAACTAATTGTTATTATACTTGTAGGAAAAAACATCGTAGAATATTCAGATTTGGCAGTGTTTGGAAATACCTTTTCAGGGGATCCAAGTATAAGGCATATGTTTACGCCCCACCTGTCTTCCTAGTTCTGTGAATCTTATGTTGAAATTTCTGAAATTTCTGAAATTTCCTGACCTATTCGCATCATTCGATGTTGCTTGGGGGTTAAGCTGTGCAAGCTTCCTGATTGCCAAGGAAAATCTTTTGGGCTCGTATTATGATCAGCATTGTGAATACATTGTGAAACTATACTCTCAAAAAAAAAAATCGAGTGAAAATGTTCACTCTTGAAAGAGTGAATTCAGACTGAAAAAGGAGTGAATTTTGAGTGAAAATGTTCATCTTCACTCATTTTGGAGTGACCTCAGGGATCACTCGAAGATTTTAGAGTGATACCTGAGGTCACTCCAAAATTATTTTCACTCAAAATTCAATCCAATTTCACTCTAAATTCACTCTTTCAAGAGTGAACATTTCCACTCGATTTTCTTAGAGAGTACCCTCCTGAAATAGATCCAGAGAGAAGTTCGCCCCATCATGACCACAGCCGACTTGATTCCAAGTTTTACAATGTAAGAACAAGTTGAAAAGCTCTTTTGAACAGCTATTATATGCATTAACGTAGACCTTATTCTTTCTGCAAGAAAATGTTACTAACCCACGAACATTCTGGTACCCATCTTGACGAAAGCAAGGATTGACTCTAGGAAGCAGACTTATTGCCAAAAATGTATTAGTGCCGTGAAGAGTAATAGTTACACAAGCTTTGCCCATAACCGATTGCGGACGCTTAAGAAAGAAATCAAAGAAGCCCCCATTTTTTTTTGTACGTCTTTTCCCCCTGTGCGACTGCATGTTTAATTCACTGTGACTGTTAAGTGCTATCTTATGAATACATATTTTGACAAAGTTTTTGTATGGGGTGTGGGGTAGGAGACTTGCGGGTCATGTTAATTAATTTTCTTGCCCCTAGCAGCTGTTCTATGTCACAATCTAGGTCTGTTTTTCTATTAATTGTGCTTTGTCTCTGTGTTATAATTTACGTTATTCTTGATTATACATGTACATGTTACTTGAATAAATTTGTTTTGTGTTTGTCTATGTACACATGTTTGAAATGCCGCATAAAATACAATAATAATAGTAATCGTGAAAGTAATAATGATGATAATAATGAGGATAATCATAATAATAATAATAATGATAATAATAATAATCATCATCATCATCATCATCATTTTCATCATCACTACCATCATCATCATCATCATCATCATCATCACCATCACCATCATCATCATCATACTGATATAAAAACGTGTAGTACGCCAATTTTTACACAACACAAGAGCCGTTGTTCTCTTTGCAGAAAACAAGTATGATTATGATACAATCCCCCACCTTTTTGTTTTATTTTCTTGTGTTTTGTTTTTCTAAATTTCATTCTAGATCCAAACACAGTCGGACAACACGGGAAGAGACCTCTTCATTTCGTACTGTCTGACAAGACGATTTCCCGCGAGGTAATAAGGCCACGTACTCCAATGATAATTTAAGTTCGTGAAGATACCAGTCTCTTGCGCCATGATGTACCTCTGGCCCATGCACTGATCTCTATATTCCCTATAGAGATCAGTGTTTTGACCTAATCGGAAGTGGTGTGTGCGTGTCATGGGCGTAAATCCCGGGGGGGATGGGGGGGATATATCCCCCCCCCCCCTGAAATGGAGGAGGGGGGAGGGATGGCCTGTACAATCATCCCCCCTGAATTTTGGGAAAAAAATGGAGGAAGCAGAAATGTGATTGTATCAATTTTATTTGTCATTTGTCATTTTAAATTTGTCAAGCATATTGCATGACGTTTGTACGCCGGCCTTCAGACAGGTAACAGAGCTGAACAGTATTCTATCTTGTAGGAAAATGTATACATAATTTTCTCAAGCGCTCGCTCGCTTCGCTCGCTCGCGAAGAAAGTAACATCGACATACACTGTAAGGTATGGCTCAGACGTTGACAACGTCAAATAATATAGGCCTATAATGTGAACATGTTATGACTCGAGTAACTGGGGACCATCAGCAAGATATGTATGAAAACAAACAAACAATAACAAAAACTATATCGCCATAATTGAACCCCCTCCATTTCCTGAATCATTCCTGAGAAACGACAGTGACTGGTGACTCAGTCAGGATACATCTATGAGCATACCCAGGGAAGATCAGGGGCGTCGAATCTATCTCGGGGGGGGGGGGGGGGGGGGGGGCAAAGGGGCATTTGCCCCGCCCCTACGGAAGTGTTTAGGCAGACAAATCATTTATCCCCCAAGCAATTCCCGAGATGAGGACAAATCTCGAACTTTCTTAATGGAAAATTGTCCAAATATCGCCAGAACTATGCACCAGATCGTTGTATTGCAATCATAAACATGCAAAAGCTCCGCTATACATGACAGGATCCCTTTCGATAGATCCGCTATACAGGATCCCTTTCGATAGACTTTGTACACTTTTGAGATTGACGTATATTTCCCTAATTTATCAAAGAGTGTGCAGCAGATCTTTCACTTAACACAAGCACCCTCATATGCACAGGCGTCGATGGGGGGGGGGGGATGGTTCCCCCGTAAAAGTGGGACAAACAAAAGCGAAAAATATAGCTACAAACGGCAGTGTTTGTAGTGTAAAATGTCAAAATTTTAAAGCTCGCTCGCTCCGCTCGCTCGCATTTAATCGCTATGCCATTCTCCTAATGCTGCTGCCTGTGAATGGCAGCAGTTGCTCCCGGTGCGACCGGCCCCTTAATTTCCAAAGCGAAAAATATAGCTACAAACTACAAACGGCAGTTTTTGGACTGTAAAATGTCAAAATTTTCAAGCTCGCTCGCTTCGCTCGCTCGCTTTTAATCATTATGCCATTCTCCTGATGTTGCTGCTAGTAATTGCCAGTAGTTTTCGCCCGGTGCGCCTCCTTAATTTCCAAAGCGAAAAAATACCAGCCACAAACGACAGTTTGGGGGACTGCAAAATGTCAAAATTTTCAAGCTCGCTCACTTCGCTCGCTCGCATTTAATCATTATGCCATTCTCCTGATGTTGCTGCTAGTAATTGCCAGTAGTTTTCGCCCGGTGCGCCCCCCTTAATTTCCAAAGCGAAAAAATACAGCCACAAAGGACAGTTTTTGGGACTGTAAAATATCAAAATTTTCAAGCTCACTCGCTTCGCTCGCTCGCATTTAATCGTTATGCCATTCTCCTGATGTTACTGCCAGTAATTGCCGGCAGTTGCGCCCGGTGTGTCCCCCCCCCCCCCCCTTGATTTCCAAAGCAAAAAATACAGCCACAAACGACAGTTTGGGGACTGTAAAATGTCAAAATTTTCAAATTCGCTCGCTTTCATTTAATCGTTATGCCATCCTCCTGATGTTGCATGCTGCCAGTAATTGCCAGCAGTTGTGCCCGGTGCGCCGCCCTTTAATTTCCAAAGCGAAAAATATAGCTACAAACGACAGTTTGGGACTGTAAAAAGTCAAAATTTTCAAGCTCACTCGCTTCGCCCGCTCGTATTCAATCGTTATGCCATTCCCCTGATGTTGCTGCCAGTAACTGGCAGTAGTTGCACCCGGTGCACCCCCTTAATTTCCAAAGCGAAAAAATACAGCCCAAAGCGGCAGTTTTGGGACTGTAAAATGTCAAAATTTTCAAGCTCGCTCGCTTCACTCGCTCGCATTTAATTGTTATGCCATTCTCCTGATGTTGCTGCCAGTAATTGCCAGCAGTTACACCCGGTGCGCCCCCTTAATTTCCAAAGCAAAAAAAAAAAAAAAAATACAGCCACAAACGGCAGTTTTTGGACTGTAAAATGTCAAAATTTTCAAGCTCGGAGAGAAGCTTCTCCCTCCCCCCCCCCCCCCCCCAAGGTTGCGCAGGTCCGGTTATGGGCTTGTAAGCGTGGTGATGGTGACCATCCTCCCCCCTCCCCCCTCCTCAGTACGGATTTACGCCGTTGGTGCGTGTGTGTGTGTTTGCGTGTATGTGTGTGTGTGTGTGTGTGTGTGTTGTGTTTTATATTTTGTATTTGTTCGTTGGCATAGGGATGGATGTGGCGTCTATGTTACTTTTCTTTTTTAATTGGGTACTGATATTTTCAGATCGGCTTGTGAATACCGTACAAAAGACAAAAAACAACGGACTCTGGTTTGAAATACATGCAGAAATATTTTAGTATATAGACCAGTTAGATGATAATCTTTCCCGCAGAGAACCATGGAGACAATCAAATCTATATTGATGGTCGTACATAACATTCATTTATATTACTGTTGATAAAGATTGTCACCTTAAAGGGACTATACAGTACTGGTTGAGGTGAGAATTCAGGTTTATAATATTTTTTTTTGTGTGTGTGTGAGATAATGAGAAACCTCTTGTGAAATATGAAAGAGCATGTAATTTCAAGAAGGATTCAACGTTTATTTGATGAAAATTGGCCTTGAAATGGCAGAGATATCCGAAAAAGCGATCCTAATAAAATTGACATGCCACGACTTTTATGAGGATCTCTTTGTTTTACCTTGTTTTTAGATATCTCAGTCATTTCAAAACCGATTTTCATCCAATAAACTTTTGATTCCCCTTGGAATGGTATGCTCTTTAACATATCATAGAGTGGTTTCTAAACATCTCCCAAAACGTTAGGCCTACAAGCTGAATCCTCACCTCAACCAGTACTGTACCTTTTTACCCCGTCTATTTACAGATTTAGCGATTGTCATCACAGTACGTCATTGCCGGTCTCAAATTACCAATCCTGTCATACATATACATGCAGAAAATTATAAGAAGAAATAAAGCGGGAAGAAAGTAATAAAACAACAACAACAACAACAACAACAACAACAACAACAACAACAACAACAACAACAACAACAACAAAGCACTATTTCTTAATCAAAGGAAGTTGAAGAGTTGCATACGCAATCATAATGATCAATGTACGAAACTTATAAGACAGGGCGGCTGCCAGCGTTGTGTACCGCCCATGATGCTTTCTGAACAATCCCCCCCCCCCTTTTTTTTTCTTTTTTTTTGCGGTCATATTTCTTAATTGAGCTTTCAACATCATAAATGTGTTTTTGATTATATTTGCCCCTACATCATATGAGGAATTGCACATTGAAGGGTTATAAAACTTCTCAAAGAGAAACTTTTGAAAGTGATGCCCTTTGGAGTTTTTTCAAAAATAAATCTTGCAGTGTTGATCAGTTCTTCACGAGATGAATACATAGATGCAGGCAGTTATCTTTGATTATGGGGGTGTCATCATCACCTTATTGCCACAAAGTACTGTAAAACACTTTGATTTATCAAACAGATTAACTTTATGAATTTTGAGCTGTTTCAGTGGAAGCCCAAACAAAGAAATACATTAAAATTATCACACAATCATTCAAAGTTGTGTGATACTGATGACTATACTAACATCTAGTATACCACAAGAACATAATAAGAAAACAAATTGTAGTTAAGCAGAGTTAGGGGGTATGGGGGGGGGGGTACGGGGGTAGGGGTGTAGAGGGGGAGGGATTTGACAGAAAAGATCAACATAATCCAGCAGAGCTTGTATGGGATGAATACTTCCCATTGACTTGTGTGCATTGCATGCCTTCTCTGTAGTGCTCACACGGATAAATAATAATTCCCCATAGAGACGTGTGTTAAAATTCAAAATTCAAAAAATTCTGTAAAATAGCTGGGAGAAATGAAGTGTTTCATCTTCACTAACCTGGATAAGTGAGCTATACCCTGTCATCCATCAAATTTCAAAGGCAGGTTCTTCAGCTCAAACTCTGTCCAAGGGTTCGCAAAGCCTGACTACGAGTCATTGTCACTCAAGAAATCACCTATTTTCTGTACATGCACCCAATGAAATATAGTCCCTTCAAATTCCATGAGAAAAGCTTTCATCTCCAAACCAATATGCAGTTTGTAGAGGAATTCATACTCAATATCTGCAGCTATTCAGTTTTATGCCAAACTGCTTTATTGATTTTTAATTATTTTTTCTTCATTTATTTTGGTATCTTTGGTAAGAATTTGTGAAGGGGTCTGGGACATTCCATTTTATTTACAGGTGTGAGCCCTACACTTAAGGCTCACGCAGGAAGTGGTACTGGTTGTTTTGCAGGTCAAGAAGAACTGCATGCAGTTGATCGTCACCTCGCTTGTGAATCGTCACGCTAAGGTCAACGTGCCGGACCGAAGCGGCCTAACGCCTCTGCTGATGGCTGTCAACCTGAAGGGACACAAAAACGTCCTCAAAATCCTCGTGGAAAGCAAACATTCCGACGCAAACGTAGAGGTGAGGAGAGTCGGCAGGTATCATATCGATATCTTACATCCTGCACGGTGTATCGATCATGCTTTGCCTTTTTAGATTGTTAACTCAGGCTCCATTCTGATCTCAGTATGGCAATGTTGTTGTCTCCATCATGTATAAAGGCATCATTATCGTTGCTGATGTTGTTACTTTCGTTGGTATTGTGGTGATCTTCTTGTTTTTGAAATTTTACACTAATTTGCTATGAAAATGATATCATCCATAGAAAGATAACCCTTGTTATTTGTGGTATCACTATCGGTAGCGTCATTATTATTATCATTGCTTCATTTATCATTGCTGTAATCAATGTGATCCCCATCTCTCCTACAATCACCGCGGGAGTAGAGTCCGGTGAGATACGGCGGACATCCTGTTTCCATCCTGATAGCAGCCATTCTGCAGGCCAAGTTTGCCAAGGCCATTATTCTCCTCCAATCAGGGGCCGACCCGCTGTCACGTGATCCATGGGGCAACACGCCCCTCTTCTTGATCTTGAAGCGAGGGGAGACAGCATATGCGCTGAAGTTCGTCGCCATCTGTAGGGAGAAAGATTACGTCGTTGAGGAGGTATTTCTTTGGCTTCCATTTCACTTTATTCATATTTGTGAAACGTGAAAATGAATCCAATTTTGACACAACTAAGATTTTATGGCTAAAATTAACAAGGAAAGGCATCGTGTCAGATTTCGTTGATGATAACAGAAATACAATGTACCCGTTAACGAAAGGACAAAACAGCCAATGAAATTGAATCAAATCACATATAGTCATGAGATTAACAGACATATCTTACAAACATTCATGTAATGCGCCATATAAATGCAATTATTGTTATTATTATTATTATTATTATTAGTAGTAGTAGTAGTAGTAGTAGTAGCAGTAGTAGTATTACCTCTCCAATCTCCAGAAAAATTAATTATTGTTCTTTTATGTAACAAACAATATATTGAATTTGCACCGAATATCCCAAATATACTCAAAGGGATATAAGAAAGTAATAATAGAATCAGTGAGTAGTATCTCTTCATTCATTAGAAACAAATGATTCCAGTCTCTTTCAACATTTTAATCTGGACAACCAACTATGTTTCCAAATCTACACAATCTCAAGTTGAGTACACTTTTATGCTGAATCGGTGAGTCTATCAAAACAAAAACTACAAAATTATCGATATAATGGACGATTCTCACTTTCAACCTGCTGTGCCGTTAGATTGGGGGGGGGGGAGATAGGGATGGGATGTAATATAGAATGGGAATTTGTTGTAGATATGGGAAAGATAAGGTAAAACATGCAACGTGAAGTTTACTGTAAGGGATTCTCTCATTGCTCTCCCTTGGCAGATATTGCTAGCTAAGAACCGGAAAGGTATTTCTACCATTCATCAGGCCGTTAAGACCGGAGATGAGCAGCTCGCCAAAACCTGTCTTGATATTGGTAATATCTCTTTTTATTTATCTGCCAACTTAAACGCGTTAACAGAAAATGATTATAATACCATCCTCATGTTATATCTATATTACGTAATTTGTCTTGCTTGCAATGGAATATCTATCAAAGGCCACCTTTGAATGGGGAAGGATCGTAGTGGCCTATAGCTTGAATAAAAGTGAATAATAAACATGATAAAGCTACTGCCGACAGCAGAGAAAAGCGAATCATTACTTTTTCTTGCATTAATCGTGGAACATCCACACACAGTTCAACTTCGTAATGTCAACACGATGTTCTACTCACGATCACATTATCGAAAAACAACTTGTTAATAGAGGAGGAAGACCCTGTGGGAGGGCATGCTGGGATACTATAGTCTTTGTTCCCATACGCAGTGTGTCCCAAAGATGCGCCCGCAGACGACGCAGGCGACATCGATGGCGACGGCGTAATGTCGACGGGGGAAAAGCTCCTGGCCGTCAGGTCGAAGAAGGGCGAGAGTCTGATGCACGCGGCGGGCAAGGCGGGAAACTTGGATGTCATTCGACTCGTGCATGAGCGCTGCCCTATCTTAGTGAACCAGCTCACAGAGGAAAATCTGTCGCCGCTGCACTCGGCCTCCAAATATGATCAGTCGGAAGCGGTGAAGGAGCTGTGCAAGCTGATGAGGTGATTGGAAACTAAGTCCAGTAGCTTGTTTGTTTGTCTGCTTATCGTTTTCACCGAGTGCTTCTTACCTTGTTTAATGATTAAAAGAACAAAAGAGCATCACTCGAATCTAACTTTTTTTCAACGTTGCTTAATTCCATAAGTTCCTCTGTGATGCATTTTTTAAATGTCGGAATTCATTTTTAAAATGTTTCTTCAAGGGAGATTTAGAAGACGTAACCTCCCCAACTACAGAATTTCGAAATATTTTCTTCGCTCTTCGTTGGAAGTCATAATTTGCAAATACACATAATGTGTTTGTGTACAAAGTCAATACAACCATAATTAAGATGCACACGACTTCAACAAACACGAATTCAGATTCCTTTTCATTAGCTTCACAAAAGTGTCGTTATAAGCATCATCCTTCCTTAATTGTTATGTGAAAAATTGCAAATATTTTGAATTTTGCTACCTTTAACTCACCGTCAACTCACACAACCAGCCATTTACTGAGCAAAACGTGCGTGGAAATAACCTTATATAGGTTTCACCACCGCAGTGTGAGACGCTTAGTTCGAGTCCAGGGAAGGTAGTGTTTTTGCCGGTAGGCATGACACTTGTCCTTTAATACTGCCCAAGCATTTTATCTATCTTAGCCATGACTGTGTAGAAAACATATTTTTCCAAAACCCGAAACTCAAACTCAAAGGAAATGTGTGCGTACATCTCAAGCCAAGTTTTTCCATATCGATTCTCACTGACCATTTTCGTATTCTCTTTTTTTTTTCACAAAGAAATTTTATTCATATATAAACATTCAGGTACAAAATAAATGTCACATACAGTACATAAAGACAAATTATCCAAATTTGACAGGCAACTGCGAAACAACTAAATAATGTAAATGCGATTCCAATTAATATTAGATACAAAACCTTTAGTTTTCTCAGACATACTTATATTCGTCTACTTTCTTTGCTTGCTTTAAAAATTTACAAAATTGGCTGAAATGTGACGATTTCTTTTTATTTCTTACATTTTGCGTACAAATAAACCACGCTGTAACATTTTGGAATTTCTGTCGAACCAAATATAAACGAACTTTTAGTAATTTGCGTTTTATTCTGTAACGTGATTTTTTTTTTTTTTTTTTGTATTTGAGCAATAAACCTTTGGGTAGCGCCACATTCCCAAAACTGATGTGCAATATTGTTTCTGTGGAGCTCGAACAAAACGTACAGAGGTGTGTGTCAGATAGCCCCATTGCAAAAAGTAATTTGTTAACACCAATATTTCTATGTGAAATTTTATACTGAAAATAACGAAGTCTTTGAATCAGAGTAGATGTATGAGGAACACTATATTTTAGTCCAATCTAAGTTTTGTTTTAAAATTTCTTCCTATTTCCTTTCTGATTTAGGTGGTTGGAATATCCTATCACATAATATTCGATGTATATATCGACATATCTTAATTCTTTCAAACAAATTATATATCGTATCTTCTTGCTGCGTCTTTATTCATTATCATTTGCTGATTTCTTTTCAATATTCTCTTCGTATTCTATTCCCAAGCTCGCCAATAATTGAAATGGGAACAGTGGACGGAATACCATCGGTGCTCAGGTACGCCTGCGACCACGGCGGGATGGGGGCGCTTCGGGAGTTGATCACCTACCGGCTGGAAAAGCTCAACGACTCGGTGGCATTCGATGTTCTCCAGTGGGCTGTCTCCAAGAACAAGAGTGAAGTTGTCAAGGTGATTTCAAACATCTAGCGGACGTTTCATAAAAAAACGACATTTGCAGTGTGACGACTCTGCCGAAACCAAGAGATTTCAAATATTTTTGAGACTTTTTTTTTTCGTTTGGAAGTGCAACCTTCAATAATCATTCTTGTCTTAATAAATAGAATTGCCCTGCGATTATCTCAGAATTATGTAGTTGTATAGTTGCATAAGTCCTTTCCTAAGGTGCAGCCAGAAACAGAAGAAATCTTCCTAGTATCTGCCGAAAGATGGGTGATCGTAAAACACATACCATTGCACCATTTTGTGGACAGTTTACAATCGTTAATTCGATCAAATGCATGATTGACGTGGCTTTCAATTCAATTCAATTCAATTCAATTCAATTCAATTCAATTCAATTCATGGTTTATTCAATCATCTTCGCAGCTGAGTAGCTGCATTTCGATGATTGTGTATACATAGTAAAATGACATAAGAATAACATAATTTCATCAATACAATAAAAGATAACATATAAAACATATTGGATTATACTTTTCAAATACTTTTTTTAAAATATAAAATCTAATGAATTCATATTGGAAAATGTCATTGTACCTGTAGTTTTAAATGATATGAGTGCGTCAAAAAAAAAAAAAAAAAAACTGAATGTTAAAACTCAGCAATCTGAACCAGATATTAGAACATAATAAGGAACCAAATTAAAACATGCTAATATTGCAACATTAACACTTCATAGTAACAACCACAAAGTCATCAAATTTCAAAAGAACACAGAGAGCCAAAAACAGTGCTGGCAGCCTGTTAGGCGCTCAAGCTTCTTTGCATGTTGTATTTAATAGAGTTTCGTGTTCAAAACTGCATCCATAATAACACTGATAAGTTGATAGATTACAACTTTGTCTGTGTGTGACGTTCTAAGAAACTTTGAATAATAATTGTCAACCGAAGGTGAATATTGTCAAACCTAATGATTTAGTTGTTTAAGGGCGATTTCCTTTTTCGCACACTGAGAAGGATTCGAAGGTTGATATCATTATTATAAGCTTAACTCATAGTCTCACTAATTCCCGGGCAGCAGAGAACTATTTCTTCTTCTTTTTTTTTTTTTTCTAGTTAGTATGAAGGGCAGAGTGTTTTCGGTACAAGAAAGACAAATTTGTTTTTTTTCCCTTAAAATTTGAGCTTCCTATAGCGGCCTTTAGAAAAGGCAAAACAAACAAACAAAGATACTTACATTATTGCATCTTTACCTCTGTGTTGACGTTGCATAACATTGAGCGTTGTTAGTTAATGTTACAAACCAAACAGGAATTCTAATTGTTTGCTGACTACACTTCTTCAGGCTATTATGGAGTTTCCAGAAATTAAACAACACATGCGCAGCGAGGCGACAGAGGAATTAGTTCTGGAGAGCGCCTCCAACGGGCACACCGAGTAAGTCCCTCGATAATATGCAAGGAAGTGTATATTCGACGTATCTATATTCAAATTTCGAGCAAACTTTTACAGGGAAAGGTAAACAAGATGGCGCTATTAAAGTGCCAAAGTCACAGCCTAGGCCCATACTACTTTCTCCCCGTTGTGCAGTCAATTAGCGGAGACGTAAATCTGTTACTTCGGTTACATGATTGTTGTCGGAGTAGTTATATGAATAATGAATTCAAAGTCAAACTAAAAACTCCCTTCTCACTAGGTAAATCACGGGATTCTGGTTTTGGTAGTAATTATCTATTCAGTATCTCGCAGATATCCATATGGTTATTTGTGTATTGATCTATTATTAATTTACATGTAGTTACTTAGTTTAGCAGTCAGTGAAATATTTCTTTAAATTTGTTATTATATTAACCCTATTCTAACTGGGCTATTTGAGACCAAGTTTTTACTGAGGGGGGGGGGGGTCAATTTGACCCCCCCCCCCTTCAGATCTCGGCCGCCGATCGCGCGATCACCGCAAAATTTTGCCTGAAGATAGAGCTGGATATCAACTACAAGATTACATCGTCATACAATAGAAAAATATTGCCTTTCTATTTTTAATAAATTAATTATGCAAATTTTGGCATGAAATCATATTTTCACCTATAACTCCATTAAAAAGACCGGAGAATTGCTAAATTTTTGTGTCAGAATTCCTCAAGACACATCAAACAATTTTCGTGTAAAAAAAATAGCTCAATTGAAATTAATTTCTTTTGTTTTTTATTGTTTTGTTAATTTCTTATGTATTTTATTGTTTTTTCAACCTTTTGTTTTCTATTGGTTTTTTTTTTTGCCAAAACTTGTTGCAGGCACTTTTTCAGGCTTATCTACACTAGAATTGATTAATTTCAATGGTTAAAAGTTGAAATAATCTAATTTATATCAATTTAACCAAAAAACACAATTTGCATTGGATTTGCACACGATATCATGAATTTGAGCTGTTTTTTGGTTGACGTGCATATGCAAAACATTACGTAACTTCAAAACGATGTACCCGGACCTCGCAAATTTGGTCTCAAAATATGCGGGAGACTTCAATGAAAAAAGTTGTGAAACGACGCGGCAAAAGCTTTGCGCGTTGCGAAATCGTGGCGCGAAACGTCGAGGGGGGGGGGTCAATTTGACCCCCCCCCCCCCAGTTGGAATAGGGTTAAGTTAATAAGTATTTATGTATTAATTCTTTTTTTTTAATCTCTCCGTCTTCAGGACCTTAGCTGTGCTTCTGGAAGAGCACAATAGTTGGAAAGAAGTCAGTGATGATGACGGCAATAGACTCATTCACCTGACTGCGTGGAAGGGGCATACCGTCGCCGTTCGCCTTCTGGTCAAGCGAGGCGTTGACCTCTATGCTAAGTCAGTTATTATTCGAGTGGCAAAACACTTCAAAAAGAATGCAATGTGCCCTGTATAGTAAACGTAGAATATTGAGCGAGTCTGTGGCGTAGAGCCAGAAAGAAGATTGTAATCATTATCATTGTCATTATCATCATGATTCTAGTCTTGACTTACTGACTTACAGGCGTAAGACGGCGTGTCCCATTGCTCTCCTCCGAGTGAGCTCACTCCAATCCCTACCTGTCCTTGCTTGGTTTTCAAGGGGCGGCATAGCCTTTTGTCAAGACCCTCTTGCTGTAATGGGTGAGCGAAGAGAGCCAAACCGAGCGCGAAAGCAACCCCACTCAGCTGGTCTCTCTTCACCATAGAGCGAGAGGGTCTTGACAATAGGCTAGGTTCGGCAGGGATGTTCCTGTATCACTGCGTTGTTGGTCCTTCCACCGGAGAGGAGGGCGTCCAGGTGGCCGTTCTGTGTGGAAGTCGTTATAGTAAGCTTCACGGGGCAGGCGATTCTTTGGCACACGGATGACGTGCCCAAACCATTTCATTCTGCATGAGGTGATTTCTTGGCTGATGGATCTTGTGACATTCAGAGACTTCCTGATGTCCTCATTCCAGATGCGGTCTAGGAGATGAATGCCGGCATTGGTCCTGAGACATCTCATCTCAAAGGATTCGAATCTACTTATTTCTGCCTTCCTTAGGGTCCATGTTTCAGCACCATAAGTGTCGATTGGTCGCATGAGAGCTTCATAGATTCCCATCTTTAAAGTTCTCGTGATGTTGTGGTTTGACCATATGTGTTCCTTTGAGACGGCCGCAAGGCAGCCTGGGCTGCAAGGCTAGTCCTTCGTTTAACATCATTTGCTACTGATGGTAAACTGTACTGCCAAGAAAGACGAACTCGTCTGTCTTTTCTATTGCGTCATCATCTTTTATGATGTCACCTTCAAGTTGTTCCTTTGACATTATTCGATACTTTGAGGTGTTGATTTTCATTTCCCATGCTTTGCATGCTTCTTCAAATGTTCTGTGTTGAAACTTGTAATTTATCAAATCGGATCTATAGCAAAGTAGTGTCATCAGCATGTTAATGATACATGTTATTGATATACATTCTGCCTATATGGAGACCAGCATCTGATGTCTTATTGTTTTAAATCATCATCACTGATTCTTATTGTAGTTTATTATCATCAGTGTATAGACATTGTTATTACCTTCGTTATCATTATCATCATTGTTATAAATAATACACTATTGCTTCAGTTCTTGTTATTCATTTTATTCATATAAAGAAATGCTTCATTATTGCTTCAGTTATCATCACTAAAATTTGAATTTGTTTTCTGTAACATCTTCGACACAGAAACAACGAAGGGAAGACGGCACTCCATATGGCCATTGAACATTATCAGCAAGAAATTACTGCACTCCTGATCAAGGCCGACAAAAAACTCATCATGACAGGTGACAATGAGAAGGTAAAGACGCTCTGTTCTAATTTGATTGTGATGTCGTCATTCCTGCGGCCCTTGATTCCCGCTCATTTTGGGACAGTGTTCTCGCCCTCAAGTGTGCGAACTAAGTATGAGCGGAAGCTGTTTTGCTAGTGGGTATTTTTTTTTTTCGCGCACGCAGGTGGATGTGATTTTCAAAGGAAGTGGAGGGAAAATGATGGCATCATGTAATTGTAATGTAACTGAAAAATGTCTACATATTTTTAAATTTCTGCGGAGGAGGTTAATTCTCTTCATTAACGAAGAAGATTATAGATTACCCAATTTTAAGTACACTGTATGAGTTTTCACGATCAACAATAAGATATTTCGGCCCTAAGATGTGGAATAGTCTTCCAGATAATATTAAGCAGTGTTTTTCTATGTCTTCATTCAAGAGAAAACATAAAAAAAATATACTGTAAAATGATATATGTGCAATAGTGACTTCCTGCAGTAGACCCCTTTTCATAGATGATAGTATATATATCAAGAGTTTTTTTTTTGTTTTATTTTGTTCTTTTTCGTATTGTTTCGTGGGTGCTAATCATAATTGTTACCTTTTAATTGGGAGAAGCCTTGACAGGTCAGTGGCCTTTGCTTCTTCCTCCACACTCTGTATTGCATATGATTGACATGTTGTCCTGTATTGTTCATTCTTTTTTTTTTTATTAGTTGTGCAAGTTGTGGAAATAAAATGAAATGAAATGAATTTTTATATGCAAGTTTTTCATTTCGCCAAACGAGATAGTCAGAAATAGTGGCATAGGAAACTGTTCTACAACGCAAAATAATACTGCGTTGATGGATCAATAAATTGGCACTAAGCCATGACTAGATAAAGCCACTTCAATTCAAAAGAATGTCTAACCGCATATTGCATTTGTCTACCAAATATTATAAATTTTTCCAACCGCTTGTTGTAAGTGTTAATGATAATATTAAGACGGCGACCGGCGAAGGAGCATAGGGAATTCACACCTCCCAACTGCAACATTGCAGACGCTTATATTAGGACATTTTGACGGACTCTGATGACGAAAGTCTGCATTCGTTAGACTGCATGAATATCAAATCAACAATCCCCCGTCATACACACTTGTTTTTTTTTGTGTTTCTTTTTTTCCGGCGCATGCCCAGCCTTTCGTCTCTTATAGAATATTGGCGTCGTGTATAAGGAAATGCTCTCTCATGGAAGAACGGAACAAAATATGCTATCCATAAGAAAGCATTATATAGATGATGACTGGCGGGGAGGGAACATACCGAATGTTCCACCCGAAGGGTTTGAAATGCTATTGAAGGACTTATAGCCTCCCGAAATAGCATTTCAAACCCTGAGGGCGGAACGTTTGGTACATGTTCCCGACCACAAAAGTCATCATCTGTTATATTATATGGGTTAGTCAAATACGTTGATCAAATCAAAGATCTTACGATCTTTGGTCAAATACGTGAATGTCAACCACCAGCAGCACAACGCACTCGATCGCGCGCTCGCGCAGAGCCAATTAATGCATGCACTGTGCGCGCGCGGTCCTAGGCCTTCTGTCATTTGTTACGTGAAAATGTTTTCCCATGGGAGAACATTACAAGAATGTTCGCCCATGGGCGAACATAACGAATGTACCTCCATCACGTGACTGTGTTTGGCCAATCACTAACCGGTATTTGAATAACCCATTTAATATAGTAAAATGTTCCACCATCACGTGATCAAACTTATTTTATTTTGATCATTTCATTTTAAATACCGACAGGTGACACCTCTTCACTACGCCTGTTGCATCGGTAGCGAATCTCTCCTGGAAATTTTGCTGGAAGCCACAGATGAGAACAATGTACTGACATGCGATGCAAAAGGTTTCAACTGTCTGGACCACGCCATCGAGGAAGGTCATGAGTAAGTTAGTAATCTACCATTTGCAGATGAAACCCCAGATTTAGTGCTTCACCGTAGTTCTAAAATGTGTGTGAGGGATAGAAACAACCAATGTAAAAAGTTTGTATTAGTATAATCAATGTTAAGTATTGTTGTATAGAAAATGTGAACAATAGTTGTAATAAAATTGTTTCTATAGACTAAACTGTCTACAGTTATGGTTTGATGAGAAACACAGTGATATCTCCCTATATTTTAGGCTTTATTGCATTTTTTTTTATATAATAGGATGTCTTGTGATACAACTGACCTACACATATGCATCAAATGTGGTAACTCTTTTTTTTTTTTTAAGATCGCTGCTCCCAAAGGTAAACTATACCTTTAATAGTTTGTTTGTTTCTTATCAATATTTGTCTTAGCTTGCTAATATGGAAACTGGAGTATAAAGAGAACAGAACATTATCATGGATTGGGCCAAAGGGAAAAAAAAAACACACGATATGACTTATTATACATTTGGTATGTTTTGTATTGTATATTTCACTCTCTCTCTCTCTCTCATGCAATGTATTCCTTTCTAGGGGGTAATATTACCCCCCTTCCACCTCAAGCTTGTCACAGTACAATTCCTCCTCCCAATGGTTTCTGCAGGTCTTTGGCAATCAGACTCCTCAACATCGACGATTGGAGGGCGCTCCTAACCCACTCCACTCAAGAGGACCCTGCTAGACCCAACCTGAGAACCACGCCCATGAGGAAACTTATCCAGCGGATGCCAGGTAAACTTTGACAGGAAATAGTTTCCAAAGCAAATGTAACAAATACCATGTTGATTCCTCATCACAACAACAACATGGGTACGTTTTCAATGTTTGGTTGTTTGTTTGTTTGTTTGGTTTGTTGGTTTTTTTTTGCCTGATTTGATAATTGACAAACTAAGGAAAATTCAGTGATTTTGTTCTATTTGTGGCCAAAAATATGAATTATTTGCATGCAGGAAAGACATTGGAACATTTTATTATCATGTTTATATAACTGTAAGCAAGACTCCGGTAATTTGAATTTTCTTGTGTAACATGATTTCTCGTATCTGCGAGATATCAATATTTGTGTTACATTTGCACTCCTATAAAAAAAAATAAAAGTCAGAGCGATCGTTTCTGAGGAGCTTTAACAAAATGTAGCGAGGTTTTTGTAAGAGATGCCCATGGCGAGAAATGATTTCTGATTGAAATAATTCCGTGTAAGATATCAATTCTAAAATAACTAAGTCTTTGATTCAGAATATATTTTAAGGTATATGCGATCTAAATGATCTAAGGCTACAGGTTATAGGGATGATAGTATTGATTGATGTGGGGATTCAGATGTACCAGATTACTAGAAACCAAATAATTATATGAAATATTAAAGCGTATGCAATTCTAAGCGGAATTCAAAGTTTGAGATATAATAAAACAAAGAGGTCGTAATAAAATGTGGGACCCACAATATATATATATATATATATATATATATATATATATATATATATATATAATTAAGCCATTCCAAAACCGATTTTTGTCAAATAAGCTTTTAGTTCCTATTATGATTGTAACCCTATATCGCCATCAGGGCTATTTCTTGGCCCACATAAGATCTCGGTCGTCGATCGCGCGATTATGTCGAAAATCGGCATGCCGGTTGTCCATCACGTGATCTCTAAAAATGAATCATTAATTTCTACCAAAACTTGGTCATTTTCTGTTGAATATGCTACTTATGCTAATTTATGCATATCTCTTTGTCATGTTTGTGTGTGCATCAGATGTTGAGCTCTTAATTCCTAAACAATAGTAGTGAACTAATATTTTCTGTAAATATTCTTTGTAGTATCACTGATAGATTTATATGAAAAATGAATCCCTTTTTCAACCACAGCTATTCTATCCCTCGCAGCCATCTTAAAGTATCATTTACGGCCGAAAGCTTCAGCTCGAACTGTCTAGATGACGTATGATTTTGTTTATGTAGAAAAAAAAACCCCAAGATTCCAAAATACCTTTGTAATAAATTGGGAAGAGAATACTTGGAGTGTATAGTTAAGACAATTTTTCAAGCGATGACGACTTGCAATCACGGTGTTAAAATTAAATATAAATACTTCGCTACAGCGTTTAGACCTATATATCTTACTACTCTGCAATGAAACGAAATTCGACTGATTTTATGCAAATCGATGTTGCAGTGGCGTGCAAGTTCGTACTGGATCGCTGCATCTCCGCTGTACAGAGCACGACGAACACGGGCAAAATGGACATCAAGTTCGACTACGAGCTCCTAGAAGACTGGTTCTCTCCCTGGATGAAGGACCCTAACACGGGATCGGGAGGAAATGGTATTCAAGCATCCCTCCTCTACACACCCACACATACTTCTTTTTCAAATAATGATATGTATTCACTTCCAATCAAATAATACAAAATACATAAATTCTCTTTGGTATTACTGTACCAGCATAAGGGAATAATTCTTTTAAGGGAAACCCAAACCCAAAGAGAAATGTGGATTGAGTGAAAGCAGCAACATTAGTAGAACATAATCAGTGAAAGTTTCAGGAAAATCGGACAATCGATGGAAACTTATGAATTGTTAAATTTTGGGTGTTGGAACCGCTTGATGAGGAGACTACTAGAGATTATGTCATATGTGTGGACAACAGTATGAAGAAAATATAAAGGAAATTCCACAAAAATTCTTTTTTTAATGAAAATCACACATTCCATTAACTTGATACTGACATAATATGTGAAAGGTAACAATTATTCCCTCTGCTTTCTGAAAGCGGTCTTAATAGTCAAGTGCTCTTTCATTATGCTAGAAAAGTGAATTTTGGTGGAATTTTCTTTATATTATATTGTATCATATAAATATATAATACATTGTATCATATATATTATTGTATTATATATTGTATTGTACTAAATTGTATTACTCATATTACAATGTGCGTGTGTGTGTGTGTGTGTGTGTGTGCGCGCACACACACACACACACACACAGACATCTTCCGGTTACTAGTACAATTGTCGTAACTTCAGACAATCCACCGCTAAAGAAACTAATTACCGGAGTTCGCCTTTCATCAGTTATTATTTTCTTTTGAAGCCAATGGCTGAATTCTCTGCAGTAGGCCTAAGAGATTCAATAGAAAATTAAATGAAAAATATTGAATTGATTAACCAATAATGCAAATTGCATTTTATATATGAGTAATGGGATGTACGCAAATTCAGCACCCTCCACTCCCTGTCGTTCTCGTAACAGCTTTACGTCGTTCATTATACAAAGAGAACTTATATCTCTAAATTTTTCACAGTAGTCATCAGCTTTCAAATAAGGAGACTGCGCGCGGAACGGCCTCTCATGGTACACAAATTCAGCCAGTGGTTAAAGCGCAGCCAGTGGCTAAAATCTCTATAGCCTCCCATTATTCATTAAAAAAAACCCCCAAGAAATAAAGTTAATTTCAACATTTTTCACTCACGTCTAATAATGGACTGATATCTTAAGGTGAAAGCGATTGCGGACTTCATATCAAATACACTTTGGAATGTTTGTATAGTGTTATGCAGTACAGGTTAAGACATGTGTATCTAATCTTTTCTTTACATGAACTGTATTATCATATTATCTGGTCGCCAGTCAGCACACAAGCAACCAGAGGTCCGGATGGAAATGTCTATATGGCGATGACTCCATCGAACAGCACCCCTGCAAACACTGTGAGTAGGTTATTTAACTCGTCACTACTTACGGAACCAAAGTGTAATATGTCACGATGGGCACAGAGGGAGAGGGAGTGACAATACAAGTTCATACATAATCTTAAAACACTAATTGGTTCTGAAAAAAAAAAATCAGACACATCGGCCCCGATATCTGGAACTTGCTTCCTTGTCATATTATTCAAAATAGTCCATATGTACTCTTTTAAGAAAGCTGTAAAAACAATGTTGCTTTCTGCTTGGATACAGTGATTTTGTCGTGTCTTTGTAAGTGAACTGTACATGAAAGTATAGTATTGGTGGGCATGAGGATTGGGCTTTTAACTTTTTGCAAGATACCAAGAAACCACTTATGAAATCATACAGAGCATACCAGAGGAATACAAAGGTTTATTAGATGAAAATCGATTTTGAAATGGCTGAGATATCCAAAAAAAAAAAAGTAAAACAGAGCGATCCTAATAAAAGGTGGGTCCCACCTTTTATTAGGTTTGCTAAGTTTTGGATATCTCGGCCATTTCAAAACCAATTTTCATCAAATAAACATTGAATCCCTCTTGGAATTACACGCACTTTCATATATCATAGGAGGTTTCTCATTATCTCACCAAAAAAGGTTAGAAACCTGAAGCTAGGTTTCAACCAAACACTGTACCATCCCTTTAAAATATCGCCGCACTTTTAATCTCTTACGTAGATTCAAGGTATCTGATACTGACCTGGCATTATACAAAGCTGTTTATCTGTACCTGGGTGAGAAAATATTTTGGCATCTCATCTAAAACTATATTTTTCCTATAAACTCTTGGTGGGATTTAACCTAATTGACGTTATTTCTCCATTCCTCCTTGAAAACACATATGTGATTTACCCCTCCAGACACCAGACACCAACTTATACCAGATACCAGAATAGATACCAGATACAAACTATACTTTTCCTATAAATTCTGGGTGGGATTTAACTTAATTGACGTAATTTCTTCATTCCTCCTTGAAAACACATGTGTGATTTACCCCTCCAGACACAAGATACCAACTTCACAGCAGAGGGAACCCTCAAAGAGACAGCCAAACTCTACGTTGCCGACGACGAAGTCCGTCAGGAAAATCACCCCCTGAAACTCATGGTGAAAACAATCTTTCATCTTCATTTTTTAGTTATAGTTAATAGCAATCATACTTTGATGTATTATTCCCGTCCTCCTCAGAGTGCAGCTGCAGATTAAACGACATCGCTAAATCATGATTGACGAAGTCGTTATAAAGACTGCGGTAGTAGGCCTACATATCTCTTTTTCTAGTAAGCCCTTAGAATAGTGTAAGTCGTACAAGTACAGTGGACTCCAGTTATAACGAAATCCGCGGGACCGGCCGTTTTCTCTCGTTATATCGAAATCTTGTTAGAACCGAACAAACAAACAACTAGACTTGGAATTTGTCAACACTGACAAATTAGGTGATCCGATCTATTTGGAAATCAACGATTCAAATCCAGATCCCAATAGGCATGGCCATAAATGTTTCATCTGCGTTTAGGGGATATTTGCCGTGTGATGTTTGGATTCTCATTTAGAAAAGGGAGTCAGACCTGCCATCTTTGGTACCGAATTCCGTATACACTAACGAAGATACAGAATGAAGTATATTTGACATTTGACCCCACTTTCCACAGCCAAGATGGTATCTGAGCAAAAAGTGGTGATTTTGTGAAATGATCCTTGTAACATGGTCTTTGCGTGTGCAAAATATGGGAAAGATAGGACATGTATTCACCAAGATACAGGATGAAACATTTATGACTTTTGACCCTAATTTACATACCCAAGATGGTGTCCGATCAAGTAGTTGTTATTTTATGAAATAATGTACGCGCGTGACATGAACTAAACATGTGCAAAATATGGGGGTGATAGGGGCTGTTTTTCTTGAGTTATTGCAAAGAAAGTTGCAGAAAGAAAGAAAATCTCAATACATCGAAGATAAGCTTTAATTTCAACCAAGTTTTTTAACGTGATCCCGACATAGTATGAAAAAACAATGTGTAAGTAATGATAGTTCAAAGTCTCAGCTACAACATATTAAAATCAGGGAGAAATTCACCGAAGCATAAGTGAGCTAGTGCTCGAAAAAGATAGTCATGTCAATTTTCATTTGCAGAAAAAACTGCACTCCCATAGAGATAACTCGTCATAACAAAGATAGAGAAAGAAGTACATATGACATTTGACCCCACTTTGCACAGACAAGATGGCATCTGAGCAAAAAGTAGTTATTTAGTGAAATGATTCTTGTAACATGGTCTTTACGTGTGCAAAATATGGGAGAGATAGAACATGTATTCACCAAGATACAGGATGAAACATTTATGACATTTGACCCTAATTTACATACCGAAGATGGTGTCTGATCAAGAAGTTGTTATTTTATGAAATAATGTACATGACATGAACTAAACATGTGCAAAATTTGGGGGTGATAGGGGCTGTTTTTCTTGACTTATTGGAAAGAAAGTTGCAGAAAGAAAGAAACATCTCAATACATCGAAGATAAGCTTTAATTTCAACCAAGTTTTTTAATGTGATCCCGACATTGTATGAAAAAATTGAGTACACAATGCGATAGCCCAAAGTCTCAGCTACAACATATTAAAATCTGGGAGAAATTCACCGTAGTGTAAGTGAGCTAGTGCTCGATAAAGGTAGTCATGTCAATTTTCATTCCAAGAAAAACTGCACTCCCATAGAGATAACACGTAAACTGGTGAAATTTGACAACATTACTTTCAATCCGTTTTTACGAGGTGATAACGTAATCCAGTCAAAATTTTGTAATTACACTTTTAAAAGAACATTAAATAAGCTACAACATACTGAAATCTGGGAGAAAATTACCAAAGGATAAGTGAGATACGCTCAAGTGAACTTGAAATTTGGTGACGTCATTTTGAAAATTTACTTTTTTTATTTATTAAGAAATCTGATATCTTTTAGTCATTTTTTCAGCATCGCCAACCCATGAGTTGACATGTACAACTCATCAGCTTTCAGAATATGTAAAGAAAATGGGGGGTCACCGTCCATCCTGACGAGTAAAATCGGATTTAAAATTGGCGGTTTTTTTGCATAGTTGCACTGTATATCGCCATTGACGCGCGCGCGGAATTTCAACTTTGACGGGCCTGTATGACGTCATATTGAGTCGGATCGACTTGAAACTTGGTAGAAATATTCCTTGACGTTTCAGACATCCGATCAAAGTGAAAAAACGGGAAATTTCTATTGTATATGAGCTGTGCGTGCGTATATGTGCGCGCGCGTACGCGTCCGTCCGATTTTTTCAATTTTTCAAAAAATGCTCCAAATGGTCTGAAACGTATGCAAAAAAAATTTGATCGCGATTGGAGCATACAAATATTTCAACGCGCGCGTACGCGCACGTTTTAACGATGCGATGAATTTTGAAAACATGAGTAGAATTCCCTTGAATTGAAATTTACGTGACGTAAATTTCATTGAAAAATTCCATTCCATTAATGAGATATGATTGAAAATGTGTTTTCATATAATGACGTCATAGTGACGTCACGGTCGACTGATCACTACGATTTTACTTGACCCGTCGTCTTTGGGACATGATACATATATGGCATAATTTTGACATTGATAGGAAGAGGACTTTTTGAGCTAATCTCTACACAAATTTTGTCCAGAAATAAAGAAGAAGGAAAACAAAGAATCCGTACAGATACAGAAGGTGATCCGAAGGATACTCGGATCACCTAATAAAATGCAGGGCGGATACTGTTGCTGCCTGATAGTTTAGTTCGCTGTAACCGGAATTTCGTTATAGCCGTGTTTGTTATAACGGGAGTGCAAGCGCGGTAGTAGTATGATATAGCAGCTGCAACTGATTGACAAATTGCCCTACATCGACGTAAATAAGCACTGAATTGATCAGTGTTTTAGTAGTAGCCATGATGATTCCCATCTCGACGGAAGGATTTCATGAACTTGGATGTAGCAGCTATTGCTTCAGCCAGGAGATTGGGCAGTGTTAGAGCTGCCAAGTTTCAAAAATTCTGCAGGGGGCTTCATGACAACTTCCACATAATTGTCCTGTCTAGATGATAGAATTTATGATATCTCTCTGATTTAGGAATAATTTTTCCACTGAGATGCATGTATTTCATAGGTTTCTCCCTGATCACTCTTGGTTTCCCCGGATTTGGATGGGCGAATGTTGGCAGCCCCGTTGTAGTAGCAGTAGCAGAAACAGGCGGAAAGATACTTGCAGTGGTTGCTGGTCACGTCGAAATGAATTGAGTATCTGTGATAATGTACATGCAAAATTATGATTCTGTCTTAGTAGACGATTCAGTTGATGACCGTCAGTTTCTGAGTAAAATAAGCGAAGAAAGCGGAGGGATTAGGTCACTAATCATACATATACAAGAAAGTAGAGCGCCATTAGTACAAAACAGATGTATAACTTCCATGGAGGGGATATGAAATATAGGTGGGTAAGTCCTATACCCGAGATGGATGGTCAAAGCAGAATGAAGAAGAAAAGCAGGAATAGACGCAAGATGGAAGGTTTTAGGGCAATGTCTGAGATGTGGTTCCTTTGAAGAGTGCGAAGGGGAGAAGATAACGATCCTGAAGATTACACGCTAAGAGCAAGAAAGCTTCATCTGACACATCGGCAGGTATAGAAGGACTTGAAGAAAAAAAAAAGATTCACACAGGGACACATATCAAAAGAAGAAACAGGAAGGGAACTTTGACGGCGGATACGGGAGAAGACGCGACCAAAGTACATCTTTAGTGTCTCAAGTTAATATAAATACATGTAAAGCTATAATAGTTTCCAACGTTTCTAGCAGCATAGTGTATGTGAATGTAGCGAGAGGGAAGGGGCTGATTATAAAAAGCTGAAGAAAGTTTGGAAATCATAGATGTCATGGAATGATACAGTATACTACGAGTCTCAAAATTAGGGTCTGAATTATAGACTGTTAGCAAAGAGTTCCGGTCAGTCGTTCCACAAGAGCAGCAGTTTGCTCAGCAGTTGGCCACAGCAGTTTGCTTATAGTTTGGGTTTCTTGGACAATCTGACGAAGTCCAACAATCCACGGTATGTCAAAAATCGTTCTTTTATGATTTGTGCACCATTTAAGGAACAAACAAAGCTTCCATGGTCAGGGAGTTCAGAGGAAAAACCGTAAATGAGAAATAAGATTATGTATGTTCAAGGTCAAGGTCATCGCCGTATACACTAGCGTCTATTGTTCCGTGTATTGTTCAATTGCATTAACGTTCAGTGTAGCGTGCGTGGTGCATGGTCCGCGGTGTGGAAAGTGTTAATGCGAATACGTTGAACGTTTTGGACGGTCTTTGTAAAGACCTCTCCCTATCGGAGAACGGTCCGAAATTATAGTATTGTGAATGTGAATCCGTGGAGTTTCAAACGGGTTTTCTGGTATTGTGTATTGCTCACGTTAAAACGTAAAAGTTGGATTATATTTTTTCGCGTATGTATATATTTAAGATAGTTGTGTTGTGAAGCACGGGGACGAAAATAACATCATTTTTCCCCTACAATATGGCTTCCGTAAGAACATGTCATGTGAACAACAATTACTTGGTTTCACAAGCGATTTACAAAGGAACTTGGATGCAGGTCGTCAAACGGATGTTATAGTCATGGATTTTTCAAAAGCTTTTGACAAGGTTGGACATGAGCGGCTTTTACGTAAACTGGACTACTACGGTATCAGGGGGAAAAATCTGAAATGGATTCAAAGTTTTCTCAATGGAAGAAGCCAGAGGGTTGTTTTGGATGGTATTAAATCTTCTTCAGTAGCGGTAGGATCTGGAGTGCCTCAGGGGTCGGTTCTTGGGCCTTGCCTCTTTCTGCTTTACATCAATGACTTGCCTGATGGTCTCGCGTCAAAGGTTCGCCTTTTTGCCGATGATGCAATTTCTTACATGACCATCGACAATCAACATCATACGCAAAATCTTCAAGAGGACCTAAACAAAATTGGTGACTGGGCGAAAAAATGGATGATGGATTTGAACACAGATAAGTGCAAGGTTTTGACAATATCCAGGAAAAGAAGTAAGGTACAACACGTGTATCATCTAAATAACGCCCCTCTTGAATCTGTTGAATCCGTGAAGTACTTAGGTGTAACCATTACTTCTGATTTGAAGTGGACCCAACACATCAATAATACTGTCAATAAAGCCAATAACGTGCTTGCATTTCTAAAACGCAATCTTCGCATAAAATCTTCTGATGTTAAAGCCACAGCTTACAAAACGTTGGTTCGACCAATTGTTGAGTATGCTTCTACAGTTTGGGACCCATCCACCAAGAACCTAATCCACCAAGTGGAAATGGTCCAGAGAAGAGCTGCGCGATTCACTTTAAATCGCTACCATAACACCTCAAGTGTCACCAAAATGCTACAAGAACTTGATTGGACCACTCTGGAACAGCGCAGAGAAAATGACAGGCTAATTATGATGTACAAAATACACAATAATCTTACTCCTCTTTCAGCACAGGACTATATTATCAAACAGGCTACTCAGTTAACGAGAGCCTCGCAACCACACTCCTATCAGGTACCATATTCGAGAACTGAATCGCATCGCCATTCGTTCTTCCCAAGAACTGTAAGGAACTGGAATTCCCTGTCGTCAGACATTGTTTCTGCGCCATCTGTTGGATCATTTCGAAACCGTCTAACGGTTGATCACAGTGGCTAGTTGTTTTCGTCAAATTTTCTATGTGCTTGTAAATATCTGTAAATAAATTGTATTATAATGTAAATAGCACCAGTCTGCAAGAATCTTCAGGCTATTGAAGGAGGCAGACTTAACCAGAAGAAGAAGAAGAAGAAGGAACGCTCCACGCACGAAGTTCATGCACGCGGAGGGATATTAAAGTTGAAGTTATAGTGATATGTCTAGCTGTAGATTCTGTGATAGTCTCATTTAAGACCACAAAAAGCATTGCTATAAAGGGAGAATCTAATGCTCGTTGTTATTAATGCACAATTTGTTACAGGACGTCTTAAAGTGACATTGTTGTGAGATGTGGCATTGAGCATTTACAATCATAAGATTCAAGATATATTGATTGTGTTAAATAGGTTTATTAAGCGACGATGATTTGTCTGACTGAGACAGAATATTGAAAGTTCATTATGTTTATTCTGCATGTAGATTACACCAGATACATAACGGCAATACTCATGATGATAGTTAACACAGTCACCCTCATGAGTTAGTTAAAATAGATATAAACGTTGTTTGAATATTCTGGCCAAAATTGCTTCTTTAAGAAAAGAAAGAAAGAAAATATTCATTATCGTCTTACTATTTCTGTGTAGAGTTGAAATAGAGTATACTGATTTCTATGGCGTGTTATATGAATAATTTTCTTCTTCTTTGTATCTTACAGGAACCACTCATTCCAACACAGTTGTTGAATATATCTATATATAACTACGTATCACACTAGCAAGCGCAAGTTTGCAGTATGCACAGTTACACATCGCCGATACATGCTGTGTAACAGAATAAAGAACCCACATCACGTTAAACCGAGGATTTCTTTGTTCTTTATTGCAACAACGTGTCCATCTGAAGAGATTGCATACGAATCCATCACAATAATAGTAATAGCAGATGGATCTGTGTCCTTTCTCGTTTATCACTCTCTATTTACATCTCATTCGCCAACGGCAGATCGGATCGCCAAGCGAGGAGCTCCTCAAACACCCAGTTATCAAGGGCCTCTTCGCCTACAAGTGGCGCAGGTTGAGCCAGCTCACCTTCTATTTCCATCTGCTCTTCTACATTACCTACTTGATCCTACTCTCTGGACACCTCATGGTGTTTCCGCCCACTTACTTCATCAATCGGTACACCGCCAACGGGGTGAAAAACTACACGTGGCTTGCTGACGGCGAGACCCGCTGGGAAACTGACGCCGACGACACGGCATTCGTTGTGCTAGGCAAAGTGGGTGGGTGGATCGTGTTGCTTCAAGCCATCTTCAGCATGTTCTTTTCGGTAAGGCAAAAATCGAAACACATTTTCCCAAAGATGGGTTTATATTGGGAAATGAAATTGTATTTGCTGGCATTATTGATATTGATATATTCACTCATTTATGTCATATTGATATTTTCATTTAGATTCTTAAAAATGCAAAAGTTCCCTCGTTAGGGAATAACGCACATTTCGAGCAAGAGCTGAGATAATGCGATTCAGTCATTCACTTTTCTGGGAATGTTGATTTTTTACTTGTCTGATAATACATGATCCCCCTCGTGTGTGTGTGTGTGTGTTGGGGGGGGGGGATACACTCCCCCCTCCCTCCCCCTCCCTCCACCTTCTCGGTCACCTCGCTCCCTCGCATATAGATCTTCCAATCGACCCCCTCCCCGCTCCCCGTCGTGAAAACGAATGGCCGCCTTTTGACTCCATGGCAATTGATCCTTACTTTTTTCCCCCTTAAATTCTTGCTCCAGATCTACCAGGCGTACCTTTTGCGCACAACCGTCTTCACCCCGAGCGGTTTATGGAACGCCTTCCTCGGCTTGGTTCCAAATATTCTTTGCATTCTGCTGGTCCTTCCGCTGGGCGATTTGAAATACATGCAAGGCGTTCCCTTCAAGCCGGTAAGTTAGGGGATCAGCCATCGATCCGGCGTTTTTACAAGACCTTGGTGTCCTTTCGATGAAGATCCGTGGTCATAGTCCCGGATCGTAGGATAACGACAAGTAGATGATTTTACATATACAGTGATTATGAAATGAAGAAATAAACTGGTAATGCATTTTATTTTTGCCATTTTTTTTTTTTTTTTGCCATGACGGTAGCAATACAAAGCCGTCATTGTCATTGTCAAGACTCCTGAAGAAGGCGGAGGCCGCTGAAAATGCCGAGTCGAATAGATTCATTCTTTGTTGGCAAAAAATTGGCAAAACCTCTCAGTTCTCATTTTTACCCTTCAAACAAATTTGTAATTCCAGTATGTGTGCATATCTTTATTAGTTTTTTTTATTACCAATCATTGTCATACTTTGTAGTGTATTATGCTTAATGTGATTGATTTTCGATTTACTTTGTGTTATGTTTTGTTGAAAGAAAAATGAGTATGAAATAAATATGATATGAAATGAAATGAAGGACATAGCCAGAAAGCTCAATAAAGGGGTTTGCGACACTTACAGCTATGTCCCCGGTGTATTAGATTTTGGTTTATATTTTGTTCATAGCTGATTCTAAGTTGTTCACACATTTAAGGTAGAGTCTGATTGAGATTGCAGTTTCTAGCCTACATTGGTAAATATTTGTATTTCTCGTTTTACTTTATGCAATTCTCACTTTACTAGTCGAACCAGTTTCTTATGATCTTTAAGGTATGTATTAGAGGAAGATAACGAACATGGATTAGCCCAGGACGTAAATAGGTTAGTAAGAGAGAAGACAGAAGCGAAGTTCGCGCAGGCGCAGTCAGTCTTAATCGCTACATGCAGGACAGAGTGCACTTATACATCCAGTAGGAACACAGTGTCCCACAGTGTGTGTACATCGTGTTTCACACTGTGGGACTCTGTGTTCTTTCCAGCAGGTAAGTACATAGAAGGACTGTCCAGTGCGTCACTGTATTATAGTAAATGGGTTAGTCAAATACCTGTAAGTGATTGGCTAAACATAGTCACATGATGGAGGTACATTCGTTATGTTCGCCCATTAGCGAACATTCTTGTAATGTTCTCCCATGGGAAAACATTTTCACGTAACAAATGACAGAAGGCCAAGGACCGCGCGGGCACAGTGAATTTGGCTCTGCGCGAGCGAGCGATCGAGTGCGTTGTGCTGGTGGTTCGGTTGACGTAGACGTATTTGACGTATTTGACGTATCCATATAGCAGATGATGACTTTTGTTGTCTGTAACATGTACCAAACGTTCCACCCTCAGGGTTTGAAATGCTATTGAGGGAGGTTATAAGTCCCGAGACGAACAAACCCTTTTGGGTGGAACATTCGGTATGTTCCCTCCCCCGCCAGTCATCATCTATAATGTTATCATCATTCCACAGGATTGGCAGTGGCAATGTGGAGCTTGGGCCATCTTCCTGGTGTGGATCAACCTCATCCTGCATTGCCGACGACTGCCCTTCGTCGGCATCTACGTCTTGATGTTCACGTGTGAGTTAATTACCATTATAAAATGGGCTTTAGAATCTCTGCAATCTGATTGGGCATTTCGATGCTTTGATTTTTACTGATCTACACAGAGCCATGCGTCTTGTAAAATCCGAACGCATGGGTCAAGTGTTGTATAGTGTTACAGGTGTACCGGACGCATGATGGGGGGAGGGGGGGGGGGGGGGAGAGGAGAGGAAAGATTGTGTTTTCTGAATTTACGGGCCCATTTTATAACACGAATGGTGGACAGGACAGCGTAGATCGGTGAGGATTGGATGCTCTTGTTTAACTCTCGAACAGTCTAAAACCCACTCGCTGCGATCCTAAGTTAAACTCGCGCATCTAATTCTCACCGGTCCACTCCGATCAGCTCTGGTACAAGAACTGCTGAACCTGTCAATGTTTTTTTTTTTTTCCTTTAACCGTATGAATTTCTTTCTTCTTTTCAATTATAAGGAAACATGTGTGTGTTTTTCCAATGATCAAGATTTTCTTAAAAGTACGCAATGAAATATTTTCGTTCTGGGCGTCGCTGCAGGACGTTGTCACTGCGTTGCTTATCTGAGATGAAATACGATCAACTATAGGAAATGTAAAACATCACATGAACGTGTTGTTTCACGAAATTTTCAACGTCACTGAAATCATCTCGCAAATGCAAAGGAAACAGAAAGAGCTTACGGCAGGTCTTGTGACTACTCAATCCCTTGTGAGTGCCATCCTTCAATAAAATAGATTTTCCATCGCTGTTTGTCGAAAATGATCGAATAATTCTTGTAACACTTTGGGATTTCTGCAGAACCAAGTATAAAAGCACTTCTGGTAATTTGAGTTTGAATCTGTAACATAATTTCCTGTATTTGAGCACTGATATCTACCACTGATACCATTGGATGATGTTCTCTGTCAAAATGAGTTCAATTTGTTTTATCATCGTGTGCAGCTGTCTTCAAGACGTCGATCAAGTTCTTCTTGGTACTTCCGATGTTCCTCCTGGCCTTTACCTCTGTATTCTACTTGCTCCTGATGAATCAGGTACGGATATCAGGACGTCTGATACCCCTAGACCTGACCCTCGGGGGGGGGGGGGGGGGGGTTGGCCTTCCAAAACACGTGACCGACAATGAATTACGTAATTTGACCCTCTCTGCACCCAAGACTTCCGAAAATGTGTATACTGCTTCGGGATTTTCTGCGCCAATCGGCACTCACGGCACACTTAGGAATAATCAGCCTTATTAGAGTTGAAGTTAACACCCTATATCTAGGAACTTTGTTTTTGGCCAAGGAGAAATCTCGAAATATTTTGTGTGTTTTTTTTTTTTCTCAAAATCGGACATAAAATATGAAAAGTGTGGAGGATTCAAGTTTCATATGTTTGGACGAATGCGTGATATTAGCAAATACCCAGAATCTATCTTAAGTATGGTGAAAATATCATCGTGACACACAGTATACCAGTGAGATGCACAGGAATTTTCAATGTCATTATCTGCCTTTGTGACATAGAGTAAAATAATTCAATAGCTTTCCTAGTTCGGGACCAATATTGTTCACTTTGTTTCTATTCTTTTATAGAACATACCTCCACATATTCTTTGCGGTGCTATTAGTAACCACCTTGTGATGTTCTCTTTATTTTTTCCAGCCCCCCTTCAATGACTTCGTAGGCGCCGTTTTCAAAGTCTTTGCCATGACTACGGGGGAAATTGACTTCGGGTCCGTCTTTCACTCGTTGGACTACACTCATGAGACCGATGTGGCCGAGGATTTCGTTTCCATACTCTTCTACCCTGCTACTACGTACATACTGTTCACTATCTTCATCGTTGTCATGCCGATCTTGATCAGCAACCTCCTGGTGAGTCGCCTAAAACATTTCACTCTTCACTTCTCGGAGAACTATGCAAACTGTATTGATTTCTAATCTACTTATTCTCTTTGTTTTCTTACCCATAAATTTTGACTGCTTTTATACTCCTACAATGTACAATGAGAACAAGAAAGATATTTTATGTAGGCGTTACAAACGAGCCGCATTTATTATATAGGATGGCCCCAAAAGAATGGAACACCCAAGATCTTTAATTTCAGCAATATTGTTGCAAATATGTTATTATTTTGCATACTATTAGAAAGGTCATTCTTTTTCCAATAGAATGACACCAAGTTCTTTAATTCTGGTTAATGCGCTATGATTTTAGGACCATTTTTGTCAACCCTTGCAATTTTTAAAATGTGATCATTTTGCACTCTCAGAGATACCGAAATTAGCGAGATCTCGGCTTGCCATAGAACCAGTAGCGTTCAGAATGTGTGGAATGTGGGGCGGACGGTGTGTTGGGGCGGACGGTGTGTTGGGCTCATTAGGCGTTTTCACATCAGCCCGATAAAAATCCAAGCTCGAGGTATTTTTCGCTATCGCAAATAAGCGCGCTATTTCATTTCCTATTCACATCAGCTCGAACATTATCAAATAGCCCGCTAGTTTGCATTAATTATCCTGCTATTTCAGAAATGTCCCGAATTGGACTCGAGAAATTTTCTCAATCAATTAGTAATTAGCTGATGTGAAAACGCCTATGAGCCCAACAGGTCGTCTCATTCACAATAGGCGTTTTCACATCAGCCTGATAAAAATCCAAGCTCGAGATATTTTTCGCGATCGCAAATTAGCGCGCTATTTCATTTCCTATTCACATCAGCCCGAACATTATCAAATAGCGCGCTAGTTCGCATTGATTATCCTGCTATTTCGGAAATTTCCCGAGTTGGACTCGAGAAATTTTCTCGATCAATTAGCGCGCTAATTTGTATTTACATTATCAAATAGCGCGCTATTTCGTGATCGGGTTAATTTCCCAAGTGAGAAAATAGCGCGCTATTTCGAAACATCGGGCTGATGTGAAAACGCCTAGTGACAATCACACCGTCCGCCCCACATTCCACACATTCTGAACGCTAGTGGTTCTATGGCAAGCCGAGTTCTCGCTAATTTGGGTATCTCTGGGAGTGCAAAATGTCACATTTTGAAAATTGAAAGGATGGACAAAATGGTCCTGAAATCATAACGCATTAACCAAAATTAAAGAACTTTGTGTCATTCTATTGGAAAAAGGAATGGCTTTTCAATAGTATGCAAAATAATGACATATTATATTGCAACAATATTGCTGAAATTAAAGATCATAGGTGTTCCGTTCTTTCTGGGTCACCCTGTATATCGACCATTTGAAGAACGAAATACAAGTACTAGTATATCAAACCTATAGTTTTCCCCCAGTCATGAACGTGATAACCCTATAGTGATCCACTTATTCAATGTCTTTGATGATTTGAACTGGTTCTTTGTCTACTCTGTGTTTACACAGTTTTCCACTCATATATTACGTTACATATTTGCATTTATTTCTGCAAAAACATTTCATTTTGGTATGCAAACTATTTCATTATTTTAAAATCCCTCCTCCTCCAAAAAAAAAGTACTCATTAAATGAAGTTAAACTTGTCAATCATGAAAGCAAGCTAAAAAAGTTAGATGAATACAACATGTCAGCAAAATCTGAATTCCTTTTCATTAGTACTATTTTGTATCATACAGAATAACCTCTACATGCATTTTTTTAATGAAATTTCTTTCTGAAAAAAAAAGGCTTTCTTCTCATTTGAATATACCTATTACATTAATCGAGGAATTTTCCGTTTCTCCTCCCCCCTCTCTCTCTTTCTCTCTTTATCTCTTTATCTATCTATCTATCTATCTATCTATCTATCTATCTATCTATTCTTGTACTAATGATGTACTTGTAGACCGGTCTGGCCGTTGGTGATGTAGGAGAAATCCAGACAAAAGCCGAGACGTACAGGTTCATTCTGAAGGTATGATCATAGTAGAATCTCTACCTTATCAGTTCATACTTTTACCAGTTTGGCTGTCTACTTATATTATATCCTACCCGTCGAGATCTTGTCAGTTTCCCATAAGATATCAGTCCTACCCGTGAGCCAGCTGAAGGTCGCGATGTCATTACATTCAATGTAACTTCAGTGCTAGCTCAGCACTTTGAATCTAGTGCAGCCAAGGAGACTCGGGTTAGCGAACATAGGAAAATGGCTTGCCGTTCTTCAGGGCTGCTAATTTGCTCAATCGGTAGCGCGTAGACCTACGTCGCGATTCTAAGGACCTCGGTTCGATTCCCGGGTATAATGAGCAATACTAAATCATCTCGTCCCGTCTCGTAAGAGGCAAAGCACTCTGTCCTTCGTATTAGACATAAAATGGAGCTCCCGTGTGTGAGAGAGTCACAACTCATGCATGCAAACGATCCCGCTTCATGTATTCATCGCACAGAGCAGGATGTTTTACTCGGTAAAGTTGTCCCGCCTTACATCCAACTGGACCCCATAGAAGACCAGCTAATCCAGCTGAATATGGGCTATCCAGCTATTGTATCAGAGAAATGGAAATGAAACAAACAAAATCCTAGAATAGCATTTTGTACCTGAATGTTTAAGTGAATAAAATTTCTTTGTGAAAAAATTTTACGATTGAATATTCCCATTATTTTGATAAACCACCTTATGGTCCTGAAAGCTACTTTGGTACTTCCCCTATAAGAATTATATCTTTTGCAGACACGGACGTTTCTTGCTGATGCATAGTGCCCCACCTTCGCATTTTTACTGATGGCCAGGAAAGCAAATTGGAAAAACGACAAAACGTAAAATCATTTTAAATCATTAAAAATACTTCGGATTATCTGCAATTCATTATAATTCATTGCAATCTGATAATAGTGTGATTCTCAAAGCAAAATTCATTAGAATCGGTGACACAAATGTCATAGCCTGCTGTCTTGCAACCGTATGAAAATCAAATGATGATCTTTTTTGATTTTCTCCCAAACTACACTAATTTAAACGGAGCTCCAACACTGACAATAATATCACTGCAAGCAGTACCAATCATTACTGTCTATCCTCAATTAACCCGTTCCATACAGGAACTTGGTGGCATGTGTATTAAGTCTATGGAGATTTCAGAATTCAGTATCAAATAGGTTAACAGCCAAGGAAATTATGTACTATGTTAGTGATGTGCGATGTGCGTGGTTACAATAAATGTCCTCCATAACAACTTTTATTCATGTATATATACTGCCCTCCTCTCCCGGCAGGCTAACGATCTGCTCGACTTCCAGCAGCGATTTCCCCCGTGGTTCTGGCGTATGGCCGTGGTGAGTTGGGAGGTCATCCCACTGGCCAAGGATGCCAAGTGTTGGACTCGCGGACTCTACAAACTCATCGGCTTCAAAAAGAGCTACGACTATATCACGGAACTCTTGGACTTTGTCGAAAAGAAGGTAACCATGATGTTTCCCCTACCTCAATATTACCACAACGACTACGTGTCTTTCTAAGGGCACTTTAATTATTGCGTTTGTTTGTTATCTTCACCAAGCGGATTCATTAGATGAAGAGGAAATCCTAAGTTTGGAACTTGCCCCCAAATCAATAAATTATGTTCTCGATGAATATTGCGTAGATTTGCGAAAAGAATAAAAAAAAAAGGTGTATATGTGTTATTTTCTTCCCTCATGTAATCTACCCTTAATGCGGCAGTTTGCATTAAGGATGAAAAACAAAATAGATGATTTTCGCAGTTAGCCTGACAAAGCTATTATGTACCCTAACACTTCGGAAAGACATTTTTCCAACATATTTCTCCCAACAACGTTGCGATTTTGTTTACCTTAGTATCTAAGTTTTTTTTTTTGTTTTGGGGGCACATAAGCATACAAGTAGTCAGTCTTTATATGGTTGTGATTGTTGGACAATATAATGCGAAGATATATAGAGGAAATTTGATGGCAGGGTGTGGGTTTTGGAAAGGTAGTTTGTACATTGTGTACTGATGAAAAAACCAATGACAACGCTTATGCCTTCTTGACTTTACAATAGGGAAGAGACAAATGAAATAAATAAGATACGTTTGCCTTGAGATGAAATGGAAAAAACAAACAAACAAACGTTGAAACAATGGCAAGAAAAATTCGAGGCAAGCAATGCAGAAGAAAACAATGCCTCACATGATACTTTTAGCAGGTTTAGCGCCTAACAGGCAACACACAACCAGCTTAGTCAAACATTCAAAAATGAAGAAAGTCAACTTGTAAGATTTAAGGGGATGGTACAGTATTGGTGGAGATGAGAATTGGACTTTTAACTTTTTGCGAGATACCAAGAAAACACTTATGATACAGTACAGAGCATACTATTTTAAGAGGAATTTAAAGACTATTTGATGAAAATCGGGTTTGGAATGACTGAAACATTTATTTTGTACCTGAATGTTAATATGAATGAAATTTCTTTGGGAAAAAAAAGACATCCAATGCCTTTTATTGCACAAAATGGAATTGGAGGAATATTTGCCTCTAGTGACGTAACAACTCAGCATCATTTTTGTTATCACTGACATACAACTGTGTCTAAACAGCTATGAAATACATGTGATCGTAATAAGATACATGCACCTTTGATTCCGTGGAGCAGGGCTACGTTGAAGTTAAATCGTCGACTGACATGAAATTGGATGACATCATCAATCGTGTCTTCTTCATGGACTCCAAGATCGACGTCTTTATCGCCAACTCGACGCAAGGATCCCCGTCGAGCAGCGGCGCGAAGACGGAAAAGAAGAAGCAGGATGCCAAGCTGCTAAATGATCTCCAGAAAGACGTCAAGCGACTGACGCTGCAGGCCAAACAGCTGAATATGTTTGTCGAGAATCTCCAGCGCATGGGAATGTTGGGGAGATAAGTCACATACTCTGTATTATCGAGAGCAGCTGGATATAATAGGAATGATACTTCGTTATGTCACTTCACCAGCATTCTGACAGTCCAAACATCCAATATCTCCGTGTAATTGGCAACGTGAAACTATAACAAGGATTACTTTGACATTAAATTTGCGAGGAATGTAAGTAAGGATTCTTTTTTTTTTTTCTATTCTGATGCACTATGTAGTCAATTATACGTAGTGAACCGATTTGCGTGCATCAATAAAAATCGTCAGTCTTATGAATACGTGAATTTTGTTGTTGTGATGTAATTTGAGGGAAAATAGCGGTATCGGAAAGACATTTCTGTACACCTATGACACGTTCAAAGATGGAATGGTTTTGTTCTTTGCAGACTCATTGGAGGTTCATTACTTTGTTTTGAATGTGATTTCATTAATATTTTGTTGTTGCTGTTGTTGTTGAATGCCTCCGAGAAGCATCATGAACAGTTCCTGTGTGAAAGGGAAAAAAGGAGATCCCTCAATAAAACAACAACAACAACAACAACAACAACAAACGCCAAACCTCCGCCCCAATTTGCACAGAAATAAACGCGCGTTCAAGCGTTCCGTACAATTTTGACCCACATAGCCCGTGGTAGAGTCACGAACATGTACCTTAATTTCACCTTACAAAAACCACGGTGTGTTGATAGCGTTCGTTCCCTTGTACATACAGTCCGACTTCTCCTATCCGGGTATGTATATGTCCTGGCCCTAATCCGGATAAGGAATTTAGCCGGATATGGGAAACTCAATGGTGAATACACGCAGCTGCCGAAGGACGATCGCGTGTACCGTACCCTGATTAAATGAAAATTTTTATGTTCATGCTCATGCGGTGATTTTGGTGGAATGCATTTCTGAATGCATGTTATTTAGATGGAAATTAGATATGAAAAAAAAAAATTATGTTATCAATTACGTGGAAAATGATACGTAATTCATGTTAGTTTGTGTAGGAATTCTGTTTGAGTTTGAAATCCCCTTTTTCCAGTAATCATTAAATTGAAAAAAACAAAAACAAATCGCATCCGGATAATAGAGAGATCCAGATAAAGGGAGGCCCGAAAGGAGAGGTCGCACTGAATGTGTGTGTGTGTGTGTGTGTGTGTGTCTCTCTCACTGTGTGTTTTAAACTGTGTGCATCATTATTATGTTACTCGAATTTTTCAAGTTAGCACCTTGGTGACATAGGTTAGTAATTTCTAGTCAAGTAGGCCCAAATGTTTATTGCGTTTTGCAAGTGACGATTGTTTTTGTTATCTTTTTCACCACGCACTCAAGGTAGTCACGTAGTGTCTATAGTTATTAGAGTAATTGTTTTGGGAGCAGTGATTTAAAAAAAAAAATGTTCGAGTTATCACATTTGATGCATCATGTGTAGGTAAGTTGTTTTACAAAACAACTTACCATACAAACATTTTTCAGCAATGCCCAACATATAGCTAGATATTTTCCTCAATGAACTCTAACTATAGACGGTTTATTCTAGAAACAGTTTTGTTAGGTTTTGTTCACATTTCGTCTATTTAACAATACTTGAATAAAGGGATAATACAGTTCGGTTAACAAGGGGAATTTGATTATGCGAGTTTTCAGATATCTCAGCCATTTCTAACCCGATTTTCATCATATCATATCATTGATTATACTGCTTTGTACATAGGTTGTTTCTATCCCTGACTCACAATTTTTTTTTTTTTGCACTAAAGCTTGGTTTTTTATTCATATGGAAATGGTCGATGAAGCCTTTATTAACCATTGCTGTACCTAACTTCAATGTAAGTATTTCATATTGCTTTACAGTATTGTCATCGAATATTTTGCTTCATTTGCATTTTGGGTTGTGTTATGCATTTCTGATTATGACATCAAAAATCTGGTAATCGCCAATGCCGTCGTCTAAAGAACCTCTTTGACATAATATTAATCACACAGTGCTTCTTATCTCTTTAACACGTACATTCGGACTTCATTCTTCGTCCGCTCAGTATAAAACGTAGAATTCGAGACAGATATTAATAGACAAGATTCTTGTTATTCATATTCGGTGGAAATTTCTGTAGAATAATGTTTATTGTATTACTATCATCCTATGAAGTACTTTTAGTTTCTCTGTGTGGATCACTGTGTGTGTTTGTGTGTGTGTGTGTGTGTGTTTTTTTTTTTTATAGATATCGATATGTTGTATTAGCCAATATTTTAGATTTGGTTTGATGTGTTTGTTTTGTTGTTTTTTACCTCTTAGCGTGACTATTAAAAGGAATATAAAACATTTTTCACATAACATTATTGTTATTATTGGTTCTAAGGTTGTGATGTGATAAAGTTCTAAGGTTGTGAAGTGCAAAATAAAGCCCCCGAAGAGTATTATGTATTTTGGAGATAAACGCTTTTAAAATTAACTACTCTTTGACCGCGTGAAGCATGCCTTAAGACTGTGTTAATGCTGATGGCGAATCTGCCTTGAAATACTATCACCATAGCAAAGTCAAACAATCACCGAGAAAATTTGGAGATCACAATACAATAAACAAGAAGTAAATGCAATGATGATAAATTAGAAATACCCTGTTATAGGGAAATGCCAAGTTTAGTGTTCAAGGTCCTGTTTACCTTCGGGAACAATTGAAGAGTTTGTTTGCAAAAACCGATAAGTCCATATTTGCCGAATGGAGATTTTTGCGATTAAAGGTCAAGAAAAGTAAAGAGAATAATAAGAAAATTTTTGCTTCTTTTGACCATAACTTCAAAAATATACCTTTATATTTAACGACAAATATATCATTTAAAAGGTATTATTTTGTACTTTATGATAGAGATCGCACTTCAAAATCTTCAAAAATGAACTTATCGGTTTTTGCAAACAAACCCTTCAATTATTCCCCAAAAAAAGTGTCAAAATATTACGTTTAATGCATAATGTTATGTAGTACCACAAAACATCCTGTCACATAATCTTTTCGCGATAAAGCCTAAAATATAACGAGATATGTAATTATTTTTTTCAATAAACCGTAATTGTAGACAGTTTAGTCTGGAGACATTCTTATTATAACTATTGTTCACATTTTGTATGTTTAACAATTTTAACAATCGATTTTACCGATTCAATTGTTACAGTGATTGTTTCTATCCCTAACTCACATTTTAGAACTATTTTAAAGCATTAATGTCGGTGTTTTTGTTTTATGTGCAAAAGGTAAATTATACCTTTAACATTATCGGATCCGATGCTTGGAGAAATCGATGATGCAAGAGAGGCACAACTCACAACCGTCCAAACAGTCGCGATTCATCTCTTGAAAAGAAGCATGTATGCACTGCGCAAGTAGTCTGGTAGGAATGGGGGGTCCCCATGCACCCCCCGAACACATTTTTTTCACTTACTTTTTTGTAACCCTTAGGGTGTCTAGTTAATGATTTTTTTTGTTCCCAAGAAAAAATCGTGTCCCATGGGGGTCATTGGCGGCCATCTTGGCAGCCATCTTGGATTTTCAGGGAAAATCATTATCTTCCATAACTTTTGAACTACACAGCATAAAATTATAAATAAAGCATTTCTTCAGGGTAAACGTGACACGAGGAATCGATTGCAATGGTTATTTACGTAATTAAAGCAAGTCTGAAACAATAAAAGCCTAAAATTATGCAAATTTCGGTGTCATTTTCACCGAAAAATACCTAAATAGTTTACTTTTGAATAACACAACATACAGGGACAAATAAAACAGTAATTCCGAGTTAATATGGCATGAGGAATCGTTTGAGAGAGTTACATTGTATTTACATGATTAAAGCAAGTTACATACAAGAAAAGTCCAAACATGTGAGGAAAACCAGTGTCGTATACTCTAGAAATATTCCTAAGTATACATATATACATGACAATCTCATATCTCCTAAGAGTAAACTAACCTCTTTTCTTAACAGTCTGGTAGGAATGAGGGGTGGGGGTCCCGTGCACCCTCCTTTTTGTATCCCTTAGGGTGTCTGTTTGATTTTTTTTTTGTCTCCAAGTGAAAATCGTGTCACATGGGGGTCATTGGCAGCCATCTTGGATTTGCGAGGAAAATCATTAATTTCTATAACTTTTGAACTTTCCAACATACAAGGACAAATAAATAATTTCTCCAGGGTAAATTTGGCATGAGGAATCGATTGACATTGTTATTTACATGATTAAAACAATTATGATACATGAAAAATCCAAACATACGAATAAAAAAACAGTGTTGTTTGCTCTGCCCAAATAGTCCATATACATACATGACAATTATATACCTCATATGATTGACCACTAAAGTCTAGGAATGGGGGATCTTCATGCACCCTAAATTTTTGTATCCCTAATTGTGTCTATTTGATGATTTTTTTTGTTTGTTTGTTTGTTTCCAAGTAAGAATCGTGTCGGGGGGGGGGGGGGGAGTCATTAGCGGCCAATTTTTATTTGAGAGGAAAATCAGTAAATTCTGTAACTTTTGAATTTCACAACATACAGGGATAAATATAACATTTCCTTCAGGGTAACTGTGTCATGAGGAATCGATTGAGATGGTTATTTATATGATTAAAGCAAGTTTGATACAAAAAGTCCAAAATACGAAAAAATTGGTGTCATCTACACCGTAGAGTACCCAAAATCCGTATACATACATGACAAACTACTTCACAAAAGTGACTTGGCACTTTGTCTTTAGATCATAGCTCAAATATGGTGTTTTGTATATCCCCAAAAAAAAATATATGGGTGTGCAACATGCAACTCCAAGCATTTTGACGCCTCACTTGTTGAAATCAAATGAAAAATGTAAGCACAATGGCAATTCATATGCAGATACCCCTAAAAAAGCAGATCGAAAGAGGTGAACATGCAAATTTTGATAACAACATGTGAAAGTGACTAATCGACAAAATTCAAACCCAAAATATAATTGAACACTTTTTGTGTGCATCTTCTATTTCTTATAATTTTGTATTTGAAGAGTTTGAGTAAGTGTATTTTCATAAAGGAAATCACTGTACCAAAACGCTCTGTCGGTTTCACCAATTTAGATGTCTGATTGTTATCATTAAACTTATTTAAGATTAAGTTAAAAATGGTTCATTCAAACGTATTTGTTTAAAGCCTTCCTGTCTGAAAATAAACATATGAAAATCACTTGACAGTCAGAAATCCACTCTCTCTCTATGACTTTAATTTGTCTAACATATTCTTAATTCTCATCCTATGCACTTATACAAACCACAGATTCGGTAAGCGATAATATGTTAGCTTTTGGTTTTACACTTCTGGTAATTTCCAGTCATCATCAAAACGATCATTGTAATCAATGTCTGGCTCCTCCTCTTCATCCTCCTCCGTCTGCGGAGTAACTTTCTGAAGCAAGTCAATGAGGGAAGTGGGAAGGATAGGGCCACTTGACCACACCGGATCCATGATACCGAAGGCTGTCTTATGCCACCTTTGTCCAGGATTAAAGAGGTAGCGCACCAGAAGATTGGCTAGTCAGATCGCTTGAAGACGACAAGGTGGTACCCATGGTTCACACATTGAAAGTGTGAAATAAGGTTGCCTCTGCCAGGTGGGAGCAAGGAGAAATCCACCGTGGATTTGGTCATCAGTTGCTTGCCCTCTCCCACCATCTGTTTCAGCATGATGCTGCGAACGCCATTATGATAGACTTCTCCCGGGCCTCGCTATACATTTTAGGCATGTGAATGCTTCAATGTCATCTGTCACCTCTGGCTCCACAGACCACCCATCACCAAGATTTGCGAGGAAAAAACACTCAACTTGGCATATTGTAAAGTCATATTCTAAGATTTTAGTAGTGTTTATTATGATAATGATAATACTGAGCAACTTATTCGATTTCAGTAAAATACTTCTGAAATCATGAAATCAAACAACTCTCACCTGAATGCTATGTGGTATATGGGAAGACTTTTGTAGATTCTTTAGGGGTCCAACTTTTCCCAACCCATTAAGGCACTTTAATTGTTACATCTTCCCCGGTAAACACATACAGTCCAGGTATTTTGGTATACAGTATATGAGCTCCCGTTGATTCTATATAAATGCAAGTTAATTGACATTGACAACCTGGCAATACGTGACAGTCCGTTTATTAAGAAAGATACTACATTGTAGAATGGATTAAGCAAGGACCAAGGGGATCAAGAAAATGTGTGTCTGGATTCCTCACCAAAGCTACCTTGTACCCAAGTTTAGCAGCGCACTTGAGGTAGAGCACGAGTAAACAAAAGGAATGTAACAGAAATCACATTATCTGAAGCTTAAGTGATTCCTGTTACATTCTTTTTGTTCACCTAATTATTCATCCCAGGAGACAATAAGCTCTATCCATGAGCTGCCGTCTAACCAGGAGAAGGACACCAGGGTAGCGCTCTACCTCGAGTATTCCACTATTAAGTTTGGGTACAAAGCAGCTGTGGTAAGGACACCAGACACAGACATTTTCTTGACCTTCTTGCACCATGCTTACTCCGTCACCCTCACTATCCTCCTTGATAAATGGACTGTCGAGCATTGCCAGATTGTGAATATCGTTGAACTTGCATACAGAATCAAAGGGAGCTGGCTACTGTACCACAATACTTGGACGACATGTGTTTACAGGGGAAGATGTAGCAAGTGCCTTCAAGAGCAGGGGCAAAGTCGGACCCCTAAAGAACCTACAAAGCTACCCCATGTACCATACAGCATTCAGGAGAGAGTAGTATGACATTATAATCTCTGCAATATTTTACTGAAATGTGGTAAATAAAATTGTTCAATATTACATTATAATGAGCACTGCTGAAATCTTACAACATGACTTTGAAATGTGCCAATGTTTTTTGTCCCCCACTTAAACCTTGGAGATGGGTGGTCTGTAGAGCCAATAAAAGGTGACAGAAGACATTGGAGCATTCACATGCCTAATGTATGACCATAAGAGGTGGAGAAGTCTATTTACAGCAGCATCATCCAAAGCAGATGATGGGAGAGGGCGAACAAATGACGACAAACTCCAATGTAGATTTCTTCATGCTCCCACCTTGCAGAGACAACCTTATCCCACACATTAAATGTGTGACCCATCGCCTTGCCATCTTAAAGAGAGCTGACCAACCAATCTTCTGGTGCTTTTTATATGACTCCTTTGATTCTGGACAAGGATGGCAGAAGGTAGCCTTTGTTATGATGGAGCCAGTGTGGTCAAGTGGCCCTATCTTTCCGACTTCCCTCATTGACCTGCTTCAGAAAATTACTGAGGAAATGAAGGAGGATGAAGAAGAGGAGCCAGATATTGATTACAATGATCGTTTTGATGATGACTACCGGTAGAGAAATTAAAGAAGTGTGAAATGAAAACCTGATATATCGCATAACCGCTTCTGTGGTTTGTACAGTTACACAGGATGAGCATTCAGAATACTTTTTAAGAAAAGTGAAGTCATATTGTGTTACTTTATATTTTTTTCAATATACGTTAATTCCATACTTCATGAAAAGCATATACATAATGTCATGTCACAAACGTTGAAATATATAGATGATGACTGGCGGCGGAGGGAACATACCCAATGTTCCACTCGAAGGGTTTGAAATGCTATTGAGGGAGGTTATAAGTGCGGTGCGGTCCTAGGCCTTAATTCTGTCATTTGTCACGTGGAAATGTTTTCCCATGGGAGAACATTACAAGAATGTTCGCCCATGGGCGAACATAACGAATGTACTTCCATCACGTGACTGTGTTCAGCCAATCACTAATCGGTATGTGACTAATCCTTTCAAAATATCGTATATTGCGTCTTATATCAGACAACTTTTAACAGAATTCGAAAGGAAACTTAATTCCAATCAAGTGAACTTGAATTGAATGCATACAGGATGTAAGCACAAGAGCGATTCATATGCAAATACTTCTAAATTAAAGTAGCAGCAATCCACATTGATATACAGTCCCTATTCATAGGCTAGATTTCCGGCTGTCAAATGAAATGTTTCTCTTTTTGTTTTCGGACAATATACTTTAAACAAATGCATTTGAATGAACTGCTTTTTTAACCTGAGAATAAATGAAACCATTTTGGCATCTAAATTTTTAAAATCGGCTCGACATTTTGACACAGTGATTGTTTCCTTGAATATATCCCAACTCAAACTCGTTTTAAATATAAAATGAAACGAAATTGAACGCGCACAAAGAGTGTTAAATTTCAGTTTAAGTTTTATCTTTGTCCATTAGTCACTTTTAAGTGTTGTGATCAACATTATTATCATGCAATGTGTCACCTCTTTTTACGGGTATTTGCATATGAATTACCACAGTGCTTACATTCTTATTCTATTTTACCAAGTGACGGGTGACAATGCTTGATATTAATTTTCTCTTCAGATTCTATTTAATGTTTTTGATACAAAACAAAAAAGGCCCATTTGGGCAATGATCTAAAGACAGAGTTGTTAGTCACTTTTGTGAGGTATGCAATTTGTCATGTATGTAGCATAAAATATTTGGGCCATTTCCAGAGTAACAGCACTTAATTTTTCATTTTTTGGGACATTTCTTGTATCAAATTTGCTTTCATCATGTAAATGACAATCTCAATTGATTCCTCATGCTGTGTTTCGTCTGAAGAAATGTTTTATATGTCCCCTGTATGTTGTGTATAGTTCAAAAGTTGAACTATTTGGGTACTTTTCAGTGTAACCGATACAGAATTTTTCATATTTTGGACTTTTCTTGTATTAAGCATTTTTTTATCATGTAAATAACCATCTCAATCCATTCCTCATGTCACATTTACTCTGAAAAAATGTTCTATTTTTCCTTGTATTTTGGAAACTTCAAAAGTTATAGAAACTATTGATTTTCCTCGCAAATCCAAGATGGCTGCCAATGACCCCCATGTGACACGATTTTCACTTGGAGAAAAAAAAATCAAATAGACACCCTAAGGGATACAAAAAGGAGGGTGCACGGGACCTCCCCCCCTTTCCTACCAGACTGTTAAGAAAAAGAGGTAAGTTTACTCTTAGGAGGTATGAGATTGTCATTGTCATGTACATATGTACATAGACTACTTGGGAATATTTCTAGAGTAAATGACACTGGTTTTCCTCGCATGTTTGGACTTTTCTTGTATGTAACTTGCTTTAATCACGTAAATAACTCTCTCAAACGATTCCTCATGCCATATTAACTCGGAATTACTGTTTAATTTGTCCCTGTATGTTATGTAATTCAAAAGTTAAACTATTTGGGTAGTTTTCGGTGAAAATGACACCGAAATTTGCATGTTTTTAGGCTTTTCTTATTTCAGACTTGCTTTAATCATGTAAATAACCATTGCAATCGATTCCTCGTGTCAAGTTTACCCTGAAGAAATGCTTTATTTATAATTTTATGCTGTGTAGTTCAAAAGTTATGGAAGATAATGATTTTCACTGAAAATCCAAGATGGCTGCCAAGATGGCCGCCAATGACCCCCATGGGACACAATTTTTTCCTGGGAACAAAAAAATTCATTAACTAGACACCCTAAGGGTTACAAAAAAGTAAGTTAAAAAAATGTGTTCGGGGGGTGCATGGGGACCCCCCATTCCTACCAGACTAAAGTGTGGACTGTGTAGACAGCCTGGGACTGTATGGTTATCAGTCTTCACGGTTTACATTTTGTAGAATTCGGAAATATTGTGGAGGGAAATTGTTAATTGAAATTCTCACAGTGCCCCTCTCATCACAAAGTACCTTGAATAAACATGATCAAAAGTAAATTTTTAGTCCACAAAGGCATGCTTGTAATAAAAATGATATGATTCATAAATGTTATATTTCAGTTAGTCAATAAAAACACAAACAAACAAACTCACAGTTCATTTTGCCTTACCTGATTTGAGATGTTAAGAAATGCTTCCTATAAGGTGTTATATAATGCTTATCTTCGTTTAACATGAGAATGTAACGACTTGCGTTTAACATGTGTAGGGCTCGGGTTCGCTTAGCTCTCTAGCACTCATCACATCAAAAGCAGACAGGACAGCACACAAGTTGCTTGGATGGAGTCTCCTGGCTAACTGCTTTGTAGCCAGTTTGATGATGAGAGAATTTGGCATGGGTTTACATCTAAATTTGAGATGTAACATAAATATTCATACACAAAATCAGTATAACAAAACATGCAAATGAGGAAACAGTAGTTCAAACTAAATGTAAATGGATGTGTAAGCTTGGGTAAGTTGGGCATGTTTTCAGCAAGGACCAATTATGGGGATTGAAAAGGCGGGAAAATGTCATGTGATTTGTGGAGTGTCTGTGATAGGTAGGGTGCATGGATGCATGTGTGGATGTGAATAAGTGATGTGGGCTGATGTATTGGTGTATAGAGGGGTGGTACATGCAATAACGGAAGGGGATACACTGCTAATGAATGGTTCAAAATAAATCCCTACACATGTATCATGCCGGTCAATGTATTAGTTTAACCCTAACTAGGCCGGGCTATTTAGGTAGATCATAGAGCCGGGGGGGGGGGGGGGGGGGGGCCTCCCAGGCCCCCTCCCCCTCCAGATCTCGGCCGTCGACCGCGCGATCGCGACGAAAATTGGCACACACATTGCCTATGGTGTAATCTAAAGTACTACGAAGTTAGATTTTTGAAAAATTGTCATTTATGCTAAATTATGCTAATTTATGCATAACGATGCATGAAATCAGACGATTTGGTACAAATCAGTAAATAAAGCCCGAAATGGGCACATTTTTTTTGTGTAAATATTCTTTTTAGTGTCCTAAGCAAATATAAGAGAAAAAAATTGAGCCATCCAAAAATTTTCTTAAGTATTTTATTGTTTTTTGAATTTCTTATGTATTTCCTTGTTTTTTCGACTTTATGTTTTTCATTGTTTTTTCGATGAAACTTGTCCGCGACATTGTTCTGAATGAGAAAATATGTTATTAGTTGATATTGATCAATAAAACCCCAAAATAATCATGCTTTTATGAAATTTGACTGTAAGCACAGTTTCCATTGAAATATTACAAGAATTCACGTTTTTGAGCAATTTTTGGTCTGACATGCACGTACACATTTATGCGAAACTTCGGAACCGCGCGCCCGGGCATCGCAAATTTGGTGTCAAAAGATGCGGGAGACTCGACAGAAAAAAGTCCTGAAACGTCGCGGCGATAGCTTTTCACGTTAGCGATACATCACCCGGAACGTCGAGGGGGGGGGGGGGGGGCCTCGGAGGCCCCCCCCCCCCCCCCGGCCTAGTTAGGGTTAATAGAATGTGTAAAGAATTACGTGGGCTACTTTCCTTATGCTACTTTCCTCAAGTTAATACAAATAAGGCTGTTTGTTTAAAAACAGTTTTATTAATTATGCACAAGATAGATTGTAAGTCCCTAATAACTTTCATTATTATTTTCATTAACATATTATACATGTACATAACCCCATGTACACAAGTCAACTCAAAACATCACCACATGGAGATAGTACGTGCAAAAGCTTGTACTGAATTCTGTTCGTTCCTCCACAACCATCAGAGAAAGATCAACTGTTTTCCTATCCTTTGCGCCTTAATGTCTTTGATCTACGCAGGTTCATTCTTTGTATGAATACTAGTTCCACATGGCCGGCGGGCGGAGCCGTGGGGGCCGTGGGGGCTTGGGCCCCCACACTTTTTGTGCACCATACAAAGAAATACTTAAGGTGTCATCACTTTGGGCCCCCACACTTTTTTTTTTAACCCGGAAGTACGTAAGTGGCACTCAATAGAAATAGGCCTAGATAGAGATCTTGAAGTGTGAGCGCGATAGGGTTATGTTTTTTTTTTTTTTTTTGTGCTTGTCAGCTGAAAAAAAAACGGAAATGGAGGGGGGGAGATCCGAGCTGACGACTTTTTTTTTTTTTTTTTTTTTTTTTTTTTGCTTGTCAGCTGAAGAAAAAGGAACCCGGAAATGGAAGGGGAGAGTAGCTCATGAAACCCGGAAGTGGGCCCCCACGCTTTTAAAAACGCTCCGCCGGCCCTGTTCCATAAATACAATGTAGCTATGTTGGGCAAAGTGATGCATGCATTATGTCGCTTTGAATCGAGTGAAGTGCCTAAGCAACTGAGAAACTAAAAGATCTTTGAATTGTACCCATGTGCACATGAGCTCTCTCCGAACTGGCTTATCGAGAAGTCCCTATTACATGCAGTGGCGGATCCAGAGGGGGCGCACCAGCCGCGTGCCCTCTCTTCATTTTTGGTTGAAACAAAAGAAATAAAAAAAAAATGGGAGGGGGTGCGTGCGCCCCCTTTAATTTTGCAAAGGCGCCTCCCCTTTACGGAATTCCTGGATCCGCCCCTGATATGTCTCGGGTGCTTTCCTCCCGAGAGTGAAAAAGCGCAGTTCCTTGTTGAGATAATCCCTGGAGCAGCTCTTTCCGAACTGAGCTGGGATGAGAAGTTCTTTCATTGATGTAAAGAAAATAGCCGATGTTCTAATTAGTTTTATTACTTATTTTATGTATTAATTACTTTATTAATACATCAAATCAAAGTAAAGAAACGACACGTCATAGTTTTTGTATTGTCAGGTTCTAGCTATAAAAATATGTAAAAGGGCAGCTGAAGGGATTGTAGGGTGACGAGAACAACATGAGTTTAGTCCCTTTCCTTCATTAATCTTTGTTTATCTCCTTATTGATTTGACCCCCCCCCCCCCGAATAAACAGCAACATCAAAACAAACAAGCAAAAAGAAAGAACTCATGAAAAGCACCCTGGGGTGATAGTCCGAGTCCATCCAGTGCAAAGCAGAGGGCATGAATTTGTCAAGCGCGTACTTGAGTACTTGAGTAGCTATGACGTCACCCGCTAGGAATTGTGACGTGCGCGAGCTGAAAACGCAGCGTCCTTTCCGTTGCCAAGGCAAAGTCTGTGCACTACGCGCGCACAAACTATTCATTCACTACAGTGTACTTAGTAATAAAACACTAGCACCATTGGTGCATCGCAGCAAAGCAAAGCAGTGGCACAACAAACAACTGAAGAAAAAAAAAATCGGCTACTGAAGAGGAAAATGTCGAACTTTTTGGTTTACTATGTCGACATACATTATATCTTCCGATTCTGCGCGACGTTCAGACGGCAGATATGGTAGTTATATTTGCGGCCGTGGTTTTATCCGGAGTGGTAGCCAGGAACACTAGGAAAACACTTAGCCGGATAGAAAGCTTCGTAACAAACCGGTGAGTATACTTGAGTGACCCGCATCTCGTCACAGTTGTTTATGCATGTTTAAATCACACTGCCTCACTGAAATTCTATGAAAGCCCACTCACAAAAAGGAAAATGCTGAAGATTCCAGTGGAACTACAAGTTCAGTGATGGATACCGTAAATTTGTAGCCATCGATCGTCATCAAACGTGAACGAAGCAGAATAGTTGTGCGCTATTTAGGAAGGGGCCCGCACCTCACCGGCCCGCACCTCGCCACAACGCACTCCCACAGACCACGTGTACCGGTGACTGTAATGATACTGATTTTGGTTTTCACATTATATTGCTTGGTTGTGGTAACCCTACAAAGTTTCAAGTGTACTGAACACAGTCCCGGGTGTACATTTTGGTCAGTGCGCTTGTAGCAATTTTACGCATGCAGGGTGACGATATCAGGGCCCCTGGCAGGGTGCGGGTTCCTCAAGATACTAATACTTTGCTTATTGTACATTTCCTTCAATTTCATCATTTTCTATGATATCTGTTAGCCCCCATTACCTCCCTCCCCCATGTTTTCGAGTTTATAACTGATAGGCCTACATCATAATAATGACAGCATACGTCGTACGTTCTTAGGCAGCGTACATAGTATAGTAGGTGTCCAACACATCGACACTATCTTGGAGCGTGTACCGCATATCGCATTTTTAATGCCAGTCTAGCTGTAAATTCATGATTATTTTCTTTACATGTGAGTAAAATTTCAAGCGAATTCTGAGATATTTTGAGTATATATTGATGTGTTGGACACTCAACTATACTACATGATCATACTAAACAGCTGAGGGAGATGAGAGTACATAAGGATAGCGAGGGCGGAATAGATGATTGGCGGAGTGGATGGGTGCTGGAATGCCGGAGTGCCGGTTTGTGTATTTGACCTCGAAGAGCTGATGTAATGAGCAAGTGGTGAGAAAATGTCTGTAAAACTCATAGCCTCTATATATTGCTTTGGTAAATAAAGTTCTCTAACGAGTTAACTAGGGTTTTAAGCAGTGAAAGAGTTGGAACAATGCAGTACCATCGAAAAATAAATCGTGTGAATGCATGGATCCTACTTATGTTTTATGTACGTACCTGCCTCAAAGAAGAAACTTTAAATGTACTCAAAGTTAACATGATCTAGAAATAATGCATAGACCTTCTATGCGTTATGATACATTATGTAACCTAAAAATCTTTCTTGCACTTTTTTTTTCTCCAGACATTCTAAGGACTCTGAAACAGTATCTCACTCTCCAATACACCCGCCCAACCAGTTAATAACCTCACCGGAAGACCCGGATACCACTGCCGTTACCTCGGAGGGCACCCTCGATTCAAGCTCAACAAATGCCAGAAAACGTATACAGGGGGCGGCCTCTTCCGACGAACAGTTTTCATCCGAGGACTTTTTCGACTGCCCCGAAGTGGTTCCTGACGTCACAGTGGCTAAATCACGATCGGGATTCTCTCAAGAAGATGCTGACCGAAACGAACTCTATCCTTGCGCTGTGGAAAACCTGCCTGAAACTGAAACTTCTGCCCAGATTACTACCTCAAGAAAACAAACCAGGAATTATGAAAGCACGCCAACAAAATGCATCCCTATAGCCTCTGTCCCAACGGTAATAAGTAGTAACTGCGCTAGTGAACAGCTAGAAGTAACTCAGGACAAGCCACAAGGGAGACACCAAGAACAAGAAGAAGGACAGAACCTCCAGATAAGTAGGCCTGAAGATGACAAACATGCAAATGCAAGGCAAATACTCTCCAACCATAATTCCAGGCGTACTTCCCTGCACCACCGACCGAGATTCGTCTCTTTGAAGGAGGAAATTGAATCTGCACAAAACAATGTAGAAATTGAAAGCCCTCATTTCACCAATGAATGTGGACCCAAGGACCCAGGGACACCTGATAGTGACGCAAATGATACCCTCGAATCGTCAAACGAGGCCAATAGTAGCAGCGAGAAGAGTGACGTGAGTAGTCCATCGAGATACACTGCGGACAAAGTTGAAGATGAGTCGAGAAGAGATAACTTTATATTGGCAACAGAGCGCGAAAGACTGACGACGAAACAAGGCAGGGCTCAATCATCACATGAATCTGCTAAAGGCGACCTTGCCCTTCCAGCAAACGAGCTGACAGAAATTAGCCAAAGTGTTCGAGGGCCGATATCTTCAGACACTATCGACCATACTAAGAACTCGCCAAGAAAAGGTGATTTTGATGATGAAATACCCAATGATTCCTCAAATGCAAGTGAAACCCTCTCCTACTCTGGGGACTCTGTAGGATGTTTGATGAAGCAAAGCACTCCCACCCGGATCACCCTGTCGGAAATTATGTCAGCAACGGGAGATTACAGCAACAAGCATGAGAAGCGCGACTCTGTTGAGGGCGATAATTTCCTCGATGTGAACACAGTAACGGACAGAAGAACAATGGTTGAAGCTGATATCAGAGACACTCAATCTCATCACAACGACATCGACTCAGTCACTGCGAGACGGTTTCTGCCTGATCAAGATAGTACAAATGGTCAAGACGAGGATGACGAGGACGATACTGCCACCGCTAACGACGAAGCAACTGAGATTTCAATGATTTTAGAAGCAGATACTATCTTCACTACGTCCGCGGCAACAGCACATCAACCTGACATGATCCACACCGACACTCCGGAAGAAGATTTGAAAACAGAAGCTGAAGCTGCCATTCCTGCAGATGAAGAGGGCAACATGGTAGAGTCAAAATTTTCGAGTAGCAAGCAAATGGCTTATGCGGTCGACCCGCGCAAACAACACTTGTTTGAAGATATTTCAACTGCCTTCGACGATGCCGCGATGAAATACGCGGAAGGCCGTTTACAGAACAAATTCTTGACAACTCCTCTTGTCCCGGATTGGTTCTTTGAGTTCGAAGCCACAAGTGCCACTGTTTTAGAACTTGAAGGGACGCCGGTATTACAGAATGAAGAATGCCATGATAAGTTGGAATGTGCGCAACAGGAAGAGAAAGTTCAGGCCAACAGCGAATCGGTTTATAATTTTGATTTTTCGTCACCTCCAGTCAACTCTGAGCATCTTGCTGCCCCAGAACCAGCACACATCTTAAGCCAGGAATGTTTGAATGAAAAATATAACGTCTTTGCCGACACTCAGAACTTCGATGAGAAGTATACTGACATCGCGTACACAGATACTTCAAATTCCGAAGGGGTGGATTCGCACTTTGACAGCGATAAATTCAAACACAGTGCTGCACCCATCAACCGCTCCTTCCTTGATGACGTCGTTGTGATGCCTGCTCGGACTGGCAAGCACAACAAAGCAGTGAGGAGGAAACGACAGACCCGAATTGCCAAGGCAACGGTCGAGCTGGTCCAGGCAAGCGAGGATCTTCGGGAAGCCGAAAGCAGGCTTCATGAATCACTGAAGATGATGGAGAAGGCTAAAGTGGATTGCGAAGGGTCTGAGCAGGACGTTGAAGAAGAAGAAAACTTGTTCAGGTAAAATTTATTCAGACATTTTATCTTTCGTAGTTTTCAAATAACGGTTTAATGTTGATTTTGATACAACAACCCAAAACGTCGAAAGTCAGAAATCCCTACTGTAAACTATTCTGCATCAAATGTCATGGTAACTCTTGTTATATACTGTTGTTGTTCCTGGTGATATTGTTCTGATATAACCTATGTCACCAGCTGAGCCGGAAGCTGCATTGGATCTCACTTCAGACAATGCATGTTGTGCCTATTGTCATTTACTGAATTGAATTTTCTTGGATATATGCAGGCTTCCACAATGTCTCGGTTTTTTTTTTTTTTTTTTTTTTTTTTTTTTGGTTAAGATATTGAAGGACACTTCTATAAGCGCGACTGGAAAAAAAATGTAATTCGTGGGGCGATGACTCAAAACTCGCGGAGTATGAATCGGAAGCACAGTGCTTAATATTGGCCTTGATCACTAAACTTTGTACCAAGACTTAATCAGCTGAGTGTAGGAAAAGTCTAACACGTTCATACTTTTGGACTGTTTTAGTTTGTCTCGTATTTGATAGTCCAAAGGCCTCCATTTCATCATACCATCCAGGGAAACTCTCCTACATTATTCCCGCATGGAGGGAGACACCAGATCCCTCGAATCCCGATGCCGCGCGATGGAGAACGACCTGCGCGCTCTCAAGCGGAGAGAATGGAAGACCGACATCATGCTCCGAGCCACAGCGGGCGAGATCAAACTGCTCGATCACAGGATTGAGAAAGAAAGGAAACTCCAGATGGAGCAATGCAACAGGTATTATTAATAGTTTGGAATGTCATACATGGATGTAACTACACACAGCCCTGTCGCTGTACACAAGTGTAAGTCGCGACAGGGCTGTACTGTGTGGACACTACGTAATCTTAGGATTCCGGGGCGCCGACTCGATTTTGAATTTACTGCACCATATTTGTTACTAAGTCTACATAAGGTGAAAACTTTATCTATTTAGCTACCGTTTTCAGTTATTGATATTGATATACTCATTTTAAAACTTACCAAAAATTGCACCTTTTTTAATCCTGTACGCCGCAGAAATCGCAGAAATGATTCGAAATGTCGGCGCAGCACTGGGCAAAGAGGGCGCTGTCGACTTCGCGGGCGTACAAACTATAGCAGCGCAATTTGCATCGTTCAAACCTGGGAAAGGTTTATTTTGAATGGCCCAGCGATGATCACAGCATTCCGGGTTAAGATTGGACTTTTTGCTCAGTGTATATTGCTTGAGGGTTCACTATGGACTGAAATACCATGCTCATAGTCCAAACATCTCAATTCACGTGAGTGATTCGTAAAATTTGTGATAACAATGTAGAAATTTTCAACAGTTTTGTTGTTGTGTGGCCGTGTTCGAGGGGTTTAGTAGATATGTGTATGGGGTTTCGTAGATATGTGTATCACACACCATCAGACGCTGTGCTAGCGCTAGCGCACGGCGTCTGGTCGGGCTAACATGGATGTATCAAATCCTTTGGGCATATGTAACCCACTTGATATCTGTGCCTCAATTCTATTGAACACTTCTGAATTTCCGGGCACATCGATATATCCCTAAATCTTAATGAATTCAATGTTCTTTTACAGGGAAGTTACCCCCCCCCCCCCCCTTTGCCACATTTTGTCAAAATTATCCTACCTGTCCCATTTATCACGTTCAGCCGCCTTCGGGGATTTGACGGCGTTCAGGAAAATCGACGCTGTATAATTATATGATTCCTAGGCAGATACACCCTGTCGCCAACCATTGACTGTAGTAATACGTTTTGGGTGCTGTTTTTAAACATAAAGGTGAGCTCTTTGCAGGGCTCCTAAAAGTCGTATAATATTCCAGTATTTTTATACTCTGAGATTAAACATGAAAGGACGAGTTCACCTTCATAGACATGTGGATTGAGTGACTGCAGCAATATTAGTAGAACATGACAGTTCATCAATGACAGTTTGAGGAAAATCGGACAACCCGTTCAAAAGTTATGAATTTTTGAAATTTGTGCTCAGTCGGGGCTGGATGAGAAGACTACTATGGCTTTTGATGTCACATGCAGACATGTGTACAAAGATATGAAGAAAGAATAAAGAAAATTCAACATATTTCAATTTTCTTGCATAACAAAAGATCACTCGACTTCTCTCTTTTACAGGGCAGGGGGAATTATAATTATTACCCTTAACATACGTCAGTAATAAGTCGAAGAAATGTGCACTTTATTCAAAAGTAAAGTTATGTGAAATTCTCTTTTTATTTTCCTTATATTGTTGTGCGCATGTGACATCACACACTGTAGTAGTCTTCTCATCCAACAGTGACTGCGCAGATATTTTAAAAATTCTTAACTTTTGAACGGATTGTCCGATTTTCCCCAAACTTTCACTGACAAACTGATGTGAAAGAAACATGAGATGACTTTGAGTCAGTGATTGCCAGCAAACGAGTTTGGAAGTGAGAGGACTATTAACATCACCTTTTCTTTTCGCTTAAGTTTCCTTTCTTATATTCTTGTGACCTTTACGATCCTTCTAGCCGGCTTCAAGAGAAACAACGCCAGTATCGCAACACGGCCCTGAAGGTCAACGTCCTCGTGGTCATTGCCCTCCTTCAAGTAGTTCTGCTCGTCATCATCGCCTTGTGGAGAGTTTGAATGTCTCAGCCTCTCTCCCTGGACTTCATCACGACATTTTCAGTTAACGCTGCCCGTTTTAAAGTTCGACAGAAATACCCTAAAGAGTGAAGTTTTTAAGGATCTGCGTGATAAGGAAGCCGATTATGAAACTCGTAGAAAGTTTCTTTTTTAGCTGCGTATAGCTATCTTATATAAGAAAAAGGACTATGATCAATCTAATGTTACATGATATACAGCTTATTTCTGAAATCTCTCCTGTAAACTGATGGAAGACTATTTGTCATATCAAATTCAATTAAGAGTGGTCTATTCAAAGTGTAAAAAGTAAGAGTCACAGAGAATGAAATCTCGCCCAAAGCTCAGTATACTAGTACACAAATGATTTCTCTAAATCATAATTCGGCAATTCATTTGCAGGGCCCAACAACAAGAGCAACGACAACAATTTTCTTGAATAACTTGAAGTACTTAGAGAACAATGCTCTCTCTCTTTTCAAATGACAAAAAAAAAAACAGCAATAGGTATACAAATATTTGATTTTCCGCGAGAAACTAAGATTAAAATAAAGAATGATGTGACTTCAGCGCAGGTTTCCTATAAGATACTATATTGGATACTATGCTTCACATTATCCTCCATGCTTTTGTGAATCAAGAATGAAACAACAACAAGTTGAAAATAACATAGCCATGTTAATGTCAACGTCATCATTTTATCATGATTTTAATTACAATGTATGTTCTCTTGTGACACGTGTTTGTCTGTGATGGCATCATCTACTCAGTACTCTTGAAAGAGTGTTGTATAACACCACGACTTGTTTACATCACCGTAGACGCAGCCATTGTTGGTAGTATGAACCAATTAATTAATTTCCACTTCAGCAGATTAAAACCCATGTTCGTGACAAAACATTGTGTATAATATATAAGGAAGCCCTCATGCTTCCTTACGCATCTGCTAAAATGAAACTGAGCGTTGTGGCTATACGAGCTCGTATGTGGAAGGAATGCTATTCATTTTCATGTCTATGGTCTGTGACGTTTTTTTTTTTTTTCGATACAAATAATGTTTGCATTAAAGAACAGTAGTCTTATATAGAGAGTTTGGCGTCGCCGTCCATATTTTGATTCTTATGACCAAGTGCGATAACAAGATTGAGCGGTCAAGGATGAGAGCTTGTTATGAAACGTCTTGCCTGAAAGACTGGATGAATAATGAACAATCCAATTGTTGTCATACATGGGATATCTATGAAAATCATCAAGGTCACATAAAAAATAAACATCACACATCACTTCACATCATTGATGATGATACATGACAGTGCAGACCGTTGTACCTTCATTACTGACCATGAGATAGGTAAGAAAGTCATCTCTTTTAATTTTACGTATACAAACAAACTAAAATGAAAAAAGGAAAAAAAAAAAGATAAAAGTACGTAGTTCATCAAAATGGGACACAAAGTAATAGGATAATAGAATATTATTCCAGGTGAGAAAATCGCTTTCTTAATGAATATGAGTAATAAAGATAATATAATGATATTTTTGCTACCTTTTGTCAACCTTGCGAAGTATGCATTCTGTCTTTCATCCGTTGCATTATTTTGCATTAAACATCATGATTGGTATTTTTACATTTTTGATTAAAATATGATTCATCAAATGTACTTTGTATTTGTATTACCTTCCGTTGATGGAAATGAATCACAATTGAATCGAATGGAATTAAATTGAATTGAATTGATAATGATAATGAAAACAATAACACTAATTTTAAGAGAAAGGAGAAGAGAGATGATAAAACAAGAAAAGAAACATCCTTCTCTGTTATTCCCTATCTGCGAAAGTTTCCAATGTGTCTGTTTAGAGAAAGCATGTGCAACTAAACATTCCATTACTACCTCATGGGGCGTTGAAAGAAAGTCTACTTGCAATCGATTGCAAATCATCTTTTGCAAACTTTGCAATTGAGCAATTTGTCAATCAATGAAATCGAATGTGCACCATTTGAATGATACAGACAACTTTTAGAGAAGAGAAAATGACATTAGCTATTATTGCCACTTTAAAGGCTCATTTGCCACAAAATTTGGAGAGCGACATTTGGTCTACGCATGTAAATAGTCATCTCCCAAACGACATTTTGTCAAATTAAGAAAGTGATTGCTCAAGAGAGCAGACGTACATAAATGATTACCGATTGCGGTGCTTATGATGATTATCGTACTTAATTATCATCCAATCACATCGAATTGCTTCATATACGCGTGGCCTTATAGATGGTAATGTTTCTTGTCCATTGCACCCTCTTTGAGCATTTTTTTTTTTGTGTGTGTGTGTGCTTGGGCTAGCGATGCTAATCATTTGACATTTACACGAGGACGCGGAACGCAAACCTGAACATCGATTTTCATCACAACTTTACTATCCATGCTATCTAAGCAAAGAAAGCGAGGACTTAACAATCCCACGGTCCTGATTACATTGCCGCACATGCTGTCTGGAACAATGATTTTGGATTTAAACAAGCTTCGACCAATGTTGATCTAGATATACCCGAAATGAAAGATAAATGTTTAAGAACAACAACTTGTACTACAACAACAATAATGTCACCGAAATGATATCATCACATTGTGCCCCTGAAATTAAAAAGAAAAGAATATCGAGCTGGAACAAATTGATAACGATTAATCTACGGTAGTGGAACACATAAGCTAAAGGAAATATAAATAAAAGCTGAAGGAGAAAATTGAGAAATTTGAAAAGATTAAATCAAACACGAAGGAACATACAAAGTACAAGTATTATCCGATGTCATGAAAGAGAAGCAGCGAAAACAATTGTATAATACAAACAAATTATCATCATACGAGGTTTTTGAGAGAAAAAATGAAACAAAATAATTGGCGTAGTGAATCATGACCAACTTGTCATTTACGACATGTATCAACACACACGCACTCATACACATACACACTTTCACACACGTGAACACAGATAGTGGTGTTCAAATATCCTCCTATATTCCTCCCCTTGCACGTGGGATGGATGGCAACATAGTTTATTGGTTATGATACCACATGATCACTCTGTCTTTCATACAAGCATGATCAGATCTGAGATTTTGAAAAGTTCATGTATCACAAATCGCTTATCATTATACCAACGATCAGCTGGGACAGCAGAGCTACGAACAGATGTTTCCACCTCGTCCAACATTTTCGTACTGAGTTATGAAACGAAATGAAACAAAACAACAACAACAAACAAACAAACAAACCGCGTACAAATACGGGGCCTCCTCATCCTTATTCCCATCCAATCTGATTGAGAATTGATAATATTATGGCCCACTGATCAATTTACGTCAGAACTATACAATGATATTTCGTGTTTACCTGTCGACGCAATGAAATCCTTACTCTCTCAGTATATTTGGAGTGTGTTTATACGCATTGGAACAGCTGGATAATGAACAGCACATTAACTATGGGGCAGTGCAATAAGCTATTACAGCTTTGAAATAATTTATATCTGCTAGACATATCATTAGGCTGTTATATCAACGACATGAAGAAAAGTGAATCTCTCAAAGTGTTGTGAAAAAAAGAAAGAAAGAAGAATTGGCTATTACTACACCATGTTTAGTAATTAGCGTCAGATCGTTACAAAAACATCGATTATAGCTTCCAATATCAATTACTAAGCACGAATGGTCAGAGGTCCCATATGAAACCATGCTATATACTGCTCTAGGCTTTCTGGTCAATTACAGTAATTAACAGTAAATGGTTTGGCGCATGATTGCTAGCGCTGTGAGCTCTGTCTGACTCCACACACTGTAAAAAACATCGGTGTTAGATTTAACACATTTATTATCATAAATTCTGAAACTCTGTCCTCAGTATAACTAATTTATAATTGTTCAAATGTGAAAACCTGAAAATCATCCGAGGTCTCCTTTAAGTGAAAGAAATCCAGTGCTTGTTGCATTGAACTCAAATAATTCGCATTTTGTGCCATTTAAAGAGGTATTTGACTTAATTTCATTTATATTCATTTTCGAAACAATGTGAATTAAATAACAGCTCAGACACGACGCTTTTACACTGAATACACACCATGTAAGACTGAATGGCATAGTCATTCTGAAATCAAATGACTAGTCACAGAGCGTTCGGACAATGAAACTTAAATTAAACTTTAATTGAATGAAACTGACTTTGTATGCAGACAGAATATCCAATCACTTGGGACAAAGCACTGCGTAAAATGTTACGTTTTAGGAAATAGAATGCGGAAAATAACATTGTTGAAAAAAACAATGAATTTAATGAATGGAAAACCAGTGAGCGCGATTATACGCTATAGTACGTTAAAGTTTGAATTCTTGACTTGTGTCTTAAATAAACTGAGCTTAACTTCGTTAAGTAGATTTTCCTTTTTCCTGTAGGCCTGTTTTCTCATCTCCTTCCTATTTTCTCATCTTTCTCAAGAAATTCCTTTAAGTAACTTTCTCTTACTGCCCTTCTTTGGTATCTGATAAGCGAGAGGATTTTAAATTGCTAGTTCATATTTACATGCATATGAATATATATAAGTATTTATAATTATGATATATAATATTAATCTATATATTTAAATGCTATATATAATATGTATATGAATATATATATATATATAAATATATATATATATATATATATATAATCATAAAAAAGGTATATTTACATAGATAAATTGATGACTATGTACATAATGTAGGACCTACATAATTATAAATATATCTATATGAATATATACCTTTTATTTATAATAATATGTGACGCAAGAAATCACGCGATTTTTTTTTTTTTTGATAAAGAGAATATCATTTATTATTCAAGTGAAAGTGAAAGTGACATGACGGTAATGATATTACTATAACCAAACCCTTGAACAGAACTACAGCAATAAAAAGTGCGTAACTTATAGGTGCAACTTCTATAATATCATTTGTTTAGGGCTATATTAAGGCTCCGATTAATATGAAATACAAAGCAAACGAGTTCAAGAGGAGAACAGCATGAAAGAATCAGAAGTAAAAAGGACGGTATACGCAGAGAGTGTAAACGTATCGATAATCGATCATTTAAAGTGTAACCAGAAAAGAAAAAAAAAAAAGAGAGAAAGAAAGGAAGAGAGGGAGATAGAGAGAGAGAGCACATCAGTGTCCCAAATAAGAATTTACACATTAATACCAAATACATCTGTACAACTTGCCTTGGTTGACAATGAGTATGTGCAATATATTATGGTAAAAGCGAAAGAAACTATAGCAAAGAATTCTAAAGTATCTGCTCCAGAAGCATTTCTAAATACAGCAGTGACACATGATTATGTGACCCATTATATGCACTGTCTGAGCTACAGAATCAACGCAAAGGCAATATCTTCAATTCATGCTTCCATACATGTGAGGAGTTAGATTTAAATTGTGTTCTGAGTTAACCCTTTAAACCAAAGCGAATGATTACGATATCTCACACATAGCTTGCAATTTGTGCTTTTATAATATTGTTTGATATGAGCAGTATTCAACAGTATCAACATCAAGTTGGTATAATGTGTCAAACTGTAAAACTCACACTGAATAGTACTATATTATATATACATGTATAGGCAACAATCGTAACAAAGTCGATACAATTTGTTATCGCGAAATCTCTCCGAGTAGAGCAAGATAACGTATGCCGTGACAAAGAGCATATTACATGATCAAAGCGTATGATTAGAACACCAGAGTTTTTAGAAGCATCAACGCAATGATGTCATTTCACAAAATACCACTGACAATTTTGGATACTGATGAAACTGATGAAAGAAAATAACCCACTACTCAACAGCAGGGTAACAACGGAAGGTGTAATAATTGTTAGCAGCACATCTCCTAATTTCACCAGTCCTTAATATCAGACTGAGCTTTATAATATAGCACACGACAGACTTTGCTATATATCTCCATATACAATTTGATAATCATGATTATACGAAGCATGAATACTTAGAGAAGATTATTGTATTCCCATCATTGCCAGTGCTGTGGTCACAGACAGCAGATGTGCGTCGTGGTTTGTGTTGTGCAGGTTTTGCTCCATTATCTTACTGGAAAAAAGCCAGATTAAGCCAAAGTGGTGGCACCACATAGGGCCTTACCTTAAGGCATAATCGTAGCACTATAATAACTCACCATTTCAATTGATTACTATCACATAATTACGATCATCTTAATCATTCGATTTTCTTTCTTCACTATTGAAAAGTGGAACTGCACTACAGGCTATAATGAAAACGGTGCACTTCTTTTTCTTCAGTGCAGCAAATTTGAAAATTACTTCTGCGTTAAGCATTGTACCGTATTTACTGTCCGTCACTCACGCATTAATTGAGCATCACCATATTTCAAAATGAGAAAACTGGATTTACCTTTCATCAAGAGCAATGAAGAGATCTATTTTTCGACCAAGATAAGTAGGGCTATATACAAGTACCAGGTCGCTCACGAATAACGCCTGATCAGAAATTGTCCAAAGATTGCATTTTTACGAGAGTTTTGATATCAAGAAATGGTTCAAGTTCAAGTTCAAATTTGTTCGTTTTTCACAATATATAAACATAAATCTCACTTTCTTGAGTGACAGAAACAATGCATGTAAATTTGTACAGACAAAATAACAGTAATAGAAAAAACTAACAGTAGCAATACATTGCAATAGTTGCTGAGGTATAGAAAGTGAAATAATTGTCAATAGCAGTATAATTATGCACTGTGTGAAGAAACGGAGGGACCCACTAAAAAGACAATGCTTGTAGAGTGTGGGCCCCTCTTGTATTGAAAGCTCAATGCAAAAATTGAATTGAAAACAGCAACAAAGGACCTCAAAAAGTTTGGCACAAAAATTTTGACAGACGGACATACAGTTACACACAAAACAACAACAAACAAAGTAATGAGCATGAGACAAGACTGGGACAGCAACAAGACTACTTGTAGGAGCAAAAATTGACTTGACGACACGACAGGAAACAAGACTATAGCGTGACAAAGAGGTAACAGAATAGACAGGAATATGCAGCAGGGACAACGATCCTCGGAGGTTTGAGGAAGAAAGAAGAAGAAAAAAAGAACATACAACAAACTCTTTAACTGCCAATTATAGGCTAAAGAAGATCTTATCATAGTCAAAGTTTAGGCAATAGTAACAATAATGATAAACACACACACACACACACACACACACACACACATATGACACATATCCCCGCGTGAGTATAAGCACCCACCCCTGCACAAACACACATAGACACATACACACTCACACAATCATGTATTATAATTAATGTATATATGCATATGACCTCGTTCTATCAATTACGGCACTCATTTTTTTTTTCTTTTGTTGTCATTGCTTGGTCCTGTTTTATCGAAAGATATAATCGATTATAAATTTCCGTACCACACAGGCTGCCATAGACTCATGGTAGAAATCAACTATATAATCCATTATAAATCTTCATAAAACAGGGCTCTGCTCTATAAATTGATTTTGACATGTGTCTATAACATCGTCTCTCTTTCTTCGGAAACAACAAATCAGTGTCTGAATTGTATACTCTATACTGTATTCTGTAATATTATGATCTCAATGCTTGTATTTAATTTACATTCAAAAGAAATATTTTGCGTTTTCATATACCACTGCTGCTTTCAGAGGGCGAAAATGGTTTTGTCGCAGTGGTCGTGCCTACTTCTGTATTCGTCCTCTCGAACACATTGCACTGCATTAAATTATTGAAACACATAAAAAAAAAACAGTCCAATTTACAATATTTTTCACATGTCATCTGTTTTTGGTCCTTCAGGTTCATAGATGAGCAAGTTTTGACATCTTTCACATTCAGTCAAAGAACCATGTGACTCTGTACTTGACATAGATTAGCTAAATGTTGGATTTATCCACCAACACAAAAAGACCTAAGTTTTTAAAACATTTCTTTTTGCAAATATAACAATTTAACTCCACGGATATCCGTATTGTTAACTCAAACGAAACTGAAACTGAACATTAATGATTGAAAAAGTTGCAGAAACAATTTGAAATAAAAAAAAATAAAATGAAATGAACATCTACAATCACAGGCAGCAGCGAAAGAAAAAGAAGAAACTGCATAGTTCCCGATTTAATATATCTATCAGAATATACTAGGTTCTATTATGACCACCTTAATTAACAAAAAATCCTTTATTAAACGTGCAATATACAAGGTAGTAAATTTGATGAGTTTTTGGTTTATATTAGCTTTATCTATCGCACTTTCTTTAAATTTTACGTTCACCTTTCTAGTAGCCTTCACAACGAAAAGATTTGGTGGACATCTTTTTAATTGCTTAAATCAAACGTAATATATCACTTTTCTAACACAACAGAAAAGATTAAGATAGGGTTTTCACATTGTTAAGGCATAATATACAAATCTACGAGAAAAAGAATTTAACTTCGCTTATCACACGTGGTAGAGTCTTTTATAGATACGTATACCAAACATGTACATTGTATATCAGTAAATATCTGCCTATACATATGGATATGTATCTGCAGATGTAATTCTACGTAATAAGTCAAGGCGTTTGCCGAAATATAATCATGTAGACAATAAGTACACACATAATGAATACCTCAAAGCAATTCATGAAATTAATTACAAATCCAAACTATAACGGCCATGTTTTTAAGTCTATACAAGACCTGTTCATAACATTCATATCTTCAGATACCTAGATTAAGGTTTATCTTTATATATATATTTTTTTTTCTTTTTTTTTTTTTTTTTTAGATAACCGATCCCATTCCAATTTACAGTGGTATCTGCATAGATATTTGGATTAATTGATTGGGTTTTTGGATTAATTGATTTGGTTGATTGAAAATGTGGTATGGTTTAGGAAAGTTTGGAGGGATGTATAGATTGAGCTGGAGGTTGTACGGAAGGTTTTGGATTAGTGTAGCTGATGATGTTTATGTAAATTATGATTAATGAAATTTGTTGAGAAGGGAGAGGAGATTGAATTAGATTAGAGTGAGAATTTTTTTTTTGTATGTGTATTTCATTTCATTCTTTGATTATGGATGAATAATTTGCAGGATTTTGTATATTGTGTAAGAAATATACGGAAATAAATCACCTATATCAGTTTTGTTGTATTTACAGTTAAAGATAAAGATATATTAATAGGCTGAATGTTTGAAAATTGGTGATTACATATAATGTTTTTCTGTATTATAGTGTTGGCAAAAAGATGCCTTTATGATGTTTGATATGTCTTGTGAATGTTGTCAATGTTACTGTCTGTTTTGTAAGAAGCATGTGAACAAAACAAATATCCATGATATGGACAATAAAGACTGAAATGAAAGACTGAATGAAAGATATCATACAATGTACTTTCAGATTATTAGTATCCATATTTGTTTTGTTCTTGGTGTTCTTACAAAGCCATTAAGATGTATTTTAGGCAGTATTTTGTTTGTGGTTAGTCTTTATGAAATTCATATTCAAAGCATTTTTGTTCATTTGCATCATTTCATCAGTTCATTTGCATATGCATCGTAAATACTGTTACTGCAGATTACTTTGATCCTTTACTTTGTCGAAAGGTGCCTTAACGTCCCTTGATAGCTCATCTAAAATTTTAGCACAACCCCATTTTTTAGTAAACATTATCACCCGACGATTAATGGTCCTGGTATTTGTACATGCACTTGAGAGAGAAAAGAGAAATTTTATTACCTAATATGTGCTACAAATTTGAAGTTCAGAGACTTTTGAAAATTCTACAACAAAATAAAACAAATATAAGTAAGCTTATTTCAAAAGCATAAGTGACCATTATCTATTTGATCGTGATAAAATATTATTGGATGTAGGATACGTGTAAATGGTGCCACATCCATGAGCCACGCATAGATCCCTTGTGTGGAGGATAGGCGCTATCTTATCAAGAGAGTACTTCGTGAGGAGACGCGTTCCTCATATCAGCCAGCGAACACCTTAAGCAGCTCCTCAAAATGTTCCTGGCACAGATGCGATATGAGCGTTTCGTCACTGAATATATAACGACATTACAGAGTGGATTCATCATCAGCGGCCAGCACGCCATGCCTCTAATCATCATTGACACTTCCTTTGGCCACACCATGGCGACATACAACTGGCAAATAGTGAACGGCATCCAGGCCATAACGTAGGTACCCGTCACCATGATGGTCATTTTCAAGGCACGGTGGCCGGTAGATTTCTTGTTCTGCTTGCTCTCGCTCCCAGTATTCGGCTGATCTTCACTATCGTCTTTTGTGGAACGCTTCAATGACTTACTCCTGTCAGCTGTAGTCAGCTCTTGGACCTGGATGCGACGGACGTGATGTCTACTTATGCAGACAATCCTTGAGTACATGACGGACAAGATGGGTACGAACAGCCAGATGCAGAGAGAGAAAATGACCAAGGTATATGGAATGAATTTAGGCTTGTTGAATAACACGGAACAAACCCCGAGTGGCGAGTATTCAACAATGTCCAGACCGTAAGGATTTACGAAAAGAAACGCAAGAAGGAGAAGAGCTTCTGCCAAGCAGAGACTGAGGGCGATCATGAACGCCTTTTGACGACTCATGAAGGCCATGTAGCGATACGGTGATGAGATGCTAAAGTAGCGATCTAAGTTCAGGAGCAGTAGACTCGCCGAGGAGATACCAGCTACCAGCGTCATACAGTACCCGCAGATCTTACAGAATACTTCGCCGAAGGGCCAACCCCCGACTATGGTTGAGGGAAGCGCCGGGAGAAGAACGAAGCCGAGCATGAGGTCGGCAAAGGAAAGGAAATTATAAAAGACCTTACTTGCGTCATTGATGTCTGGTAGGCGAGGGATGACCACGATGTTGAGCACATTCGTAGCGATAATGAGCATGGCGAAGACGAACATGATGAGTCCCTGGGAAATTAGCATAAGACTAGTCCCGCTCTCGTCGGGATCGTGGTCGTAGCCTGCAGTGAAGTTCATTAACATCATCTCAGTTAGCATGATGAAAGACTGGTAATACTCTCTTTACCATTACCAACGTCGTTGTTTGAAGAAAGCGCAAACACTTGTATATTCTCTGTACACCAAAACATAGCTCCACGAACCGTGTACCATTCCAATACACTCGGGCAAGGAAGTCAGAGATGATTTTGTTTAGCGACCAGCCGAACTTTACAGTGATTTTAACGGTCTTGCACAAAAATCCCGACGAATATGAAGACAAATTATCGAGTGGTCACATCATCACTTGCGAGCTTTATGTTGTCTTGATGATTTTCTTTTTATATAACAGACATGCAGCTTGGATTCTGGACGATCAACAGCAAACCATCTCATTCCTTATTCCTAACTTGTCTGGCAGATTCTTGGTGTTGATTCTCCAGGTGGCAAATGAGCAAATACTTTTTGTTCCCTTTCCTAGAGTTGTTATTACAATGACAGTACAAATATCAGACTTCATCCCCTCCTGCTATTCCAAAGTTGGCCTGCTGCATCAGGCTAGCTTGCTTCACATTCTCGATGTAATTAACCTGCAGAATTCATCCTAAAAAAAAAAAAAACAGATTGAAAGGAACTCGTTGTCATGGAAACAAGATGATGATTGTTGACAACTCAAACTCTTTCTCTGGGTGACTACCTGTATATTCTGGACGTAGTATAGGGATGCCAAATACCAAAGAGAAGTGAGTGAAAGTCGACAGCATTTCCACAACATTTCCATCAACAATAACGAACTACGGCAACGGAGAAATCAACAGCCCGATGTTTGCACCACAGGGCTTGATGAGCTCAACTTAAACTCCTCTTGGAAAACGCATCCTTGTCGATAATTCCTCTCCCCTCATTTATCTTCTTGCAAAGTTCGCAGATCATTGGTCTTTCAGCTTGCGCATGCCCAGTAAACCAATGCAAAGATGACCTTGTTCGATCGCAGTACAATCGCTGTTCTATCACGGTGCAAGGTGCTGCACTGAATTGCCGCTGCGTTTTATCCTCGCATATGACAAAGCACAAGTTCATGCGATGGGACCATGTGTCCTTGCATGCCTCAAGCCAGAGGACATGTCTCATCACGTGGCGAGCAATGCTGCTCAAACACTTCAACAATCATTTTCTAAATGGACGGACTGCATGAAGACATGTATGGTGAAGAGGAAAAATATTTATATAAATAAAAGCCGCCATGATGGTAATAACGGTGCCAATATTGCAAGGTATGTGTCAGTTACGATAATGATTTCGCGAAGATTATAATGGTGACATGTTGATAATATTAGCTACCTATACTGAAAATACTTATCCTAATTATGTAGTGCACTAGTGCACTCTTTGCAAAATAATGTCACAACGCAATTTTGAAATTGTACGCAGCTTTAATTGTACCGCGAATGTTTAACAAAACAATTGTGACATCACAAAGCAATCTTGACATCGCGCACTGCTTCGTACCGTCACTCTGTGAAAATAATATAACAATCCAACAAAATGATTGTGCCGTCACAAAGCAATTCTGATATTGGGCACTGCTTCGTAACTGTCTTTCTATTAAATGTAACATTTTGAACAAAACAATAATTGTAACATCAAAAAGCAGTTTTGACATCGTGCGCTGCTCATTGGGGTCAGTGTATGAGGTCCCTTCACAACATCGCATCCACCACACGATTTCTCGCCTCGCATCCCCCTCTTCCCCTTCTTTTGTTCTATGTGTTTTTTATCCACAATATAAGTATAAAACAAATATGATTTGCCTAATTTCTATTTTCTGCTTAAAACTGTACGCCTGGGCGCCTCCAAAGAACTATTAAATTCGGGGCTGCGCCCGTCAGTGAAAGGTTCTTTTGGAGTTTATGATGTTTATGATGTTTATGTTTATGATGTTTATGATGTTTATGATGTTTATGATGTAATTCCAAATTTATTATGCGTTATGTTTTGTTGGAAAAAGAAGAATGAAAAATAAATGAATTGAATTGAATTGAATTGAGTCACCTCTGCCCATAGTTTTAACCAGAAACTCTCAAGGCAATGTATATTTGTATGATATATAGATCGACGACAGATGCATATCTGGATACCAAATTCATTTGAAATCTATTCATTTTTCACTGTCTGATTCACGCACAAAGATAAAATGAAATATAACGAAAACTTTGATTACACGAAAGAGGATATTTGTTGATAAACTTACTGACAAGCTATAGCCTCTGATGAAACTGATTAATTACATTGTTTGGCTAGCTAGACAATTATTTACCGCACAAACCATGGAAACGAAGTGATATGAAATAGTCCTATCCAATTTGCAATTAAATTTCATTTCAATTCAAACTTTATTTTAACCTTTTCATCAAAATGTAAAAAAAAAAAAAAAAACACTACACACACACGTAAATTTGACATGCACTTTATGGAATGATACACAGATAGCCAGGAATAACATGTTCAATAAAATGGTCTTCCATCAACTTGAGCAATCGCAGCATGTTTTTTCTTCCTCGATAGAATAATGATTATATAAAATCCAGTGGATAAAGAATATGCCACGTCGAACAAGGATAAAACACGTTGAGGTGAATGGACCGTCTCGCCATTGAAAAGTATCTTCTCCAAGGGGGTATTCCACAACATCGCCGCATTGATGGGTTCATTTTGATGATTATAACCTTGAATAGACAATGGCCAGAGCCGATCCTTTTGAATACCACGTCTTTGTCAAGAGTGCACTTCATTTTTCTTGTTGAAAACATTTTAAAATCATCGCGAGATTAATCTCGCGAGGTTGGCAGTCATGTTTAACCCTGGGTTTGTTTGCTTGGTTTCGTCCATCCCTCGACACAGCCCGACTACCATAGGACATACATGATCCCTTTGGAATTGTGTAGAGGAAAGGAGGATGTTAGGGTGGCAGCCCTATTATGCTTTCAGGAAGAATAGAAACAAAACAAAACACTTAAACTGCAAATCAGCAGCAACAACAACAAAAGGCTAATCAAAATCGGGGCTTAACGAACCGGAAAACAAGCAGGTTTACTGGGCGTCATCGTAGGTAATTCAGGTAATTCAGGAAGTGTACAGAAGTTTTAATCTTCTCGTCGAATATTCATATCGCATAGATATGCGAGAGAAACCAGCACTTTGTGAAATTGTCAAAGAATGAGCTTCATGTTCAATAGGCTGTAGTGAAACGTATCGCAATGAAATACTCATGTGAACTGCCTAGCTGTGTTATTTGATGTGAACCCATGTGTTTGGTTGTGTGTATTTGTTTCCTTGTGTGTGATGCACGCACGTTTAATATTCTTTGTTACCTTCGCCAATTTCCAGTCGGCAGTCGATATAATTTTGATCAAGCTGAAGGGGCTCTTTTTAAGTGCGTCGATATCTCGACATCGCACAATGGTGTTTCATTACATTAAAGGACTCGAGATCAGCCCAGTCAATTCTGAACAAGCAGGAGGGAGGAATACTTATTTTCAAACTTATTTCATATTTTGTTTCCTAACGAGTTTCTGGTTACTTTTACACACGTTATTTAAACGCCAGTAGATTTACAATGGGCAGACATGAACTTAATTCGATAATCGCAGGACATCACTTTTACATTCAGGTCGATTTGGTACCTCTTCCTGAATTTTGGCACTATGTTATTTCTGTCATTTGTATGATATGCATAAGTTCATAATGCGGAAAATAGTGACCCTTCACAAGGAGAAAGGTTTGTAATTGCTTCATTATATGCCAAAGTTTTATTTTTTACGATATGTATCATGTGCAAGTTTATTGTAAGAGTATCGACATAATTTTACATTTGAGTATGTGAACATAAGAACGACCCAAGTCCATGGAAGACCATTTCGAGTAAACTTTAAAAAACTTCATATCTTTTTTATTTGTCCAATAATATTCTATTTAACTGTGATGGGAAGGCAACATTGTATATACAAATTAGAACATATATTATTATGACAATTAACATTTACATTAATTGTGGAGAGGCCATTTTGGTTGACGGACTTGGGTCGTTCTTTGAATCATATGGACTTGGGTCGTCCTTTGATTCATATACATGATATTCTGCTATAGAGATGAGAGAAGGATGAGAGAGGGCGCTATAATATGAATGTAAGAATGACCCAAGTCCTTCATTTTTACATTCATATAAGATTTAACTCATTCATTTAAGCCACTTCCGGGGGTAATTAGGATTTATCATTTATACACAAGATGAGTCCATGCATAAGCTACAATTTCCCATGTCAAACTGAATTTGGCCAAAAAATGGACTTGGGTCGTTTTTATATTCAGGTCTTAATTTGATTACATGGCCGCACCATATATCACTATACTCAATGAAAGCATGTTTGATAATTGTAAAATGAAATCAAAAAGGTACTAACTTTCTATTTCTAAGTCAGATGTTCATTAAATTTCTACAACTTCACTCGTCCGATTTCCTTCCTTCGCTGAAGTGTAATTGCACTATAGGCTCTCTTGTCGTCATGGAAACGATGTAATTCTTTCACTCCATTGCAACCAAGGAAGTTACGTTTGCGTCAAACCGTGTGCCATATTTCCTGTGTAGGTCACTCGCGCATTAATTGTGTTTTCACCGTGGTACTTCTCCAAATGAGCTAACTGAAATACGTTTTACAGTCGTCGATCTCTCTCTCTCTCCATGTTCCCTCAAAGAGATCTATATTGAAACCATGATGAGTCCGTACAAATACTAAGTCATAGCATTCACGATTGGCATCTGGCCAGAAATTCTCCGGAGATTTCATTTATACTAGAATTTGAATTTTTAGAAATTGTCGTCATACTTTTCCTAGGGGTGATTTCAGTATGCTTTTATTCATAAAACACTCATCCCTACACACACACGTACACTCATGTGATACAATACCTACATACACACACACACACACAAACACACACAAGGAAACAAATACACACAACCACACATAATAGGTTCACATCAAATAACACAGCTAGGCAGTTCACATGAGTATTTCATATATATATATATATATATATATATATATATATTATATTCATATATATATATATATATATATATATATATTATATACATATATATATATATATATATATATTGCCAAGATACAAATAATAATAACAAAAGATTGTTATCATTATTTGTATCTTGGCAACTTATGCGTCTTCTTAGTTTGTTGCGTCAAATTGTTTATGTTCAGACTTACTTTGATAATGGTCTTTGACTGAAACGTCAGTCCAATTTTTTGGCTCCTGCCACCTGCGGTGTTTATACGACTGTTTTATATACGTATTTCATTTCATTTCATTTCATTTTTATTTCATTTCCGGCCAAAACATACAATATGACAATTTCATACAAGCAAATTAAGTACAATGTAACTATTACATTTCCAAATGAAATTTAGATACACGTCATTTGTTTACATGACTCAATAAACATACTAGTTGAAAAAGTACATGGGCAAAATGTGACTGAATCATAAGAAAGAAAAGGTCGGAAATGGAGAGGACTGCTAAAAAGCCAAGCTTGTAGAATGCAGTCCCCTCGTGAGTCGTGAAAATTATAGTAATAATGCAACAAGACAATTTGACATAGTCCTCGGGAAACAGAGAATAAAACAAGTACGCACACAAAACGCACACACAGACAAAAACAAAGCTGCTCTCCCACATACGCGTGGAAAGAATAAATAGGAGGTCAAAGGCCAGAGGGGGACAGGAAGACAGAGGAAGAGAGAGAAAAGGACAAAGGAGGAAGAGTTCAAGGGTCAGCGCCAGGGCACATGAGACTTTGGTCTTACCAAGAAGTGGACTATCTATAAGTAATATATATAACAGTTATGAAATAGATTGAACAAAGTAAAGACTTTAACAGCAAAGAAATCAGTTAGCAACTTTCGAAATGCAAATCCCCAGTGATATAAGAATTGATAAACATTTTCTTTAATTTCAAAGTAAAAGTGTTAAAACTTAGAGATTCTTTTATGCTGCTGTCAAGGGAGTTCCAAAATTTAGGTCCAGCGGAGGAGAATATAGACTTTGCAAAAATCGTCCTAGAGAGTGGTAAATGGAATTCATTGATTTGTCTCGAGGGGTATGAATGTACAGTTTTATTTTGAATAAACATGGAATCAAACGCTAAAGGAAGGGAATTATTTATCAATTTGTACATAAACTGACCTAAATTCAAACAATACAAATCCTTAATTTTTAAAATATTATTTTGATAAAACAAATCGTTTGTATGACATCTCCACGACTCTCTACAAATAATACGAAGAGCTTTTTTCTGCAATAATAATATTCTTTCTAGATACGAGGAGTAAGTGTTGCCCCAGGTGAGAATGCCATAGTTCAGATAGGGTAAAATTAAAGATGAATATAACATTAATAAAACATTTTGGGGAAAATAAAATTTAACTTTATTGATTACGCCGACATTTCTAGAAATTGTACGGCAAATTGAATCAATATGCAAATTCCAAGTGAGCTTATTATCAAGGATCAAACCTAAAAATCGAATTGAAGAAACTTCTTCTACAACTACATTATCCAAATAAATGTTCTGAGATAACTTTTCCAAAGAATTACTAAAAAGCATACATTTAGTTTTTTGAAAATTAATTGATAATTTGTTGGCTCTAGTCCAGTAAAGTAACTTTTTTATCTCAATATTCATAGTATCAATCAATAAGACAGGATCAGAACTAGAAAAGAACACATTTGTATCATCAGCAAATAATAGAAAGGAAAGAATACTTGATGAATGTTCAATATCATTGATGTAAAGAACAAATAAAAGTGGACCAAGTAAACTCCCTTGCGGTACACCACAAGTGATATCATGCATAAGAGATTTATGACCATTAATATAAACAAATTGTTTGCGATTAGTAAGGTAGCTCCTGAACCACTCCAAGGCCATGCCTCGAATACCATAATGGGATAATTTGTAAAGAAGTATTTTGTGGTCAATGGTATCGAAGGCCTTGGAGAAGTCCAGGAACACACCTATAGTATGATGAAATTTATCGATGGCTTTGGAGACTTTATCTAAGAAAGTAAGGACTACATGAGATGTGTTGTGTTCTTGCCGGAAACCAAACTGATTATTAGAAATAATGTTATGCTTATTAAGAAAATCCAAAAGTCTAAAATGTACAACTTTTTCCAGTAATTTAGAGATAGTGGATAACAAAGATATTGGTCTATAATTACTGATGTCTTCCCTATCCCCTTTCTTAAAAATAGGAATAACCTTAGATACTTTCATAGCCTCGGGGACAACGCCCTTACTTAAAGACAAATTAAACACATGAACCAAAGGGTCAACAACAAACTCTATGATATTTTTTAAAAGAACATTATCAATATTATCATAACCAACACTTTTTTTACTCTTTAAATTCCGAACTATATCAATTAGTTCGTTCCGGTGAGTGGGAGCAAAAAAACAGGAGCTGGGATTAGGCGTTTGTAAAAAATCAACAAATAACTTTTGAGATTTAGGAATCTTTTTAGCAAAATTATTTCCTATCTGTGAAAAATATTGATTAAAAACATCAGCTATAAACCTTGAATCAACAATTGTAAGATTATTTTGTTTGATTGTAGTAATACGGGATGTTTCTTTGTTTCTATTAATGGCCGAATCAATAACTTTCCAAGTATTTTGGATATCATGTTTAAAATAATGTATCTGATCACTGAAATATTTTCGTTTTGCACAACGCAAAATTTGAGTAAGAACATTCTTATATGAAATATATTTATGACGAGATTCCTCAGTACGTTTGATTTTATCAGCGTAATACAAATTATTTTTTCGGTTGATTGACCGCAACAAGGACTTGGATATCCACGGGAGTCTAGGGAATCTTTTATAATTACTATTATTTTTCTTAACTAAAGGAACATACTTATCTAAAAGTAAATTCAATTTTCTCATGAATAAATCATAAGCATAATTTGGGTCCTCAGCATCATATACCTCAGACCAATCTACTGCATTAAAACCATCTTGCAACCTAGCTATATTATCTGGTGTAACTTTTCGAAAATACACTACAGAAGAATTCAAATTACGTTTGCGATTAACTGGAATATGAGTAAATATGGGGTAATGGTCGGACAAATCTGATAAAACAATGCCAGAAAAGGGTAATGGGTTAATATTGCAGAATATATTATCAATAAGTGTTGCTGAATGATTAGTTACTCTAGTTGGCTTTGTTATAAGGGGTAAAAAAGATGAGGACATCATAATATCTAATAAATTCTGAGCAGAATTTAATGTCTGAAACTTAGATAAATCTACGTTAAAATCTCCCATAATATAACAATCTTTATTGTTAAAAATTGGATTTTGCAATAACGATTGCAGATAAGTAAAGAAATCTTGAACCTCAGAATTCGGAGGTCGGTACATGACTAATACAAGTATATTCCTAGAACCAGGCACGTTAATTTCAATAAAGAGTGATTCTACAGCTTCACTCATGCAGTTCAATCCACTATGAATAATATAATCAAGGTTTTGCTTTATATACAGGGCAACTCCTCCGCCTTTCTTGTGCTGACGACTGTTTTCTATAAAGTCATACCCGGGAAGAGAGAACGTAGGCATAGAAGTCGGACTGATCCATGTTTCACTCAGACCAATTACAGAGAAAGATGATTTATGAATGTCATTCATGAAACAGCAAAAATTATCAAAATTACGATTCAAACTCCTTATATTGAGTTGCATCAACGAAAAACTTTGAGTTATTTCAGTTAAATCATTGAATTGATTGATTGTAAAATATTCAGAACTAAGATATTGTTCATTATTATCTTCACCAAAATTTATATTTTTAGTATGAGAATTAAAATCATAGTTTGCACAGAAACGTTTACTGTAGGATTCATTTGTTTCATGAGTTACCGAACCATGATTAAACATATCAAAAAAATCATCATTGTTTAGAGAGTGATAAGGAAAATTCACAACCTGAGTCGTACTATCCATCATAAATAGATGGCATTACCATATTCATTGATCGTAAGAACAAGAGTGCATTCAGGTGTATGAGGCAAAGACCCAGAGGGAAGTGCAGGAGGAACAGGGGCAGAAGTGTAAGTAATATACGGATTGCAGGAGAGCGGCGCATTGACATTTTAAACTCGCAAGACAATATGACTAGACAAACACACGAAAAAAATAAACGAAACAAGGAATACATTTTACACTTTGGTACAAATATTGTAGGAGTAGAAGCAAGCTACACACTCGACATTTAAGGAACTGCCGCCACTCGTTAAAATTGATGAGTGTCTGGAGGGTACAAATGCAGTGGAATACACTGGAATGTAATGTAAGCACTGTGATACAATACTCAAATCTGCGAGTTACAAGTAAGATATCCCGCATTTCCAACACAATGTCTCAATGTTATAGTTTGCATCAAAAAATACATCTTTTCCAAATTATATCTGTTATCAAACATGTCAAATAAACTTCATTAATAAACAACCTTTCGTTTAGTTTGTTATATCCAACAACAACATCTAAGACAACGATTCTTATAAAGACTCTTATAACAGTATGCATATCAGTAGAGTATCATAACATACAGGTTGACTTTAGCTCAGGCGATCAGACGGTTGGTGTCAAACATTGTATTCCTACTATTCATATAATTCATTAGGGATTTAGTTAGCGTGAATGGAAAAAAGAGCCTAGATTGAGATCTACATACCGCCTCAAGCTATCCAAAACCATAGAAATTTATTAAATGTTGTATAATAACTGCGGAGCAATATTAAAATGTGGGTACAAAAAAGAAGAAGAAAAAACACGACACAAATAAGGATACCGAAGCTGACACAACAGACAGCCAACTTGCTATATACACGTATTCAATAGCAAATAGAAGCAATATACATGTACAATATCATAACGTACAAACTGGCTTTAGCTTGAACGATGGGTGTCAAACATATTCCAACTATTCATAACTCTCATTAAGCATTTGATTTGTGATTTAGGATGGAAAAGATAAGGCACCCAGTTGGTTACCTGCATATCGCCTCAAACTATCTGAACCATCTAAACCATGGAAGTTAACTGACTGCTGTATATCATCTGCAATGTTGAAATGTGGGTACAAAATAAAGATGCAACTGCCTCTACACACACTCCCGTTAATAAATGTACTGTAGCTGACTGCAGAAAGCCATCTTGCTATAAATAGTTCAAACTCAAATATTTGGAGTAATTTAAGATTATCAGTTATAACCCTGACAATATAACAAGCTCACAGATATAAAGCAAATTGTGTTTATACGATATGATTTAAAGACAGTGCCAAAGTAGGTTGTCCCAGTGACAGTGCGCCAGGAAAGAAGACTACCCAGGTGGGGCTATCAATCAATCAGATCATTTCGGTGTATAACCAAATCATGAATAGAAGGAAAACTTAACAACAAAAGATAGAATAGCTGTCCTTTATACCTCAAAAGTATAAAAGAGGTCATGGATAACATTGGGCGATGTACTACAGGTCATAGATGAGTACAAGACGGCATTTAAGACCTTAAACACTTGCACAGAAAAGAAATGTACATTATCATAACTTTAATGTACAATTTACAATTGGTGTATATTCAATGGATGCATAAACTGATCGTGACATTCGTCAATCATATTATAAGAGAAAACAAAATCGGCAAATGTGAAGCATGTGGCACAAATGTACTAGGCACAAATGTACTACACATCCCCTCAAGCTGTCCGATATGGCAACGGAATAAACCGAATAATGAAAACACCAACTGATATTCGAAACAGTTATTACGATGCAGGTAAAAATATGGAAACAACTCGTATGGTTTTAGCACTTGTTTCCGTATGTACACCAGTGACAGATAGAAAGTTGCTCATATTTGAACTGCAGGTGCACTAATTATTGTCAACAAATGGATCGATTCGGAAAACGAATCACAGACAGGCGCTTACTGAAGGTCTACATGCATACAATATGATATGTAACTGAAAGCATGCACCGTGTTATCAATTTCACAGCTCCAAATTTTAGGTCAAAATATAATTAAGAAAAAAAAAAAAAAAAAAAAAAAACCTTACTCCCAAATAATACATTATATCCTGAACTTCATAATCAGGCGATCGATTTCAGTGGGATCAAATCAAGTTGTAGAGAAAAAAAAAAGGTTGTGCTGGTGTATAATGTTCCAGAACGTGTGAGTATGAATGTGGTACAGAGTCAACAGCGTTGAAGTGTACATTGCTTTGAATAGTGGTACATGTAGCCAGAAATGCAATTGAACGTGACATCCACCTGGTGTTTACCGCATACATTGTAGAGTGATGAAAAAAAGAGAAGAAAAAAAAATCGAAACCCAGGTGGTTACAAGGATGCCGCCTTAAACAGTAATCAAGGGCTAGTCGATCAATACTAGTGTGTTGGAATTCAACGGTTTAAAAAAAAAAATGCTTGTGTTTGTGTAGAGTGTCACGGAACGTCAGAATAGGAATGTACATTATACAGAGTCGTTGCATGCAAGTGTACTTAGTTACGATGGTATTACAGCCAGCAATGTATTTGTTTGTGACATTCACCTGGTGTTTTTATTGCATAGGGTTGAAAAAATCGCCTCAAACTCCCTAGGGCCATAAAAAAAAAAAAAAAAAATGAAGTGAGATCTGTGTGACTATTACTGGCACAGAGCAATCATTATTCTGCAATGCGGGTACGAAAGAAAAACGACTGGTGATTTTTATTCTTAGTGTACGTGTGTAGGTCAATCACAGCTAAAGTACAAGGGCATACTGGTCACCAAAGCACACTCACGAAACAGTTATTATCATTATCATGCTGGTTATTAATTACATGTACCCGGGGCAGTTGTCAATGCTTAATATGATCATTATGGGTAATGAATATATATACATTGTATATATCTTTGAACATTAAAAACTACAGTCAATACTGTCTTCTGATTAGATAACATGGTTGGAAAAACTGATGAAAGCTGTACCTTTTATCCGAAGAAAAAAGGAATCCAAAAGCGTTCACAAATCTGTTTATCAAATGAGTGAAAAACTGAGAAGTTTAGATGTAGGGTAGACGTTATTATCAAAAAACAGCATAAAAAATAAGTATTAGCAGATAGAGATCATGCAGACCGAATGTTGACAAATTTCAAAATAATAATACCTACTAAATGTTGAATATCCGAAAACTACTGTAAAAAAATAGATTTAAAAAAAGTTATTATCAAGAGTAAAAACTCTTATTGGATATGATGGAGGCTTGAGACAAACGGAATAAATGTTAGATACCTAAATAATATTCGTGCCATTATAATAATGCATATCAGACAGGGTTAGTGTAGGCACTGAAAAAAAACCAACAGGTTGGATACATAACATACCAGGGATATAGAATTTACACCGTGAAATGACGGACATATAAACAGCATGTGCGTTGCACCTATTAAATCGAAGTGGTCCAGAGTGAAATACATGAATTCATTAAATTGTCATTGTTTGTTATTCAATGCATCCAATCATAATAATCCAACAAATGAACATCTTGTTCATAACACTTCATTTAAACATGTCTTTTATATAGGTCATCCATGTCTTTTATATAGGTCATGTCTTTTATATAAGTCTTTTATGTCTTTTATATAGGTCATCCAATCATAATAATCCAACAAATGAACATCTTGTTCATAACACTTCATTTAAACATGTCTTTTATATAGGTCATTTAGTCAATCGTCAATATGACAACAGAACAATCTGCCATAATACAATCAGGATCGCTATAGCCCACAAAAAACAGACAAAAAAAAAGTATCCATACAATCTGTTTAGATCTATTATTGTAGTTTCAGTACCAGATGAAAATTTCGCCAAGACAGTATGGAAATAGGGCCTAGAACCCATCAAAGCTCACCATTCATCCTTTGTATGGTTGCCACTCTGTAGCACTCTTTGCTTTGGAGAATAACAGGACCCTGCTACCAACGACAACGATCTTGGTGGAGAGATTTTGTTCCTTCCTGAGCTTATACCTACAGCAGCAAGGTTGCCACGCTCAGCCTTGAGAGCCGGGGGGAGGTCGGTGCGCACACTGATTCTCGACCTGGGCTGAGCGATTCCGGGTTGAACGGTTACGGCATATCGTGGTCGTTTTTCGAAGGCGGAGAGCACTCGATTCCGTTGGGACATGTACACGAACTTCGCGATGATCGGTTGGGGAGCCTTATTTGCGTCGTTACGCCTCGGAAGTCGGTGAGCGTTGACTAGGGCAACTGACTGGGCTTCTTCGTCGCTCAAACCGAGACACACAAACGCTTCTCGAAGCACGTTTTCCACATTTTCGTCTGATTTTTTCTCCAAGCCGTAGAACAGGAGATTCGACTTTCGTTGGTAGATCTCTGATAGCACCAGCTTCTCTTTCAGGGAATCAATCTCCTTCTGGAGTTTTTCCTCCAATAGGGGTAGCCTTCCTTTCTCGAGATCTAATACACGAGCAGAATTATCTTCCACTGCAGCCTCTAGGTCTATCATTCTCTTCTTCATAGAGGATATATCTGCATGAATGTCATCAAGCTTGGCACATACCTTGCTCGAGAAGTCGACGAGTTTTTTCTGCACGTCTGATAGCGTTGGCTCCATGTCCGTTTGGTCACCAGATTGCTGGCGAGACGGTGGCACTGGCGCTGCGGCTTTTTGCGTGGATGGAGGGACGGGTGACTTAGGGCGTGAGCACTGTGCACTGGTACTGGTGGAACGCTGAGATTGACCAGGCATGGTTTTGCGCCTCAAGTCATAGGTTTTCCTCATTGAGAAAGACGCAAAAGGCAGTCACAAATTGTTCTACAGGTGTGAAAGTGTAATACTACCCCTTTTGCCACGTCAATGGTTACCTCCAGGCATTGAAAATAGTATTATTTCTTGAGGTGAGGACGGAGTTCAAAGATGGCGCGTCTACTCCATTTGGCTGCGCATGCGTGTATCCCCCCCCCCCCCAAAAAAAAAAAGAATACAGTCGAATTTTCGCATTGATAACTCCCAATATGATTAAACTGTCTCAATGCTACTTCAGGGTCTTAAAATAAAACACCTTAGCTCTATTTTGCAGAAAACCCCATTCAATTTGGTTAAGTGGTGCCAGAGAAATGTGGATTGTTGTAAAGCATATCATGGGTCTAATTCTTCCAAGTTTAGCACTTGGATGCTCTTGGAACTGCATATTGATGTGTGAACACAATGGACAGAACTTGGAGGGAATGGATTCCTGACATGCTCTACAAAAATCCTCATTTGTCTTTGACCACTGAAGCAAATCAGATGGGGTTTTGTGTATGATGTTGGCGATGAGTTTTAGTTTCATACTCTGAAAATGTGTTTGGATTGATTCACCTTTTAAAAAAATATTATTGCTGAGTGTGCCGTTGTATTTTTTTTTTGGGGGGGCATACGGTATATATATATATATATATATATATATATATACATATATGTATATATATATACATATATGTATATATATATAATATATAATATATACATACATACGTACATATCATAATAAGAGTTTGGCCCAATTCTTTTCTTTGATGTCCAATTTGGGTCACTAAAATCTTTAAGTTTGAAATTTGGGGGCCCGAAAAGGAAATGTAATGGCCCGAAAATGAAAGAAAAATAGTACAAAAAAGAAAGATATTTTGATTTTAGATGCCCGATCGGCTGGATAGCCCATATTCAGCGATGCCAACGTGACATCGCTGGTCTTTCCTGAGGTCTAGAACTTCAAAACTAATGTAAAATATAAAGCAAATAAATTGAAAAGGAAAAAAAAAATCGCATATTACAGTTACTACGTGCAAATAACGAAAAGGAAAGCTGAAAAGGGGGAAGAAGGGAATGATAGCAAACCAAAGCTTATATTACCTGTAATATTTTGATGTAACAATAATTGTTATTTCTAGAAAATCTTGGAATCATTTGGGCAATAACTTTATACAGCATGCTATTTTACATTTGAATATATCAACTTTGGGGGGAACTTATTATCCTCAGGAAAGCCATTGTAGTCCTACCATGTTCTTCATTTAAAGGGGATGGCTAGTACCTGTGATGATCAGAGGGAACAGTGGGAATGCTGGGGGATGATTGTTCCAATCCTTGTGGATTCATTTAGGAGTACATTATATATCCATATTGCTGTGTGAAAATTATTTGCTTCAAAATGGTCTCATATTCAAGTAATGTGCAGTTTAATGTTTCCAGGTTAGCATGCCTGTACAGTGACGGGGCATTAAACTGCACATTACTTGAATATTGAGATCGTTCTGAAGCAAATAATTTTCACACAACAACAGATATATAGTGTACTCTTAAATGAATCCCACAAGAATTGGAACAATCATCCCCCAGCATTCCCACTGATTCCCACTGATCAGTTACTAGCCACCCCCTTTAAATGATTGCCACAAATATTCAGTCCTTTTAATCATATGGTTTGGGTAATCTTAATATGCCAGAAATAGGAAGGATAAAAATAAGTTAGAGTTTCAAATTCAAATCTTAAATAAAAAGAGTTAATTACTCATTATTTAAAACAAATTTTACTGAAGAAGGACACAAGCCTTGATAGTATTAATTAACTGAGGATATCCGTGTTAGATAGACAGGTTTGGAGGTGCAACTTCGTTTATGGAACCCAAGTTGGCATATTATATAGGCTGAAGTTAATACATGCCCTCGAATTAGTAGTTGTAGTAGTAGTAGTAGTAGTAGTAGTAGTAGTAGTAGTAGTAGTAGTAGTCGTAGTAGTAGTAATAGTAAACAAAAAAAAAATAAGAGAGCGATCATGTCTTCTCAGGTCAAGAAGTTGCTAATTAAAAGCGTTATGCATCTCAAGAATAGAAACATGAGAGTCAGGTTGTAGGCCTTATCTTAGTATAATTCAATAAGCCCTTTTCAGATGTTTTTGTTTGTTTATGGAGGTGTTGTTTAACGATGAGTCATATGATTCCACTATCTGACTATATAATAAAAATAAGAGTGAGTGATTTTTAAATCAATCTAAAAATTGACTCACTAGCAGAGTGTCTAGTCTTCCAACAAAGCCAACCATCTTTTCAATCCTTTTAAACATGTTTTTAATATGAATTTACAAATTTCTGCAAATACAAACCTAAGTATTTAAAAATGATGAACTTGATTCAGAGGGGTGTCGTGTAACGAGACTCGCAACACATTCTCCTTAGAAATCATGTGGTTGCTTCTGATTAACATATATATTGCTTTCTAGCAGTTCACATTTAACTTGTTTTGACACATACAGTTGTAAACATTTACTAAATCCGAATTAAGAGCAAGTTCAATATCGGGTACTGATGAATGAGAAAAAAAAACTGTAATATCGGCTCATAATTCAATTGCACATTACAAAATTTATCATGTTGTATCATATCGTTAATGTACATTATAAAGAGCAGTGGTCCTAAAAAGGGAGCCTTGGGGGACCCCGCATGTAGTGACAGATACGGAAGAAAGTTTGGAATTGACCATTGCCCATCATGTATTACACCATGCCTCTTACATTTGTTGAGATAACAAGTTACAAGATGATCAACCGAAGTAGCAGAAAGACTGTGGAATATATATCTGTATCAACGCATATTTAATCATCAAGATCGATATTGATACCAGATTAAGGATGAGACAGTAAATCATAACTCAAGCTATATATGTAACTAAACTATTAAGAAAATTTTCATATAAATAAAAAAAAAAACACGTATCGCAAGAGGGTGGTTTATGCCAAGTGTTGAACACAGACATGACACTTGCTTGTGAACGCTTCAAATATACTTTGACTGCAATCACTTTTAACTCATTTACACTTTTGTATATGAGATTCTGAAAATGAATTGACTTATAAACATATGGCTTTTAATGATTTATAAATATTAGACTTCATGTATGTAGCAGGAAAATAAGAATAAAGAGTAAAAGACATAAAAATCCTAGAAAGAATAAAATGTGTAACGAATAAGGAACAAATAAAAAATCGGCAAAAAAGGATTATCATTCAAATACTGAACTCCCTTCGTTGAGCATATTTGACTCATTGGCAGAGAAAGGGTTTAACAGTGTTATCAAAATAACCATGTCATATCCCGACCAGGAGTAAAATCGTCAACATTCATGATAGTTATATCGAAATAAATAAATACCAATCAAAAGCAGAGTTAACTTTAAAAGAATGATTTTACCTAAGTGTTCCATGATATCGCCTTCATCAACATCGTTGTACGATATCACGAAAGTGATGTTAAATTGATAATACAACTGCTGGAGTGGGTATCAACGGAAGCCGCGGATCGGAGATCTGGCCCGTCAGTAGTTCACAGTATTCGAGGATGAGGCTTGGGTAGTGCTACCGACAGATGGATGGCGCTATACCTTTGTGAAATTAGTAAAAGTTTGAATGGGGAGACGACGCGACGCGATGCGACCACCGATGGCGACGTTGCAGTACATCAATTAAATACCAGGCGATTCACATCTTGGAGTAACTGTTTCTGTGATATTAATGTGACTAACAAAATACATGGCGAGGGAACATGCAAGTTATGCTGAGTCGAGGGGAAGGTGCATTCCAATGTCCTTTGTTAAACATTTCAGTACTTTCGCAGTGATTGACAGATGATTTCATCTCAAGAATATTGGTTTGGAAGGATTTTTGTGGGCGTTCCCAAGTAATATGAAGAAAAAAAAGAAGAAAAAATCGTTAAAAATACATGGAGTGCTTCTAGATATTCGTTTCAGCGGAAAAGTGATGTTGTGGGTATCCTAAATCAAGCCAAATCAACATGCATTTGGATTTCAGGGCCCCTTTAAATTTTACGTTCACCTTAGTGGCCTTCACAACAACAAGATTCTGTGAACATATTTTTAATAGATCATATCAATCGTATTTATAGTACATGAAAATACAAGAACAATACGCAATACGCAACGGAAAAGATATTCATACAGGAACTTCAGTAAAAAAAAAAAAAACGGGTTTCCACCTTATGAAAACACAATAATACAATCACCAATCATACAAATCCACAAGAAAAAGAATATAACTCAGCTTGTCACATGTGGCAGAGTTGTAAGAGAGATGAGAACCAAACTTAATGCATATCAATTATTCTCTACCTATGAACATTGATATAGCTGTAAATGTATGTACATGATAAACCACTAATACTAAAAAATATCATATATATATATATATATATATATATATATATATATAATATAATATATATGATAATGAATATCTCAAAACAAATGACAAATGATAAATTAAAAGTCCAAATTACTGAATCCAAGGTTTCTAAGCAAAATGTGGAACCTATAGATGAAACATTCTATTTTTTTAGCTACCAACATTTATCTGTTTATATATTTCCGTTTGTTTTTTTTTAAATCACAGCCAATCCGATCGCCAATACACAAAAACTAAGGTATTCCTTCAAATTATTACAACAAATTAGGATCCTTTTTTTATCTGTTTTTGTTACAAAAAAAGAATCTATGAAGTAATAGTTTTATTTCTAGACAGTATTTCTAATATTTCTATGAAATTCACATTGAAGACATTCTTTGTTTTTTAATTGACTTTTATAGGAGAAATCATAGTCAGTTGATACTACTCAATTTTATTTGTTCCACTCTTATGAGCCTGAGAGAACACTGAGATGGTTCCCCGTTGTAAAAAAAAAAAGTCTCTGTCGATAGTGACTGATCCTACGTTGTCGAAAAGCTGATATCACCCCATAACTAGCCACTCATCCGAAATTTTAGCATAACCCTATCTTTAGTACACATAATTTCTCTCCCAACGATTACAATGTTACCGATATCAGTTCACTTACATTGTCATGTGAGTCATTTCTAGTTATTTCGAGTGACTTCTCAGGGCACCATTTCATTAAAAAAAAAGTTGATACGATAGCAACTCTTCCTGGAAATATTGTCATGGTAATAACGACAACCCAGCTTCCTGATTGGCTGTTGCTATGGGGAGTTACCATTCCAGCAAGAGTTGCCATACTAACATCATTTATGAAATGGGGCCCTGATGCTGACGTGTGGATCCTTCTAAAAGTATTCCCAATGAAGCATTACTCATTTTCTCATTGTTGATTGCCAAAGATGATTAGTCAGGGAACAATGGTTTGTTTGTTTTTTTTTTCATGAATTTTATATATTCAATCAAATGCTAGTTGGAAATACTTTAGTGGCTTTGATAGTAATGGAATATGTATATACCTTTCGCAGTCTACCGACTGGTGAGTGGATTAGGGCAATATAAGTCATATCGTGGTTTATTGATGTTATTATTAATCTACGCGCTACTGCCCTTTCCTGGAAGAGCTGCGCATTTTCAACAAATATCAATCACATGTCGATTGAACATATTCAGTTTTAAACTGGAATCTTACTTCCTTCAGTAATAAAATGAAAAAGGGAAACATTGCATTAAATGTATTTCGGTCATCGATTCCTGCACTTAGTTGCCATTTTCAAGCAGGGTATTCATATCTCTTTGAAGTCCTTAACCCATAGAGCCCATGGCTACTTTTGTTGCGAAAATTATGTTGTACTCATTGAATTGGTGGCTTTTCGACCCCATGGAAGAATAGATCTATCATGTGGATAGGTCTGAAATGGGTTAACCACCGTTGCATAATTATATTGATATCATTGTCACATGTCAATTTGTTTTTATTGTGTCTTGATACTTCACCCTTGATTCATGACTTAATAATGTCATTTTTAACACTGCTTATTTTGTATATGATTTTACTGTTTCGGAAATAAAAAGAAACACAACAACTCTGAACATATTCTGCACTCGGGAAAGATTAGATGAAACTATCTAAGTATCAAATCTGCAAAACTCAGAAAGAAATTAAAAAAGTTGCCGACATAAAAGACCAAGGAGAACTTTTGTTACCTGATATATGTGTTGTAAATTTGAGAGTTAGATGAATATTTTGGAAGTAAAGTGTGTTTGGACATTCGGTAATGAAATAAAAAAAAAATACATTGTTGCGCAAGAGTGGGTTTACATGAAAACTTAAGTGACCTCTAATACTTGATCGAAATCCAGCGGGAAAATATTTCTATATGTAGGAACAGGTGTAATGAACCATGTCCATAGTCCATGAGCCATGAATAGATCCCTTGTCTGGAGGATAGACGATATCTTATCAAGAGAGTACTTCGTGAGGAGACGCGTTCCTCATATCAGCCAGCGAACACCTTAAGCAGCTCCTCAAAATGTTCCTGGCATAGATGCGATATGAGCGCTTCGTCACTGAATAGATAACGATATTACAGAGTGGATTTATTAGGAGTGGCCAGCACACAACGGCTCGAATCATCATTGACACTTCCTTCGGCCACACCATGGCGACATACAACTGGCAAATAGTGAACGGCATCCAGGCCATAACGTAGGTACCCGTCACCATGATGGTCATTTTCAAGGCACGGTGGCCGGTAGATTTCTTGTTCTGCTTGCTCTCGCTCCCAGTATTCGGCTGATCTTCACTATCGTCTTTTGTGGCACGCTTCAATGACTTACACCTATCAACTGTAGTCAGCTCTTGGACCTGGATCCGGCGGACGTGACGTCTACTTATGCAGACAATCCTTGAGTACATGACGGACAAGATGGGTACGAACAGCCAGATGCAGAGAGAGAAAATGACGAAGGAATACGGAATGAATGTTGGCTCGCTGAAGGACATGATACAAGCCCCAAGTGGCGAGTATTCGACAATGTCCACGCCGCGAGGATTTACGAAAAGAAACGCAAGAAGGAGAACAGCTTCCGCAAAGCAGAGACTGAAGGCGATCATGAACGCCTTCGGACGACTCATGAAGGCCACGTAGCGATACGGTGATGAGATGCTAAAGTAGCGATCTAAGTTCAGGAGCAGCAGACTTGCCGAGGAGATACCAGCTACCAGAGTCAGACAGAACCCGCAGATCTTACAGAATACCTCGCCGAAGGGCCAACCCCCGACTATGGTTGAGGGAAGCGCCGGGAGAAGAACGAAGCCGAGAATGAGGTCGGCAAATGAAAGGCAATTGTAAAATACCTTACTTGCGTTATTAATGTCCGGTAGACGAGGGATGACCACGATGTTGAGCACATTCGTAGCGATAATGAGCACGGCGAATACGAACATGATGAGTCCCTGGAGAATGAAGATAAGACTTGTACCGCTCTCGTCGGGATCTTGGTTGTCGTTTGCAGTAAAATTCACCAATACCTTCTCGGTTACCATTATGGCAGAGTGGTAGGCTAGCTAGTTAGCATCACCAACACTGGAGTTGCCTTTGGTAGATGAAGCACAAAGATTTTCATACTTTGACACCATAGCGCCCGCAAATCTATTTAAGTACCGTTGGAGATGAGTTTTTTTAGCCACCTGCCGAAGTTTAAGGTGACCAGTGCCGTATTGTACTTCCAAAAACCATTTCGACGAATCTAAAGACTTGATTAACAAGTGGTTGGATTACTAGAAGTTTTCTTGCTGTCTCAGTGCTTCCTTTTAGATACACAAACATGTGATTTTGATTCTGGACGATTAACCAGCAAACCATCTCATCTCATATTCCTCGCTCGACTTGCCGATTTGGGGAGTCGATCACACCAGATGCCAGCTGAGCAAATATTTGATTCACTTTCCGAGAGTTGCTCTTACAATGACAGTACGTATCCCATTTCGTCTCCTCTTACTATTCCAAAGATGGCTTGCTGCAGCAGCCTGGTCTCATATTCTAGACGTAAAGTGCAGCATTCATCCTGAGAGAACGTTTTGAAAGGAATCCGTTGTCATGGAAACAATTTGATGATTGCTCACAACTCAAACTCTGTCTTTAGATGACTAACTTGATGGGAAAATAAGACTCGGTGATAGCAAAGGCTTCTTTCTTGCCCTGGTTGCATGGTAAAGTCAAATATCATCCTTCGAGCACACGTGTGAAATGAAATTAAGTCAATCAGATCGAGCAAAACCAAATAACGCAAGCGTTTCTTCTGTAGTGCAGCGAATTTAAAAAGTTGTGCAGATTCGAAGCACATTACAATTTGTAAAGATTTAATTTCGTCTTTCACTTTGACGCAAAAGGCTACATTACAGTTGCCATTGATGAGCGTTGATGGAACCAAATCTGACCAGCGGAGTTTTCTCTTGATTACCTGAAAGAAGGAGTGATAGAGAAAGGTGGAGGGGTGTAGAGAGACAAATCCAATCCAATCTCATAAGGATCAATATTGTCGGGATACAAAAAAAAAAAAAAAATGGTATCAAAAAATCCCGAAATATTTTGTGGACCTTTCATTGTAGTATACTTGTTTTTAAAGTAAAATGCATGCAAATTAATGTCCACCACACTTCAAACGTGACAGGTTTTCTCCATATTATTACCTGCAATGAGAAATGCTCAACAACCGACAACGCTCGAAAAACTGCTAAGCTGTGTTAGCAACAATTATTCAAACCGTGTGCTGTTAAGCTCAAAACAATGGCCATGTGGCTTTCTTCTCTTAGAAAAGATTAATCATTAAACAGTCATTTTCACAAGCACATCCAAAAGATTTGAGTTGCATATTTGAGGTCCTTTTAGTTAGTCACATAAAAAAAGAAATGAGCAAAAAAAGCAGTAAATAAACAGTTAAACGTCTTTTATCTTTTTGGTTTTGACCGGGGATTGTTTGTCCTATTCTTTCTCTTTAGAGATCCGTAATTGATAATTGAGAGATCCGTAATTGATCCGTAATTGATATATCTTACCAGTCACGAAATGTTCCACATGGCTTCTCTGGAGGTAGAATGGGGAAGTCAAATCCCCCCCCCCCAAAAAAAAAAGAGAGACACTATCGCGAAACAACAGTAACCAACTTAATCCAGAAGCGAATGACAATCGACGGCATTAGTTCCACACTGTTTTCCAGCAAGAATCACTTCGAGAACCGCACAATCAGCCGCATGATGTTTGCATCACAGGGATTGATGAGCTGAACTTGACTGCCGTGGAAAATAAATCCTCATTGATGATGATTCCCCCTCCTCTCATTTACCCTCTCGCAAAACCATTGGTCCTTCTTATTGCGCATGCTCAGTAAACCAAATGCAAGGAAACAACCTTGTTCGATCGCCGTCGATGATCTGTCACAGTGTAAGATGCTGCGGTGAATTACCACTGCTTTTATACTCGCACATAACAACGCATACGTTATGTTGTCATGCGATAAGACCAGCGTTATTGCTTGCCTCAACCCAAAGGATACTTCTCATCACGTGGCTAGCAATGTTGCTGGACCGCTTCAACAATTACATGTATTTTCTGAATGGACAGACAGTGTGGCGACATGCGGAAGAATTATCTAGGCCGTCATAAGTATTGTGCTTCATAAATTGATATTATTATTATCATCATTATTATTATCATTATTATTATTATCATTATTACTATTATCATCATTACTATTATCATTATCATTATCATTATCAATATCATTATCATTATCATTATTATTGTTATTATAACACCTCTTTAGAATGAGGGCCGAATTTAATGACAAAAGCCACCATGCTGTCAATGATGATACCAAAATTGCAATGAATGCATAAGGATGATATTAACTACATTATGAAACTGCAAATGGTAATCCTGATAATCAAGTTAGTGCAGGATGATTGATGATGATAATCACAACATTAAATGTACTAATAATAATTGTAATTCCTGTTTAAATCATTAAAAAAAGAAATACATTCCTTCTGCTCCTACCATATCGAGTATTTCTTATAACGTACAGAATAAACCTCTGTCATCACTGATCATGATTATTGCAGTTGTTGCTCAGTCAGACATAGCTTAGGAGAAAGACACGAGCCTCGGAAGCAGTATTATAACATTCTCAGTTCTTTTATGTTGCTTGTTTGACCCTGAAACCAAAGCAAAAGGCTAAATCAAATACATGGATCGACTAGATATGCATACACCGAATTCATTTGAAAACCATTCATTTTCCACTAATTGATTCATGCACACAGATAAAGTGAAATGCAATAAAAACTTTGACTATACGAGAGAGTAAATTTTAATGATGAACTTACTAGCAAGCCGATCGAGAGCCTCTGATGAAACAGATTAATCACAGTGTTTGGCCGGCTAGACAACCTACCGCACGAACCATCGAAACGAAGTGATATATACAAAGTGGTGCTACTGCAATTTGCAATAAAGTGATCTTCAATCAAGTTAAGTCGAGCGTTCGCAGGGCTCACTTTCATCATGTTTAGTCAAAATACGAAAACTAATAGCTCGGAGCTTTTTGTTTTCACACTCTCGCATCTATATATATATATATATATATATATATATATATATATATGAAGCGCTTTTTGAAGGAGCGGACAACTGCCATTTAAAGTATCTTTTCCAAAGGGGTTTCCTCTTTCTCGCGTAACGAGATATGATAATTTATGATTCCACCACTCCTCAAAAAAAAAATAAAAATAAAAAATGGAAGGGCGTGTTGCTTTCAAGCGGAATCGAAATCAGGCCAGCAGCATCAACTTCAGCGTAGAGGGAATTAAGTTACCACAGCAAAGAACTCATTTTGATGATTATAACCCTGAATAGACAATGGCTTGAGCGGGTTACTGGATGCCACGGTTTGTTTGTTTGTTTTTTTTGTTTGTTTTTTTTTTTGTCAAGAGTGCATTGAATTGGTGCTTGTTGAAAACATAATGAAATCAATAAATGCGAGATTTAATCTGCCCAGGTTGGCAGTCCTGTTTATCCCTTAGTCTGTCTATTGCTATGTTTTATCCATCCCTCGACACAGTACGATCACAACATGGATATTGGCCGCACATATTCCCATGGGGATAGGGGGGGGGGGGGTGGAGGGGTGTGTGATGGCGGTGGCAGCCCCATTATGTTCTCGGGGAGAATAGACAACATAAAACATACAAATCTGCATTAGCAAAAAACAAAAAGGCCAATAAGAATCAGGCTCAACCGGGAAACGAAAAATGATGTGTACAGCAGTTATAATGTTCCTGCCGAACTTTTATATCGCGTAATTATGCGAGAGAAACCAGCACTTTGTATATTGTCAAAGCATTAACTATATGCTCACTATAATTATAGGTTGTAGTAAAATTTATCGCATTGAAATACTCATGTAACTGCCTTTGTTTTATTTTCTGTGGACCCATGTGCGTCTTCATGTGTATTTGTTATCTTGTGTGTGTGTGTGTGTGTGTGTTTCCGTGTGCGTGTGTGTGTGTGTATGTGTGTGTGTGTGTGTGTGTGTGTGCTTGAGAGTGTGCACAATAACTCATTGATCGTCAGTGATCAACATTTTTTTTTTTTTTTTTTTTTTTAGATATACTAGTAGGCCTGTGGAATGCGCATCTCTGTATTGGTGCAACTTGACATTTTATAACATTTTGTACTGATTTTCATCAGCTCTCCTGCAAGTTTCATTTGATTCCTTTCACAACTTATTGAGTTATTTTGCAAACAGACAAACCAAACTAATGCGTTCACTGAGCAGCTCTCTTCAGCTTCATCGATTGCGTTGTTGTTTCTTTGCAGTTTTGGCGAACGAGTGTGGATGTCTATCACTGATGTAAAAAGCTAACAGACATTGAAAATCCTGCAGAATATTACTACGTAATATTTTGACATCAAATACCAACATGATAGCTGAATTCAGTGCATGGGCACTTTGAGAGCCGATGTCAGTGTAAGGACGAAAGGGTAGAATGTAGTTGAAAGTAATGTTGTAAAATTTCATTCCGGCCATGAAAGGCAATATTTTTACTCAGAATGAGCTTCTTCGTACACTGCTATTATCGTTTGACTTTAGATCTGCATGAAACTAATGCAAAATTTAAATTAGAACTAAGGATTTTGTATCAACAAATCACCAGGAAAATAATGAAATATTATCATTGTCTTTCGTTTGTTGAAAATATTCATGAATCTTTTTAAGTATGATTGCAAGTGGGTCAAGCCTTTACAGGGTCAGATCAAGGAATTCCGTTAAGGAGAGGCGCCTTTACAAAATTGAAAGGGGCGCCACGCCCTCCCCCCCCCCCCATTTTTTTTTCATTTCTTTTGTTTTGACAAAAAATAAAGAGGGGGCGTGCGCCCCCTCCCCCACCCCCTGGATCCGCCACTGGTTTATAAGTCCTCATAAAGACCCTTTCCCGTCACAATCTATATGTTTATTTAAGGTTTTTGTGTTATCTACAGTTTGTCTGAAGTTGCTTAAATTGTAGGATTTTTCATGCATATTTTCATCATGTCTGCTTTCTGCATTTAGTGGTGGAAATAAAGTAATTTGTGTGTGGCAACAGATTTGTTTTGCCGACATTATTTTCTGAAATTCGATTGGTTAGGTCAGCAAGCACTTGGCAAGTGATTGTTCTCGCTACACTTCTTTTGGAGGTGTGGGATATGAGATTTTGTTTCATATAGCCGGTAGGAGAGAAAGACACTTTTTCTCTTTGCTTTTACGGTTGATTATGCCCTTCCTCTATTCTAGCTTCAAGGTATTCTTTCTACTCTGCATGAATATAATTTGAAAAGAGTATGCTGAATTGACCATAGCTGAAATGCTTACTATATACATACATATTATTTTCGGGAGAATATTTAAGTCACATGAATTGTCATAGGGTACATAAGAACACAGAATTCCAAGTACTGGACTGCAATACGTGATTCTATTCGTTTCACAACAATTTTTTTTTTCTTGAATGTGAACCCTTTAAGCTGCATAATTTTTCTACACATGTGACTAATTCGCAGGAAAGCGCTGATGTGAAGACAGAACAAGAGGTTAAAAAGAAATTGCGGATGGGTTCCCACTAGAAACATTATCCAAAAGATTAATAGCAGACGATGAACAGATTTCTACTAATGCTTAATGCTCAACGTTATCGAATGTGTACAAAATCCCAATGAAAAAGAGACACAAGAACTTTCAATTATTTAAGATATGTTTTCAATAACTAAAATAGTGCAAACTACCATAAAAAAAGGACACAGCACCAACCTACATAAACGTGCTATCTTGGGCTGATGGGTCTTTTTACGTCAACTCCCACTATTTCTTCCACTTCCCCAACTTCGTCCAAAACGGCTTTTGTTTTCATTAGCTCTTCCCCAGTTGTTTTCATGATTACCAAAAAAGGATAGAAAATAACAACAGCAGCAACTACCACAACTCATGTTTGTGGTAGTTGCTGCCACAAACTTTTCTTCAATCATTAGTGTATTATCAATTGCTGCCACCACAGCAATTTCCTCACCGCGTGGACTGTCTTTTTTCGTTCCCACCATTGCCAAAAGTCATTACCTCTGTCATCATTGTTACAGATTTTATTGATGCTATATCACTAACTTTCAATCCACCCACTTCTGAATTTCCTGGCAGGTACCATCGAATCTCATAATTTCAGAAGGTCTAAATTACAAGTGGATTGTATCTGCCGTCTTCACTGAAACCTGTTTCTTGGCAATATTTTTGAATGGCATTGCTCTCACCAAATTCATCTCACTCCAATACACTCATAAAAATCTGATATGAATTGTGTTCAGGATTGATCTAGGGCATATCTGCCCTGTACCTCAGGCGCTGTCCAAGGATATATTTCACAGATTCTTCATAGAAGGCATATCTCAGGTTTTCCTGTTTTTTCCACGATATAGAAGTACACGGCCGCACGAAATTGACACTCTGCAATTATATAGTTCCGCGAACACCTTGACCTCAATATTAATGAACTTCTTTTCATACTACAACCGTGGAGACTTATTTTTCCCCAACAAAAATGATCAACAGTGTACCAGTTCGCATGGGTTGTTCTGTGTCACTGTATGTGTGTGTGTTTGTGTGTTTGTGTTTGTGTGCGTGTGTGTGTGTGTGTGTGTGTGTGTGTGTGTGTGCGTTTAATATCTTCTGCTGCTTTGGCCAATTTCCAATCTACGACTACACGATTTGGATCGAGCTGAAGGGGCATTTTAAGTGCGCCGATATTTCTACATCACATAATGACATTTCAATATTGTCAACGACTTAAGATCAGTCCAATCTATTCTGAACAAATAGGAAGGGAGGAACAGTTATTTCTAAACTTATTTCATTTTTTTTTCGCTCCTAACGAGTTTCTTTCCACACTTTAGTTCAACGCCATCAGTGGCCCGTTGCATAAAACTTACCATTGAATTTCAATGGTAACTACCGTCAAAATTAGGCGTCATAGCCAATCAGCATCAAGGATTATAAAATTTACCGCCAATTTGAAGACTTACCGCTAGAAAGGAGCGGTAGGTCCAGCAGTAAGGGTTTTATGCAACAGGGCCCAGATTTAGAATGCGCATAGCTCTAATTAATTTTGATCACTCACGGGACGTCATCACTTTTCTATTCAGGTTACTTGGGTAACAGTACTCTTCTCAAATGTTACCACTACATTTCTATCATGTGGATAATGTATATTATATATATATATATATATATATATATATATATATATATATATATATATATATACATATATATATATATATATATATATATATATATATATATATATGTGTGTGTGTGTGTGTGTGTATGTATATATGATTATGCATGATACATAAAGTTGAAAATGATAACATAACTTGAGAATGAGGCCTTTCTGACAGGAAAGAGTTGCATTTTTTTCCTGTCATGTACAAATTATTGAGGGAGTGTTGAGTTGAGTAATGCTGACATCGTCAAGTTAGCTATTTCAGCATATAATATGTGGGCGCACCAAATATTACTACTCAGTGAAAGCATGTTACGTTAGGATATTGTTTTTCAGTTCGTTATGTGTTTGTTTGTTTGTTTGTTTGTTTGTCTATCTGTCTGTCTGTCGTGTACAGGATAGCTCGAGAACGAATGGACGAATTTTCAACAAACTCGCAGGATTTGTTCATAATGAAGGAAGGAAGAGACAATTAACTGTGGTGGGTCTTGAGGTCAAAAGGGTAAAGGTCATAGGGGTCATAAAACATGAAATAATACTAAGTCTCCCAATATAACCCAACACTTGATGATCATATTTTCACCACCAAATGTACTGATGCGTAGATGTCCCTATACTAATATATATATATATATATATATATATATATATATATATATATATATATATTATATATATATATATATATATATATATATATATATATATATATATATATATATATATATTTGTGTGTGTGTTTGTGTGTGTGTGTGTGTGTTGAAGATATTGCCTAAGTAATGGCGATACTTCACTCATGGCTGCTTGGTGGAGGTCTGCTCTCTCGGAGTGCCCCCTCAGTTTTAATTTCCACGATTTCATTCGTCCGATTTCCTTTCTTCAGTGAAGTGGAATTGCACTACAAGCTATATGCATTGTTGTCACGCGGAAAACGGTGCAAGTCTCTCACTTCATGCAAGAAAGTTACGTTTATGTCGAACCCTGTGCCATATTTCCTGTAGGTCACTCACGCATTAATTGCGTTTCACCATGGAATTTTCCAAATATGAAAACAAATTGATTAACTTTTCCCTCAAAGAGATTTATATATTCCAATATGAGTCTGTATAGGCACTAAATCGTTTACAATTGACATCAGAAATTATTCGAAGATTGCATTTTATACTATATAGAAATTTAACTTCTAGAATCACACAATACCCACGCGTGATTTGGGTATTCGTTCATTCACAATGCAGCCATTCTCGCATCCATTTATATAATAGTGCATGAATGTACGGTTAAATCAACGCGGCTATACTACGACAACGTTATTGCAGCAGATCTCCTCACCACCTTCATTAACATAATGATAATTAAGACATAGTTTCTTCAATGCGTAATAACCGTTCATACCATTAGCCTCTTCAAAAAAAAACCCGATAAAGTGTGTGAAAATGAAAGATTGGAAAGATCAGTGAAATACACAAGAGATTAGATGCGTTTCTTGTTTCCTATCGTGATAGTTAGGACACAATTTCTTCAATGCTTTGATAAACGTTCATACCATTAGTCTCTTTAGGAAAATGAGAAAGTGTGTGAAAAACAAAGCTTAGAAAGATCATTAAAATACATAAAATGTTTCCTATCGGTGTACACTGTATTAAAGAAGAATCACGCTTCCACTTTGCACCTCTATTACGGGTGCAACTTGCCCCTTTCAGACCAGAAAGGTGCAAAACTGCACCTCAAACTGTGCTCTCATTGTGACACTGATCTGAAAGGTATAAAGTTGAACCCATAAAGGTGCACATTTGAACCTATTTTTCTTTGTGTAAGTTCTGTTGTTTTCTAAATTTTGTCCTGACATTCGAAGTCAGTTGTCATATTATTCTGTCCATATTTTTTTTCAATCTACACCTGATGGGATCCATAACACAGAAAAATTTATAATATGTTATGCATGTTTGTATGCAATTTATTCCATAGAACCTATTACAGCATAGTACATTTACTTACTTGTACAAGAAATAGGGAAATTTCCGTCTTTGCGCTGTTTTCGAACGAAATGCCTGTATCGAAAGACTACAAAATAAAGGAGACAGAAGGAAATGTCTGTACTGCTATAAAAGAAAAAAAGAACGAAAATATAAATACTGCCAACTGTTTAATATCTGTCTTATTCAGTCGCTTCACAAGGAATGTAAATTATTTCTTTTCCTTCTGTCTGTAGTACACAAAGTATATCTTCCCACTTTGGATACTCTTTGGACACTCTTTGGACAAGAAAAGTACACTGAACTTGACGAGTTGGCAGTGCAAATGACTTGTCAGCATATGAAAGTGTGTGCAATTTTACTTTGTAATTCATTTTTATAGACCCCGAGTTTCGCACACCTGCCAAATTGTAATGAAAGTTGATTTGCGAAGAACAGCTTCAACGTCTAGGCGATTGGTAATGAAAAGGTAGGAGTGTCTGTCGTTTAGGAGAAAATCAACATTACTTTTTCCATCTTCTTTTTTAGTATTTGAGACTATAGAAATAAGAAAAACCGCTCGTTCGCATAATACAAAAATGAATATTTTTATTGCAAAAAATGACTGACAGTTAGAAAGAGAGGGGCTTTGAGCACACGCGCAGCTCCCATCTGGCATTACCTGGAAAGTGCGCTTTGACGCACTTTGCTAATGAGTTTGATGATTCTAGTGCCCTATATGCATAATATATGAGAAGTACTTGCATTATTGTGATGCTGCATTCATGTGCATTGGCATTGTAACAGGAAATAGAGGAAAAAGACAGCCCACTAGATCCCGTAATGAAATGTCGAATCGTCGAACTCGTGGTTCGTTTTTACCAAGTGTCAAACTCATTGGCATTTTTTGCTCAGTGTTGAACTCGTGGACGTTGTTTGCCTAATGTCGAGCTCGTGGACCGTTTGCCTCATCGTGTCACACTCATGGGCCTTATTTGCCTTGTGTAGAACTCATGGGCCTCATAATTCGTGGGCTGTATGACTCGTGGGTATCGGTCTCGATGGATGAACCCCCATCAACATATTGGGGCCTACCCTGTGCATGAACGTTTACGTTTGTTTTTGTTGTTGTTGTTGTTGTTTTTTTTTCGTTGATTTGTGTTCTAGACGGGTAGCTTTGTTGCAACTTAGCGACCGTATTAGACAATTTTATAATGAAATTGACTTTAAAGAATGATATACCTTGTGCTAGTTAGCATTTGTAATAAAGACAATAACGGACTTCGATGTCACTGCTTGTCTTGCAAGTCGACTATTCCACAGCATTTACCTTTTTCCTCATACAACACAGCGGCATGGATACAGTACAGTCCTTCATTCTTAGCTGCGCATACAAAGGGAGATCAATGACCTTTTGTCTGTTTTGAATTCTGTAATTAGGCAATAATTTGCAGTGTTTGTAACTTGTATTATACCTATAGGGAAGAGTAGAAGAGAAAACAGCCTTGAGAAAATAAAATTGAGACTTAACATCACGCATCGTATTATTCTCTTTAACAATTTATTACACCTCCTCCATAAAGTGTTGCTAGTGTTAAAGGACAAGTTCACACCTTCATTAACATAAAGGTTCAGAGAATGTAGCAATATTAGTAGAACACATCACCGAAAGTTTGAGGAAAATCGGACAATCCGTTCAAAAGTAATGAATTTTTGAAGTTTTTGTGCAGTCACCGCTGGATGAGAAGATTACTGCAGTGTATGATGTCACATGCGTACAACAATATGAGGAAAATATGAAGAGAATTTCACAAAATTTCATCTTTTGAAAAAAAAGTACACATTCCCTTGACTTGTTACTGACATATATGTTATGGGTAATATTATTCCCATTGCCTTTAGAAAGAGGCAAGTCAAGTGCTCTTTTATTATGTGAAAAAAAAGTGAAAATATGTTGAATTTTCTTTACATTTTCTTTATACTGTTGTACTCATATGACATCACGAGCCTTAGTAGTCTCCTCATCCAGCGGTTCCAACACACACAAAAAAATTAAAAGTTCATAACTTTTGCATCGATTGTCCAATTTTCCTCAAACTTTCACTGATGTGTCCTATATAATTGCTGCGTTCTCTCAATCCTTATGTTAATGAAGGTGAACTTGTCCTTTAATGTTAAGCATTATAATTCGGATTGTCCGTCATTCCGTTGTCCTTTCGTCTTTTTGCCTTTTCGTCCGTAATAGATTTGATGGCAGACGTGGCTAAGGAACTGTTTGAGATATCGAAGTGAAAATCGGCAGATCCAATCATAAGTATAAACGAGTCAAGGATTTTTTTAATATATATTCTTACTTGAAAATGGTAACTTACGCAATATTTTCAGTTCAACGTGAAATGATTGAGGTACCTGACACCTTATTAGAATGTTTGGTTTGTGTCCTTGCAAACATTTAGATATAGGATGGACTGAGGGAAATTCACTTACGAAGAAGACAAGACTCGTTTGATGATTAAGTTCATCAAATATCCGGCATTGCTCGAACTATGATACATGCTATAAGCGGCGAAAATATTCAATTCAGATTGGTCACGCTCCACACGCAAAAGGATTGGTCTCCGAGTGCTGCCATGGAAACATAACATAATTGTCCCAAACCATAATGCCTGATCAATACCATGCATTGCTTCTCGTCTGCACCTCTTGTTTACTTCTTCTTTCAGGATAATGAGATGACACGGTGACCAGGGCTGGTGACGGAACCAAAATGGGATGTTGCAATTATCTGTTGTTATTTCTTTTATGCTGCCATTTCACTCTTTTTGAATTTTAATGTACAACGTCCCCATTGATGACCTAAAACTGACAGCAGACATATTCCTGGATGATATCTGAATAATTCAGTTACCATGGTTACATCTTGTGAATGATCAACTCTGCCACAGTGTAAACTCCCGAGCTGTGTGCCACTCTATTCTAGGACCGCAACGCATGTGCGCTTTTGGAAAACATTTTGTGTTTCATGGTCATTAACATTTTATAGAAACGTTTATGCTTGACATGCAATGAACAAAGTTGTAGAGAAAATCTCAAGTTTTGCTCTGATGTGAAACAGGAAAAGAAGGCATCAGTGTGTTCCAGGAATGCTGCAAAGTTGATAATCCGTATGGCTCTTTTCTGTACCAATAGTAAAGAATTTAATCTTGTTTAAAAGCATTTTCGGATCCCCACCCATGCCAGGATTCCATAACCTATACACTATACGAGTATACATAAAATGCAATAAATGCAGAATGTGCTCAGGAAAATACAACTTTAACTTATACATCACACCTACATCTTTTGATAATAATTTACACAGAAAATTGACATGAACTTTCCATTCTACAATCTACATAAAGACCAAAAAATTTTATAGATTTAACCTGGAGCAATTCCACGTCATTTACAAACAATTTGCCGGTAACGTGTTAATTGTACTAATGAAAACCATAAATTTTGTTTCCATCAAATTCAGTGATAATCGATTTCATTTCATTTCATTTATTTTATTTCCACACGGTCACTTGTTTCAGCCACAAGCTGTTCTTCCACAAGTTCGTGCATCTTAGAAATTAGACTGAATTAGACTGCTTAGACTCAATCCACTTAAATGCTACCTTTAATTCAATGTTGATGCTATTTAGTAAAATTTGAGGTTTTGATTCGAGTAAAAGATTCTGATGTCATTGGCAAAGAGTAGATAAAATACAACATATGACGAACTGCGAAAATCATTCATATAAAGAATGAACAGCAGAGGGCCTGAAATAGGTCCTTGCCTTACCCCAAAAGTTATAGGCTGTGAACTAGACTCGTGGCTATTCAAACTGACAAACTGAGTTCTTTCAGAAAGGTAACTTCTAAACCAATCCAAGGCCCTTCCACGAATCCCATAGTGGTGTAATTTTTACAATAATGTTTCATGGTTAATTGTGTCAAAGGCCTTGGAGTGGTCCAGAAAGAAGCTCACTTTGTGACACCTCGAATGACCGAGGATCGACCTTTCATCCTCTATCACAAAGTGATGAATTTCATATCCATTTCCATCCCAGATGCCAACCCCCTCCCCGAATGAACAAACTACCTATAAGCACTCCAAGAGCGCAGACCTCCACCAAGCAGCTTATTTCCACCCATATACACACATGCTGAAAATCCCCCATTTTCCCAACATAGAAGCCTTTGTTCATGTTTACGTCATCAGCTTCTAGCTGCGCAGCGCTGAGCGGAACACGCGCTTTAGCGCGAAGCTTGAATTCCCAAGTTCCTCTAGCTCTGGCTCTATCCTATCTACCAAAAAACAAACAAAAAACAAATAAACAAACAAACAAACAAAAATCTGTCAAAAATTAATACCATTTTCCGGACCACTATTTCAATGCCAAAATTCTATCATCTGTTCCTTGCGTCATTATCAACTTTTCCTGCAAGTCTCATCCAAATCTGTTCTCAATTTTTCTTTAAAATTATTTGCTTTCAGACAACAAGCAAACAAGCGCCTACAAAAACAGAACCGCCTTGGTGGAGGTATAAAGACCCCATCATTATTGGACTTACCTGATGAATTCTTTTTCTTTATTTGTTTTTCCATTGGCCTTTGTCGTTACACTACTGTCAATTCCAGCAACTAATTGATTATTCACATTTCATCTTACCTAAACTTTTTACTTTTAAAATTATAGGCGCTTGGAATATATATATATATATATATATATATATATATATATATATATCCCGTACTCACACATACTCCACGCTATCTATCTCTTTTCCGTTATGCTTCGTGTCTCTTATCAAATACCACCTATTTTTGAGCGGACCTCCATTTTTACTTCATATTCTTTCTTGCATTATGATATCGTCTGACCAAACGATTCCCTTTTTGTACAGACTTTACTTTTTTTTCTGAAATGAGCTACGCCTGATTTAAGAAATTTGATTATGTTTTATGTATGATTGTTATACATTGTGTTAGTATTGTTATTCCTTTGAGAAATGTTAACATAGATTAAATTGAAATTGGGAAAAAGGAAGCGGTCTTTACAGAAACTTTGAAGGGAAATGATAGTAATTATGATGAAAGTTATCGTAACATTGTCACAGTCATTTATGATAACGGTAAATGGAAGATAACTTTGGCTCTTTTTCCTAATAACATTACAATTGCTGTTTGGCAGATCCTCATTGCTCGCCTTTAAACTTGGCCTCAAATTAGTGTATTAATATAGGATATGTCTGTCAGGCCATCGTCTATTCGCCAAAGTTTTGACTTCTCTTGGTTGCAAGATTCCTAGCTCTCTCTTGCCTCCTTGAAGCACTGACTGTGAATCTGGATAGTGTGTACAACGCTATTAGGTTTTTCTGTGAACATGGGCACTAAAACATTCAAAGGAATAATTCAATACATGCCACACCCTGTTTCTGGAAGAAATGGGTTTACAAAGGAGGCCTTTATAATGGGATTGTAAAGAAACAAGACATGCGGCATGGGAAAATGATATCTTTTGGCAAAGTCAGAGCACGTCGTCCTTTAAGGAATTCAAGTCATAATATCTACACAGATTCAATGCCGTTGCTCTCTCTCTCTCTCCCCCTCTCTCTCTCTCTCTTACTTTGATGGGGAGGAATTATTACAACAAAATAAATATGTTCATGAAGACCTGCATCTCATTATTATCCGAAAGTGGCATCAAAGCAGACATAGCTTCTATAATGGGCCATTCGTCTTGATGACATACCGAGATACTTCATCTTGTCAAGTCGATTTGATATTCTTATCATATTGACGTGTCAAGATATGTATTAAACTCGCCATGTCGACGTATGAACTGACATACGTTATCTCGTCAAGTTGACTTTCCAAGTAGTGTGTGTGGCCATGTCGACTTCCCAAGTAGTGTATATGGCCATGTCGACTTAATTCCCAAGATAGTGCATGTGGCCATGTCGACTTCCCAGGTAGTGCATGTGGCCATGTCGACCTACATTACTTCGCCATGTTGTCAGGTTGAATGACACTTTATCAATAGAAATCTTCCGTACGCTAGGCGCCACATGTCTCTTCCCACTTTACAAAAGAACCTCCTGCAGAGAGAGAGAGAGAGAGAGAGAGAGAGAGAGGGGGGAAAAATGTGGTCTCTTTTGGGTACTGTAATAGAAACTCAGAGAAAGATACAGGGACCATTCATTCTATTGGGATTTATCGTAAGCCTTGCGCTGCATTGTTGCTCTCGAAAATAGCTTCTGATTCTTGCTTGGCTTCGGCGAAGCCAAGCAAGAATCAGAAGGGGTAGTCTGAAATATTTGCTAGCTTTCGTTTAGACGCCATGGTCGTAAAATCATCGGAATTCATGAGGTTTTGAAAGGTCGTTTTTCCCCCGAAGAGGTGAATCCCGCTTGTAATAATAAATTCGCAATGAATGTGTCGCCAATAGGACTTATGAGTTGCTTCTCCTTTGTAAAGACCGAAAACTGCCGTGGTTTAAAATCTCGAATACTTGTTCGTGTGCCCTGATTCAATGTGTATTAAAGATGGCGCCGGCACAGACAGCTAAAGTCGCTCCGTTACAAGATTCGAGCGATCCTTGGAGATTCGTCGTGTTGGTGAGCAAATTTTGTGTTCTTTTCTTCGATGCGGGGCTGGCTAAATCCTTTGGAGTGCTGATAGCAGATATGGTCTCTCGCTTCGACAGTGATTACGAAACAATCGCCCTTATATGCAGCCTGCCTTCAGGTCTACTGGTTCTTCTTAGTAAGTAATGTTCATTGAATTTGCTATACCGCTAAACATGCTAGAAGCTTTCTTCTTGACATTCATACAACTGACATACCAAACGTACGACTGTGTAACTATCATTGTAACCTTGTGACTTTGTCTACTATTCATTCAAAAACCTCTCGTTTTGGACAACTCTGCAACCTCTTGACTGGAGGAATTCAAGCAAAGAAGAAGAAGTTTCCCTACCCTTGTTTATAGCTTTTGCTCTGATGCCCTTCGTCCCCACCACTTGCCAAATGTGCGTGTCTGTATACATTTGTTAACAATGGTATAGGGGAGTACAGAATGATACGGCAAAATTAGTGGGGGGGGGGGGGGCATAAGGACGTCGTTGTGAAATAAGAATGATATAAAAATCGTATTATCCCCCAGTTTCGTAATGATGACTTTTGTGTCGTTGCAAGAGAAAAGACCTGAAGAGAGGCCTACATTTTGTCTTGTAGCTTGTGTAATGTTAAAAAATAATAATAATTAGTCTCGGGTGCCACAAGACGTATAGGCCTGGATCCACACTTAAAGAAATGCCCCCTCCCATTATACTTATTCGATTTGGCTTGTTATTTTTCTCTTGGTTCCTGCATTATCAGTGTACATGCATATACATGAACACGAGTACACGTATTGGTGGTTCCTGGATTTACATGCATAAGTGTTTGGCTGTGGGTGATATGCGACTGAAATCATACGAAGTACAAGGTCACTATTTCAAATAGATACAGTAAAACGTTTGTACAGGCCTAAAAAGTTGGCAGCGCATCCAGGGCATTATTACACAATATACAAGATGTAATGCGTTTTTTGTTTTGCTTTGTTTTTGTTGTTGTTTTTGTAGTTACTGGATAGGAAAAAAGTGTTGATTTATATTTGAAGAGTTTGTTTGCAAAAACCGATAAGTCCATATTTGCCAAATGGACATATTTGCGATTAAAGGTCAAGAAAAATAAAGAGAATAATAAGAAAATTTGTGCTTCTTTTGACCATAACTTCAAAAATGTACCTTTATATGTAGTGACCAATATATCATTTAAAAGGTATTATTTTGTACTTTATGACAGAGACCGTACTTCAAAATCTTCAAAAATGGACTTATCGGTTTTTGCAAACAAACTCTTCATTTGTAGTCTAGGATGGAATTGATCACGACATAAACATTTCTGTTTTTTTTTTCACCTTTTTTTTTACATTTATGTAACAAAATTATACTGGAATGGTATCGATGGGGAATTGATACTGAGATTACACATTCATTTGAACATACAAATGCAAAACACACACACGCATACATTATTCAGCTTATGAAGCATGCCAATATTAAGAGAAACTTTATCAGAGATTATATTGCTCAAGAACACGAACCAAAAATATCACTGCACAGAAGAGCATATCCATAAGAATATCAATATCAGTAAACAATTAAGGTTAGTGGTCAACATGATGAGATGACTGTTATTCTTGATGATTTATCGATTGTCGTGTTGCGCAAAGATTTGCTTACATAACATTGCACAGTCTATTCTTACGGATAATTGTTATTCTCTACATTCAAAAGATTAATATTAATATTAAATCTATTACATGTCATGGGGTAAAAGGTCATGGGGTAAAAGGTCATGGAACTCATTACATACAAATTGTATAAAAACAGAAAAAATGTGTAGCGATGGAGGCATCCTTTCTTCTGTGTGAATATTTTTTTTTTTTAAATAATGTAATGCATATTATATTGCAATGTATTGTGTGTATTTCTAAGCATATTGCATATATTGTACAAATATTTTTTTTTCTATCTCTTTCTTATTCCTTTTACGTGTGTTTCAATGTTTGTATATTTTAATGATTGTATGTTTGTTTGTTTGTTTGTTTGTTGTTGTTGTTTTTTTGTGTAATACTGTATATGGTCGGACCCCTGTGAAAAACAGCTCTTAGCTGACCAGGGCTATCCGTCCCATGAGTGGAGAATAAATAAATAAAAATAAATACATCTATCGACACCATACATCATTGTTTTCTGAATCAATCCTTGTGAAATATCAAAATCATCAAGAAATTAAGAACTGTTTGTGTGAGGGGATTTGAATATTTCACAAAGTGTTAAATTATGTTTATGTTTATTTCTTAAGAGAATGCGAGCATTGAAATGCAATATACTTAAAGAGTGATCATAGTATACAGTGAAATTGGTAAGTTGGAATTGAACTTGCGAGGTACAGTAAATATTCCTGCCCCTGGACATTTCATGCGAGCATGAATTCATTCCATCGATATTGAACATAAGAACAACGTATCGACCATGACGATACCATCAAATTTTCCCCAAGCCGGCAAGGAGAGAAAGATGAATGTAATTTATTGAAGCACATGCACTTAATCAGGTGCGACCATTGAACATGACAAAATGGTATGGCGGCTTTTGTAACACACCTTATCTGTGACACTGCATTATCCCATGCGTCCTTGCGGTGTAGTTTGTTTCAGAAGTGATTATCTCCTCGTTTTAAGTGAAGCCATGGGGAAAAATCGTATTGAAAATTACCTAGATTGAGCTGGTTCATACTGGATCTACATAATGTCAGAAAAAAAAAACTGCACAAAAATTAATTAATTTAAGAGAGAGGGAAAGACAGACAGACAAACAAAGAGGGGACGGGTTGTATGTGTGAGTAGATTTACAATCTTCTGAAATGTGTTGCCAATCTAATGATCCGTTGTAAATAAACCGATTTAGAGGTTTTAGATAATTCTGCAAACGGACAGTGGAAAATAGCGAAAATGTTTAGGGCTCAATGAAAGTTTGTATATATATATATTTTTTTTTTTTTTGTCAACACCTTACATGACACTTTCAATGAATATAAAAGATAATTGTATTAGAAGATACAACTTAAATGACAAAGGTGGGATTTTGGCCCTCCGTGGGTTTATGAGTGCCAAAACATCAAGCAAAATGACTAAGCAATGTGATGGGTTACTATAAAATACACTTTGTATAGGTTCAGGTCCAGGTTTATTGACATTCATTTCCAGCAATTGTATGCATATAAGTACAAGTAACATGAGATCAACTTGAAAATGCTGGGCACATCTCTAGAAGTAAAAACAAAAAACAAAATAAAATAAAATAAAAATCTTGTGACGAGTGTCTCCTTAAATGAATTAATATGACATTCCATAACATGTAATATCACAGTAAATAGAAATACAAAACCGAGGAAAATACAAAGGTACAGAGACAGACAAAAACAGAAACACAAACAGGGACATTCAAACACTGATATTGACAGGTAATGACAAGGACATCAACTTGGATTTACATAACAATAATAATAGGGACATGAAACCCATCAAACGTGTGATGCAGGTGATTGATTATGTAGCTGCATTATAAATAGTCGTGTGTGTTGGGAATTCCTTAGAATGTAAGTCTACTTGAAAAGAACGCTTTCCATCGACTTGTTACTGACATTATTATCAAGGGTAATATTATTCCCATACATTTTGACGGAGGTAAGTCAAGTGCTCTTTCATTACGCTAGAAGAGTGAAAATAATATTTTATGTTGAATTTTCAATACTATTTCTTTACATTGTTGTCAACAATAACGTCGCAAAGTGTAGTAGTATCCTTATCCAGCGATAACGGTACTGAAGTTAAAAAAAAAAAATCATAACTTTTTAATCGGTCGTCCGATTTTCCCCAAAGTTTCACTGCTGTGTTCTACTGATATCAAATTGCTGCTTGCACTCAATCCATATTTGTGTTTATTTGGGGTTTGCTTTCTCTTAAGAATGAAGGCTGAGTAAACGTTCATTTTTTTTCTCTCTCTCTCTGCAATGGGTATTAGTGTTAGATCATACTACTGCTGCCACTACTACTTCACTCTAGGAAAAATAAGTTCAACTTTACACTTTCATCAGTATCACAATGGGAGCACATTTAGGAGTGCAACTTTGCACCTCTCTGGTCTGACAGGTGCAAAGTTGAACCTTTCTTTCTTAGAGTGATATTGGCTGCCTTATAGGGCAAACTAATAATCGTTGTAAGGACAAAATACTTCATATTCAAGTACATTTCATCAATATGACACTGACGTTCGAGTTCATGCTGTTCACAGGTCCGTTCGTGTATTCACTGATGAAGGTCCTGCCGAGAAGGTTTTTGGCCATCGCTGGTAGCTTCATGTGCGCCGTGCCCTTAATGTGTGTTCCTCTGGTGGAGACCCCAATCTACCTTGGCTGCCTCTTTGCTATACTAGGTTAGAACCTTGCTTTTATAGTAGAATGGTTGATATACTGATGAACTCATTTTTGACACCACTGTGTGTCCCAAAAATCAAGATATGACTTTTCGCATTAATAAATTTCATAATGATTTTAAAAATCCCAATGCTTATCCAAGATATAAAATTACAACTTGTTACCTATATCTTGCAGAATATCCCATTCAATTTGGTTCAGTGGTCATGGAGAAATGTGGATCTTTGTAAAGCATTCCATGTCCATTTCCCAAGTTTAGCACTTGAATGCTCTTGGCATCCATATGAATGAGAATGTTTTGCTCACATTTAACTGGCAGGGCAACCAACAAAATAATTCAAATTTTGTGCCGTTTCGAGTTGGTGAACCCCCTAAAGAATTCACAGAGAGCCTCAAAAGGTTTCCTTTTGATAGACGAGCGGTTCAACGACTTTAGGACATAATGCTTTATGTAACCTGGAAACTGATTGAGAAGCATAAAACGTCGCACCGTAGCGTTGTACATGCTGTCCAAAGTCCCTGATCGACACAAAAAGTGCAAGGCATTTCGCTTGGCAGGAAAGCAGCATCATTGTGCCGAAAGGTCCTATGCCAACCAACGGCGTAGCCAGGATTTCATCTTAGGGGGGGGGGGGGCGGTTAGTCTGCGAGGGAGCGAAGCGACCGAACCCGAGCGAGCGGAGCGAGCGAGGGGGGGGGGGGGGAGGGTGTGGGAGGGGGTGTCCCCCCTTCCACGGTAAGAACTTTTTGCATTTTGATGTTGTAAATGGTGCAATTTCATGCATGTTTTTGCGCGTTTTATCAACGTGAAACAGTCCCGCTTTTTTAAGGTAGCAGTACGTGTATATTTTGATGTAGATTATTATTGAACAATTTGCCTATAAAATGGTATAGTTTAAATACACTTCTTGTATTAATTCTTTTCACTGAATATCATGAACGCGACTGAACCCGAGCGAGCGGAGTGAGCGAGGGGGAGGGGAGGGTGTGGGAGGGGGGTGTCCCCCCTCCCACCGTAAGAACTTTTTGCATTTTGATGTTGCAAACGGTGCAGTTTGATGCATGTTTTTGCGCTTTTTATTGACGTGAAACAGTCCCACTTGTTTAAGATAGCAGTATATTTTGATGTCGATTATTATTGAACAATTTGCCTATAAAATGGTATAATTTAAATACACTTCTTGTATTAATTCTTTTCACTGAATATCATGAACGAGACTGAACCCGAGCGAGCGGAGCGAGCGAGGGGGAGGGGAGGGTGTGGGAGGGGGGTGTCCCCCCTCCCACGGTGAGAACTTTTTGCATTTTGATGTTGCAAATGGTGCAATTTTATGCATGTTTTTGCGTGTTTTAACGAGTTGAAACAGTCCCACTTGTTTAAGGTTGTAGTATATTTTGATGTAGATTATCATTGAACAATTTGCCTATAAAATGGTATGATTTAAATACACTTCTTGTAGTAATTCTTTTCACTAAATATCATGAACGAGACTGAACCCGAGCGAGCGGAACGAGCGAGGGGGGAGGGGAGGGTGTGGGAGGGGGGTGTCCCCCCTCCCACGGTAAGAACTTTTTGTATTTTGATGTTGTAAGTGGTGCAATTTGATGCATGTTTTTACGCGTTTTATCGACGTGAAACAGTTGCACTTGTTTAAGGTAGCAGTATATTTTGATGTAGATTACTATTGAACAATTTGTCTATAAAATGGTATCATTTAAATAATCTTCTTGTATTAATTCTTACACTGAATATCATGAACTCTGTCTGTTCAGCAATCAAACAGAAAAAACATGCACACGAGGGTGTAGATAGGGGCATATCCCTTCCCACACGAATGTGATTTTTGCGTTTTCAGACCTGAAATTCAGCGATCTGGTGCAAATTTTTGGTGCAGAGTGTAGTGATTTTTTGTCGATTTTTTTTGTCAATTTTTTTTTTTTTTTTTTTTTTACGAACCAAAAGTGTGTGTGTGTGTGTGGTGGGGGGGGGGGGGGGGGGCTGCAGCCCCCCAGCCCCCCCCCCCCCCCCCCCCGCTTCCGCGGCCCCTGCAAAGTCTAGTGAGGTAGAGCTTAGGGGAAGGGGATTCCCCCTCCCGCTCGCGAAGCTTTTGCGTTTTTAGAATAATAAAGCGATCTGGGGCACACTTTTTGTGGAAAATTCGGAAATTGTCATTCCCAAAAATGTACCAAGTCTATAGTGGGTAACAAGCAATGAATGGGTGGCAAGATACCTCTCCCATATTCAAGGGAGCTTTTTTTTTCAGTTTTAAGCTTTTAGAACTGAAATTCAACAATGTGGCACACACTTTTGTTGGAATATCTGGAAATTTGTCAATCCGTGAGAAGAGAAGTGTCTGTGGAAGGAGATTCTGTATAATTTTCTGATTGCAGTTTAACGTTTTGGTGCGCACATTTTGTGTCATATTTGGAAAACTGTTTATGTTCAAAGTGTAGCCACAGTCTACTTCTATGCATGGCGGGGGGGGGGGAGGGGCGGGCGAGCAGGGAGAAGGCGAGGGCGAGTGTTATCTCCATCTTTCCCTTATATGGAGCTTTTGCCTTTTTAAGGTTGAAATGGAGATATCTCGTATACGCATATTTGATGGAATATTTGGGAAATCACCAAAAAGAAAAAAAAAAACTGATTGTGGGGGGGGGGGGGGGAGACTGAGGGAGGAAAGGGTCTATTAAAAGGTGAAATTCCCCTTGTACATGAGGGAACTTTGAGTTTTCGGAATATAAGTGATAAGTCTTGTTGAATCAGAATTATTCATTTTTTTTTTTTTTTGGTAAATCTAAAAAGTGTACTAAGCTAGGGAAAGAGGCACAGAGGGGGAGGGTTTGGGAGGGGGATACCCCCTCCCAAGCACGAGAGATTTTGCATATTTTGAATTGAAATTCAACGATCTGGTGCACACTTTGAGTGAAAGTTTCAAAAAGCAACTATGATCTTATTTGATGAGAGGTTGCAAAGGAGACCCGCTTCATGTGTATGCCTACAGTATACACGCATTTTTTTTTTCCGCCTCCCAAATCCCCGGTCCAAATCTTAGGGGGGGGGGGGGGGGGGCGACCGCCCCCATCGCGCCCCCCCCCCCCCCCCGGCTACGCCAGTGGAGTGATGCCAACCATGACGGGTGTGTCTGAAATTATATCAGCTTTAAAGTTACTGTTTCCCTTTGGGAGCAATGATTTAAAAAATGTTCGAAATGTCATTTTGATGCACATGTGTAAGTTAGCTGTATCACAAAACACGTACCTATCATTAAAAAAAAATTCGTATTAAAGGTTAAACTATAGGGATACATCAGTATTTTCCCCACTAAACCATAATTTCTTCTTCTTCTTCTTCTTCTTCTTCTGGTTAAGTCTGCCTCCTTCAATAGCCTGAAGATTCTTGCAGACTGGTGCTATTTACATTATAATACAATTTATTTACAGATATTAATTTTAGACGGTTTAGTCTAGAAACATTTTATCATAATTACTGTTCACATTGTATGTGTATGTTTAGAAATACTTTACACTGATTACACTAATTCACATCTTTACATTGGTTGTTTCTATCCCTAAGTAAAATTTTAGAACTATTTTGAAGCACTAAAGCTGGGTTTTTTGTTTCATCTGCAAATTGTCAATAATGCCTTTAATCATCCTTGCTTCATCAACTCTAAAGAAGTGAAGAATTTTAGGAATATGAGAGAAATCATGTATAGCTATTTCAGACTTACATAAGGAAGGCCTTTGTTATACCATGGAGCTAGCTCCATGGTTATACTTCTCATCCGTCACTCATATTGCATCGGAAGCAAACTTTGTTGCTTGCAGCCATCTACCGAGGTGTATCGGATCGCAGTCTGATGAATCCGATTCGTGTTGGCTGGCTATCAGGTTAGTGTGAGACATGGTTGTCGCGCGTGATCCTCGACGATCTTGCCTCATCGGATCACCGCCCGACATATCTGATGACACTGACCTGATAGTCGACCAACACAAGTTGAATTCATCGGACTGCGATCCGATACACTCCGGTGGGTGACCGAAAGCAATAAAACCTTGCTTTCCGATGAGTGATCGATGAGAAAAAAAAAACCCACAAATCTTTGTGGGATGGGGGTATTAACTATCTCCATATTTCGTAAAGTTGTATGGAAATTTCCATTGAGATTCATGACGACAGAAATTTGGCAGTCTGAAAGCCCTTCCATTAGGTTTTGTGGGGGGGGGGGGGTGTCAGTGAAAAGTGTTACAAATACTTTTTGATATGGTGGCGGCTGAACAAAAAGAAAAGAAAAAAAAAAGAATATTATTTTGCTTGCTGTCCTTTTGCAGACTAAAAAGAAGAAGAAAGAAAGCTTTGGTTTCCAATAGCATTAAAAAATAGAGTCATTATGTCACTGAGTGTGAATGTTTTCATGTCCATTATACCAGCACGGCACATTATAGAATAAATCATCAGGAATGTCCAACTGACGTAATTTTGCTCTTGTAGCTCTCTGAAAACCCATTTCTCGAGGCAGAAACTGAATTCTTAGAATTCACAGTTTTATGAACGTGGCATTCCTGTAGAACGTATGTAGAAAATATGCAAAAACAAAGACAAAAACAAAAACAGTCGAAGGGCAAACCAGCTTTGGAGGTATCAACAAACTTATTAGCTTTATCACATCGGTTTTCCTAATGATTACATGCATTTCATGCTTTATTCTGTTGTGCGTGGTAGGTATTATAACTAGTTAATTTTTCTCATATCGTGTGTCCATGTCTTTGCAAAACAGGATTTGGAATGTCCATTGTGTTTCTCATCAACTTAGTAACGCTCAACGACTACTTCCCGAAATCGTTCATCTTTTTCAACACATTCAGCACCCTTGGACTAACTCTAGGGGCGTTTTGTCTTCCAGTCGTGGTAGAGAGGTCGTTGAGAGCATACGGATACAGTGGTGCGTTTCTCATTTTGGGAGGAATGTGCTTGAATGGCGTTCCCTGTGCCATGACAGTCCGACCACCGAGAGATAAAGACAAGCTTAGTGTGCATCCCACAACTGTACCGGAAACAGAATGCATTATGGAAGGCGACAAGGATTCTTTAAAGCCACTGCTAGGCTGTGACAGACCTGAAAACAGGAACACGCCACGGACTGGTTCCGGTTTCGGAGCCGGTGAGGCCTTACAGCTTTCGTCACTTCTCTCTAAATTAAAATCATGTGCCTGTTTCGCAGAGCCTCTCTATGCCTTGGTTATTCCGAGTTTCACCCTGTTCAACTTCTGTATGTACGGCTGGATGCTATTCCTCGTACCCGGGGCGGAGTCCGTAGGTATTGAAAGTTCACGGGCCGTTTACCTTGCGAGCATCGCTGCCTTTGGGGGTGTACTCGGAAAACTTTCTCTGTTGGTCGCTATGCTTGTAAAGTTGGACTTGATGGTTGTGTATCTGATTAGCTGTTCAGTTTTCGATGTCACCATCTTCATCACTTCAGCGAGCGACGCCTATTTCTACCTTGCGATAATGGCATTTATTCAAGGATTTGCCGTCTTCATGCTGGATTCTCTAGGAAGCGTGCTGACGAAATTAACAATTGAGAATGAAGAGAATGTACCAATTGCTCTCACTGCGACGTCCTTTCTAAGTGGCATCGGTAGTCTAATAGGCGGTGCTTTATCAGGTACGTGTGTTTTTGTATGAATCGAAATGTTGCACGTCATCACTTGCATGCCCTGATAGAGTCACGCACGTATACAAAATAATGATTTGGTCTTTAATGTTTTATGTAACAAAAATGAAATTCCTATTCTTAGATACCTCCTGACCAAATCTGAAAATTTAAGGTACAAATGTACGTTGATAACGACCTTTTTTTTTTCGTTTTTTTTTTTTTAACATGGAGTAGCCTATGTGACATTGCCGTGATAAATGCGTTTTGTGTTTAGCCAACGTACATGTGCACATTGTCTGAAATGCCGAATAAAATAATAATGATGATAACAATAATAATAATAATAATAATAATAATAATAATAATAATAATAATAATAATAATAATAATAACAATAATAATGACCATATTACTATAGTATTGTGTTGAATAGAATACTGAAATGTATACGTTTCTACAATCACAAACTTCAGATGTCTCATTTTTCGACGTGTTGCTACATGAAATGCGTCCTGAGAATAAAACCTTAGCTAAAATAATTGTACAGTGTCACATCAGACTTTCTTACCCCAGTGTTCTAATCAAAGAATGGATGAACGCTCATTCGTTTCGTGTCTTGTTTTTGTTTTTCTTTACTCACTATCAAGGCCGCATCTATGACATCACGCACTCGTACAAAGCAGTCCTCAATACGTTGGGTCTTGTCCTGTGCTCCATGATCGTCAACCTCATCGTTGTCTTCGTGATCATTCGCCGCCGAGCTAAAAAGAAAGCAACCTGACATGGAACTGATTGACACATTGCCCTGCATCGACGTAAACAAGCACTGAACTGATCAGTGTTTTAGTAGTAGCCATGATAAAAAGATCATGGGCGTACGTACTCGAGCAGGATTCGAACGTAAGACCTCCTGATTTCCGAACATGCGTCATCTCCACTAGACCACCGAGCTTTCGCCCGACAGCAAGTGTTGGTTCAAATCCTTATACCAATTTCTAATCCCTATAGCCATGATTTTTTTTTTTTATCATGGCTACTACTAAAACACTGATCAATTCAGTGCTTGTTTACGTCGATGTAGGGCAATTTGTCAATCAGTTGCAATGAAAACATCTCGACGGAAGAATTTTATGAATTTTAAGATTTTGGAAATGATGAAATTTGACATCAGCCGGCTATGAAGGACGTTGCAACATCCCTAGCGAGTGGCATTGAGGAGTGTTTCTCACACGGCCACGTAATTGTTAGGCCCAGCTACCTTGGTAAATCCTACCCTTGTTGTAAAATGTCGTCGATCCATTTTGCAAACTTCATGGAATTTTGCATGGTTGAAGAATAATGTTTTCCCAAAGCGGGTATGGCATCTCATGGAAATTTACCTCGGAGCTAAAAAAAAACCAAAAACAAAAAAAAAAAAAAACACACACGAAAAACAAAAACGTCCCCCTTTGTATTCAGAATGGCGGCTGGAATTTTTCGGGATCCTCTAAAGTTTCTTAGTTTTATCATTCTTAGGAAAGGTCTGAATTACCTTGCTGTGGGCCCTACACCATAAAAGCTGGTGAAAGAAATGTGCTATTCAGGGTTGCAAAAAGGATACGCATATTAAACAAAAAAAAAATCTTTCAAAGAATTACAGTGTTTCAAAATTTGACTGATAATCATCTATGGAATTAAATTTGAACAAAATCGGGCAAGAAATAAGGATATTTCACCTTGTTTGAATTATAGGCGGTCATTACCAGACGGTTATGATCAATAATAGGTGACAAGTTCTGATCAACTCTCTATTCACTTAATGTATATTATGATTCTATCCAATTGTTGTTCATTTTTGATCTTTCCGTTCAAATCAATACATTGTAGTTTATCAAGGAGGACACATGGAGGACCTGAGAGATGGGTGTATTATATAGACATTATACGAGAAGTACAAACATATAAAGATAAAAATCATATTGATGAATAATTAGCATGTTATCATGGAAAACAGACTGTCAACACATTTCCTTGTTCCAGTTTGATGATTACATCAAAGTCCGATTTCGCTCAATTTTTTAGCAAGTCACAAATATTGTCTCGAGGATGAGAAGTATAATGTTCATATTAAGTTAGATTTATTCATTGAACACAACAAGATATCGAGCCATTGTGACGCAATTGACAGCTTAATCCAATTCAGGAACAGAATGACAGAGTTATGGACGTAGTAACCTACTACTGCAAGCATCATGATTACTGCGTGTGTGACTTACTATGTGACTTTTTGAATGATAATGATATTGAGGGAATAACTGTTCAATGAAATTTCGTGCATGTACGTTTCATTGATAAGATAGGCCCATTATATGATTATATATGAACTATCTTCCGTTTGAAAATCCAGAATTGAAAGTAGCCACTTATGTTTTCAAATGAATCTGAGTCATATTTCATTTTCATATAACGTACAAGATAGTAAATCGTAGTATATTAAAGTATGTTATGGAATTTCAAATAGAACTTCCTTAATGCCTGATGATAATGCATAATATATAATATTATGTTGTTTGAATAAAAACAGAAAAATCAGAAAAGTCATGGAAGTAGATCAGTGAAAGTTTGGATTTAAAAAAAAGCAGATACAGACACAAACACAAACATTTAAAATTTAAATCTGAACAGAATAAGGCAAATTGGAAGCTTTGTCAGATGTGTGATGTAGGTGTTGCGTAATTCTCATTTCAGTTTACGCACACACACACACACACACACACACACACACACACACACACACAGAAATTTGCTTTCTTTTTAAGAATTTGTTTTTCTTTACACCCGTGCTTGGTATAATTATATGAAAGAGTAATAAGTTTTTTTTTTTTTTTTTTTTTTTTTTTTGCATGCCCTCCTGAGCGGATAGTTCTTACTGCGGGCAAACATTTCCAAATAAATGTAAATTAGTGACATTTTGTGGACAAGACAAAGTTAGAGCTGCTCAACAGCTAAATCACAGTTGCCAATTTGTCCCCAACTCCCTGAACTTTAAAAATTTGTACATTTCTTACATTTCCAAATTCCTAATTTACTTATCTGATTCTTCCGTTATCCTATACAAAGCAAAAATTAGGATAGAATTTTCTTTGAAAATTCAATATGAAATGAGACATTTTAATCGTAATGTGATAAAAATTACCTTGTAATTTAAAGACACTTATTTTCAAATTGAAGAACTGCTTATAAATTCCTTTATCACTGGGGATTTGCATCTTTGAAAGCCGTCAATTTACTTCATTGTTTTATCGTGATCGACTTTGTTTGATTCATTTAATATATCACAATTTCTATTTAGTATATCTCGGTAAATGGTAAGCCCGCGGTTTCGTGTGCTCTGGCATTGACCCTTGAACTCATCCTCCATTGTCCCTTTTCCTGTCCTCTTCTTCCTGTCCACTTTTGCCTCCTATTTATTATTTCAATGCGTATGTAAGAGAGCTGCTTTGTTAAAGGGTGTGTACAGTTCTGGTCGAGGTGAGGATTTAGCTTTTAACGTTTTGCGAGATATTCAGAAACCACTCTATGAGATGTCAGAGAGCGTGCAGTTCTAAGGGGTATCCAAAGTTTATTTTATGAAAATCGGTTTTGAAATGGCTGAGATATCCAAAAACAAGGTGAAACAAAGAGATCCTAATAAAGTTGTGGCATGTCGCCTTTTATTATTAGCACTCTTTTGGATATCTCAGCCATTTGAAAACCAATTTTCATCAAATAAATGTTGAATCCTTCTTAAAATTACATGCTCTTTCATATTTCATAAGAGGCTGTTCATTATCTCACTTAGGAATGTTCAAAACATGAATCCCCACCTCAACCAGTACTGTACAGTCCCTTTAATGGCTGCAATTTTGTATGATTACTAGTATTATGATTACTATGATTTGTGTATGTACGTATATGATCGGTCATTTGTTTCTTCTGCATTTCGGGCAATATCGTTTCGTGTTGCTTATTACTATTAATCAGTGGCGGATCCGGGGAGGGGGGAGCACTGTGACACGGTGCGTGCGTCCCCCTCCCCCCTCTAATTTTGTAAAGGCGCTCCCTCTTTACGGAATTCCTGGATCCGCCCCTGATTCACTACTGCTCATGAGGGGACTGCATTCTACAATACAAACTATATGCTTTTTAGCAGTTCCCTCCATTTCCGACAACTTCTCCTGAGCTCGGTTTAGTTACAGTTTGCTTATGCATTTCCTTAAACTATGTTTTGTTTTATTGTAAAGAAAAAATGAGCTGCATTAATTTCGTTTGTATATGCAAATGTCATAATTGTACTTTATACTTTTGCTGGAAAATGAAATAAAATGCAATGAAATGAAATGAAAGAAGAATTCCATTTTTGTCCACATAAAAGTTATCTTCACTTGATTTTTTTGCTCTTGCCTTCTGTTTTTCTTGACTAGAGAATTCAAGAGAGGAAAATTCATTATTATTTTTGTTTTCTGTCACATTGTTGTAGAGCTGTCACAATGTGGCAATGGTATCTGCTCGAGTTGCCATTTTGGGATTTTGACCAGTATTACTATTCTTCGGCAAACGCTAGATACTCCACTGAAATTTCATACCTTTCTTTTACCAGTATACATAATCAATGGAAGATCACGAATTGAATATATTCAATTGTGATTTGATGTATCTTACTTATGTCTTTTATTTAAGTATCATTTTACACACAGAGAGAGAAAGACACGCACACACACACACACACACACACGCATAATTATGTATAAGATGACGGAGTAGCGAAGTAATGTATTTCTTCCATCAGTGCTATTTATTCAATAGCATTGTTGGACTAAAAATGCATTACTACCCTGCTTCGTCATCTTTTCTGTACTGGTACCAGCACGCGGGGCGGACTGCAAACCTCGTTTGGTACGCATGTATACGGGTATATGAATGAACTGTCAAATAAACGCGGTTGACTGGGAAAGAACGAAATATAAAAGTCGTACGTAATTAACCGTTAACCTGTTGTCGTTTACAGTTGTTTAGCAGAGTTTGGCTCGATGTTTCGAGCTCTGTTTTCATCTATTTGTAATTTGTTTGTTTGTTTGTTTGTTTGTTTTACATTATACCGCAGACGAATTAACTCGTCACCTACACCACAGTGCACAACGAAGGAGTGCTCGTTCTCAATTTGTGTGTGTGTGTGAGGGGGGGGGGGATGTTTCACAAAGAATTCAAGTTAAGATCTTGAATTTTAAGATCAGCTTAAAAGTATGGTATTTAGGCAGTGTGTGACTTCAATAATATTCTCAATTTCATAATTTCATAAGAGTGAACACTTTTGACTTCTTTTTTTTTTCATACAGCATTAAATAAGAAAATAGAGTAAGGACCAAAGAATTTTTCCTGTATATTTCGATAGCACTTTGAAGTGGATTCTGAAAACATTAGATAAAACCGGAACGAGAAACCAACGGCCTACCATTATTTCTTAACGTTTACGTTCGACTTATCAATTCTTCGTGAAACACTCCCCAGGTATGATACTGAAGGACCCACTGACATCATCCCCTTATCCAGTGGTGGATCGGGGGGGGGGGGGCGTACCGTGGGCGCGCCCATCACTCTTTGATTTTTGGTTAAAACAAAATAAATAAAAAGAAAAAAGATGGGGATACGTCCCCCCTTTAATTTTGCAATGCCGCCTCTCCTTGAAGGAATTCCTAGATCCGCCCCTGCTTTATCCAATGTCTACACTATATGCAGCACAGTTTGGTTGCTGCAACATCATTAGGAGAGCTTTGCTGAAAGTAACGGGTTGCTGGTTTTTCGGTCAAGGATGTCAACTTGTTTTCAATCTTCCTAATATGTAATTAATAGTCGTTTAATGCAACAAGTGAAGGCTGCATATACGTCCTACGGAGGGAAAACATCGAACCACAAAGGAGCGTGTGTGCGTGTGTGTATTAAAGTAATCTGTGTGAGTATGTGTATCTGTGTACAGGTCGAAGAAATGAATGTGCGCAAAATACACACCCCGTTTTCGAGCTTTTGGCATGTTTATGTCAAGAGGATCTGTATATCATTGTGAGCATGATAATACTAGACGGTTTGAGCTACAACGTGAGCAACGTGCGCTTAATATACATACATTGGAAAGTACAAGTATACCTAAGTCCCTTCCTATCTTAGACATAAGATATAGGCCTACATGTATAGACCGGTCATCTGATGCTACACATCTTATGTTCATTCATGGTGAGAAATATGCAAGTATGCAAACATGTATGAGATACAACCGAGTAATGTTGCAAAACATTCGTATGAAACATTCAATGCGAGTTTAAACATACGCAGAATTACATGGCAATTGCTTAAAGTTGTACATGACATGAATAAATACGAACCAGGTAATGAAAAAAAAAAAACCAAAAGAAATAAAAGCCTTACTATTCCACTTGATGTTCAGAATATGTGAGGATTATCTCCGCTGTGAAAAAAAAAGGAAATAATGTTATCTATTTATTCTATACAGAAATTTGTCATCACGTACAAAATGGGTTTTGTGACATTACGGCGTCAACATGGCACCGCCTGTAATTAAGCTTCTCTCTCTGCAGTTTCAGCGGCCGAATCAGACACTTTTATCAGTTTAACTAATCAATTTGTATTTAATATTAAACCTGAATATCATGATGTGCACGCAATGTTTCCCCGATTCAGCGTAAAGCCAAAATAATTACCAAAATGATGCACTCGTACGTGCTGTTGTCTTGGCGATTGTATTCTAAGCTGCGAAACATCGTTGCACGCAACAACCAACCCGGAATTGAAAAAAAAAAAAAATCCTCTTAAAGCGCGAGACGAGTCATGTGATTTTTCTCCACGAAATGCTCAGTATTTGTTATTAAAGTCACAATACTTGCAGAAATCCAACGAAGAAATATCATTTGCGTAACAACATCAGTCTGTAGTGACATAATATGAATCAAAATAACATATTAAGGCATACTGTATCTATGAACAAAGGAGAAATCAATACAGGGGACCGTCATCATAAGCAGTGCTTGACTAGGATGAGGCCCTATCTATATATATAATACGAATATAATACAACACCAATTATATACGTATGTACTCATGAAACTCTTAATTTTATTACACGAAAAACATTTTGCGAAAGGAAAACGAAAGGAAACTTCCTTAAATTTACTACATGTACTTCTGACATAATTGTAATTAGCTTCATTTATATCTTCAAATGAATTATCTCCAACCTTTTTTAAGAGAAGGAAATTCAATTGGCTTTACAAACACACACACACACACACATACACACACACACACAAACACACTAGATAAAAACCACTTAATAATTCAAACAATATCGGAATTCGACGTACTGCACATAACAATGCTTGTTGCATTTTTTTTTTGTGAGAAAAGAATTGATAAATACCATCAGTCAGGATGTCACAAGCAGATGGACATAAATGATTAATGATTTCATCGCAAAATTAGTTGTAACGCCATTCTTAATAGCTAAAAACGGTAAAGATAGATCAAGGGAAATAAAAGGAAATATTCAAGATGTATAACTTCAAGAATATTCCTTGTTCATCAACAAATAAGAGTTATGAGAAATAACTAGAAATGTTTTACTTTATTCTTATGGGGGGCATTTCACTGAGCGTTTTATCAGATATTTGACAAACTGCTTTAAGCTATAGTGGGATCCTTGCATCCAATTGTCTAGGAGCAAATTTGTCAGATTAAAAAAAAAAGAATGACCAAACGCTTGATGAAAATGTCTCTCTCACGTTGGCCTTACTCTAAAATGTTCAAAAAGGGCGCTTGCCCCGTTTTCCGATCGAACTCTTCATTAAGGAAAATAGAAAGAGATTGGTAGATATAGTGCCATACGAAAGGGAATGATAAAGTAATGAATTATACAGAAAGATAAGAGAGACGGAAGGACAGATGAGCTCGCTAACTCGTAATTAGTAGCCGAGAATAATGATCCAGATCCCGCGGTCAAGCCAAAGATAGATTTACTGACCGTGTTGACTTTTAATTTGCTGAACGTTACACGCTCGAGTAAAGTTCAATCAATGATATTGACCAGTTTTCCTTGACCCTCAACACTCATTAAAGATATATTTCATCCTTGAAAAAAATAGGTATAAGGGAAAACACTAATCCGTTCTTTAATATTATGTACTGCATATTCCTAGTTATGGAAATGGGAGTATAATACAAAGCACAAAATTTAACCCAGTAATCCTTATAAACTAAAAGCAGCCACAAAAGCAAAATCTATACAATAATAAATTAAGATTCAAACTTTATTGTCATTTCTTCAACAAAATTCATGTTATTATTGAAGTGCAAAAGTTGAATTAATAAAAAGGCTTATTAAGCTGGTAGATATTTGAGCTCAGATGAACAGAAATGTAGATTTTCCTAATCCATTGAATATTACAAATCTTTGCTAATTTTAACACTTACATTTATCTGCAGTCACGAGTGACTCTCTGGCACTTGAATGTGATGTCACAATTACATCATGATTCTTCCTCAATCAGTTCCCCACACTGTGACGTCACTTTAATTGCATATCATCTCACTATAGCAACAGATGAATGAAGATTTATTATTCTTTCCCATGACGTACAATGCCGGCAGAACATATGGAGCTGAATGTATTACATATATTCCTTGAATATCTGCAACATATGTTGCTGTTTTAATCATGCAAGACGAAAATGAAAAGTGCTTAAAAATAGATTTATGTAAACAGAAGAAGAAGAAGAAAAAGAAGAAGACGGTATATAGTGGGAAGTTAAACAGGGATACCATTAAATCCAGTCATAGCCGGTTCTTTTAAAAAAGATGAGAAATGAAAAAATGATGCTGCAAATCAGTAGGAATATTGATAAGAGTAACACATAAAATTATATAAATTATACAAAAATATTGAGACAATGATATAATAAAGGTATTATCAGCGAAGTAGCATGATTATGATATATACAAAGTACGTTCCATGTATAAGCAAAAGAGAGTCATCATATTAAAAAAAAGACAAAAAAAAAGACAAGTATAAAACTGTTCTCTTTAATGGCACGGGTGTAATAAATCTGCATAATAGTACATCTTTGAGCTATGTCTACAAAAGCCAACGTTCGGATGGGGGTTCTTCGGTGATTTCCGTAATGCAAGAAATGGTTAACCAAAATTAGTTTGTCCTAAAGAAAGAAATGTGGCCATAAGTGAAGTAACAAGCAATACAATATGACAGGTATATCAACAAGAAAAACACCAATAATAGATCGCTTCTTGTGTAATTTGTGGAGAGAAATCATAAAATCTGTTTTGAAAGTATTTTAAAGAAGAGAAGTGTTTTGAATTTTGTAGGATGTTTCACACGAGTAACAGTTTCACTTTACAAAAATGGAGATGAATGTAATTATTGTGCGTGGTTTAATGCATCCATGTAGGCAAGTGTATTAGTTGTAAGGATCAAAGTATGCTATGTTATGGACAAACTGGAGAGAGGTCAGCTGGGAGTAAGTGACATCTCCGGTTTCCAAGGCAACGGTTGCTATGATGTTGGCCATAGAATCCGCCACCCGAAACACGTAAAACAGAATGCCGTCACTTTGGTCGATGTTGACAACTGCACCTCCGTAATACGGGGCGAACATTCCTGAAAAAAAAAAGAGGGAAAAATTACGCTAATGGAAGTCGCAACGCAACCGTTTCCAATTTTCATCAAGAAAGATACCCTCTGTTACACATCATAAACAGCAGATTGCAAATAGAATAACTGGTTTGACATTTATACTCTCTGAAAAAAAACCCAAAAAACATATCACTATCTGTTTTGCATTTCCTTTCCGCTTGTGGTGACGATAATAAAGTCAATTGGTCAATCAACCTTTTCGAAAGCAAGCAATTTGCGAGGGGGGGGGGGGTGTTGCCTGTTCGAAAGATTAATCAGCCGTGTGCTAATTACGATTAGCTTGCTTTGCCTACCAACCTTATATGAATTAAGCGAGACCTGTAATGCGGAAAATATCTATACAAATTTTGTATGCCTGCATTATCATTACGTAAACACAGACATCGTATGATATTGCTGAAGTGAGATTACTGTGAGGTTGCAAACATCGAATTTCTGAATTCAGGCGGACAGCGTTTTTGGTGTTCTGTGTCTGGTTATTATGGTACATGTATATCAACAGCAGAGATACATAACTCAAGTTGGTCTTTGTTGTAACAGCATAAAATTAATGGCGTATTCTGTAGGTAAAATATTGAAGCACTTAATGATATTGAATGACGTCACAGTCCATGTCGTGCAAGGGCAAGGTCGAGTGGCAGTAGGAATTTCATTCATAGACAGTTGAAGAATCTAATCTCAAAACAAGTTAAGCGCCATCTTTAAACATCTTTAAAAAAATTCCATCATCATTAATGGAGAAAAACAAAACTTTTCCAGTCACATACCTCACTAATTTGTCGCATAAGTATGATCTTAAAGTTATGTGTAAGAATATCTCAAATCTTCTTATTCTGTTTTTGTTATTATTTAGAAGCCTTAATCACAAATATCTCAAACTAACAAAAATGGAATTAACTCATTTTGCAAGCTTATTCTTCAATTAGATATGAACGCCCAAGTATGAAAGAAATGTGCAACCAATAACACTAAGCTAAAAACTGTACAGGGCTGGTAAGCAGTACACTTTCGAGATGTAAAAAGAAGTTTGACGCTCCTTTAGTCGTTTAGAGAGTACCTTAAAAATGGGTATGTACAATTCACCAAAATATCAGGCAACGCTGCTGAAATGTGCGGGGTATTTTTGTTGTTGTTGTTGTTTTTTTCAATAGATCAAAACATCTCTAATGACCTGTGCAAAGGTTTGTGTGTGAAATTTGTGCACTTAATTCCACTCACTGGCGCAGAAAGGGTTAATTAGCGACAGTGATCGTAAGACTGATAATAGGTAATGTTAACGATAATGATGATGATCATCCTCATAATAGATGCATTGATAACTGATATGATTATGATAGCGATGCTCGGGGTGATAATTACCCTCATAATAACGAAACTAACAATGATAACAAACAAGACGAATGGCATTACTGTTATTCTATAATTATTAATTATCTGCACGTAATGTGCTCCTTTAATAAATATCTGGAAAGCAGATGTCTTAATAGATACAATCATCTTTCTTACTCCTGATGGTGTAATGCAAACCTTGAGCCACATTTATCTTCGAAAGACACATAATATCGAGAGAAAAAAAAAGAGGATCGACTCCTTTCTGGGGACTTTACCTGAGGGCGCTATTTGCATTACGGGACTGACATCACCAGTGTTTGGATCGACAGTGACCAAATACCACGGTGGGTACTGTTGCGGGAACAGTCCGGGCGAAACGGCCAGCAATTGTCCTTCCGAAAGAGAGCAGATGAGATGCAAGATAATGACAAACAACAACAACAACAACAACAACAACAACAACAACAACAACAACAACAACAACAACAACGGCAACAAACAAGAGAATTAACATATTAACGAAACAACAACACCAGCAGTTGTTCTAAACCTTTTGATCGACACCACGCCAGGAAGTAAGATAGTAAACACTAACTTATTAATCAATGGATCACACGGAAAAACAATGGAATCTGACGCGAAATTTAAATCCATATCATTCTTTAAAGCCGTTACAAGACGTGTACCTTATACAGCAGATCATCTCAAGCCAATTCAGAGCTTAATAACATCTAGTGAAGGACATTAACAGGACAGAGGAATGACATTAGTTTTGGAAGCATTTACCTGTTTTCTCGTAAACGTGGATCGCGTTGATGGTGTACTTGGACACGTCGACTTCCACTATCTTTGTAACGTTGCTGCCCAGGTAGAAAGGAAAGGGAAAAAAAACTATGAACGAATCTCTACAAATAATGATGAAGTGCGTATTTTACTCTAGGGCATACATAGTTGTGAAATACTATGCGCAAGTCGAACAATACTATGCGCAAGTCGTAGAGTTCAGACGTGTTTCTGGGTGGGCTCCCGCCTCATACTTCCTCCGTCATTTACTCATATCGAAGTACAACCTCTACTTGTCGTCAAAGGTGCAATACCTTGCGGAATACCATTTAATTCTACAAGTCATGTCAGATATTCAAAAAACATATAATCTACGAACTCATATTTCAACGCAAAAATCTGACAAATCCGCCAAAGTCACGTCGAAAATGCCAGGGAACAGCAATGCAAGGGGACCTACCACAGCGGGCACGAGGACGCGCTCATTGCAACCTGCGCCTCAACCGGCGCCTCAACAGGAGCCCCCACAAGCCATCGGTATCCCAGCAACGCCGACGCCAACTCCAACCCCAGGCCCTGTGAATGTCCTGCCAACTACAGGTGCTGGAGATTCCGGGGACTCTCGTGAACAGACATCCTGCCCACCAACCAACCCCGACTCTGGCGTTTCTACCATAATGAACGAGTTGAAAGGCATGATAACTGAACTATCCAACAAGTTGACAACGAAAATGGACTCGGTACTGCTGGAGATAAATACTGTGAAACATGACCTGGCCGAAACGAAAAGGTATGTGTCCGAAATTGAGGCAACTGTGAACTTCAACGCTGAAAAAATACAGTCGTTAGAGAAGGAAACCATACCTAACATAAATGAGTCAATGGAAAACAAAATAGACAATCTTAATGAAAAACTGATATCGCTGGAGCTGCACCAGAGAAAGCAGAATCTCCTTATCTACGGGATTCCGGAGGACAGGAATGAAAATATCTATGATACGATTGCTCATGTCTTCTGTCACTACCTCGGCACTAATTTAGAGGAAGCCCGGGCAATTCCAGTCATCAATGCCCACCGACTGCCCTCCGCCAGAAGAGACGCTCAACCCACAGGGCCCCAGCCTATAATTGTCAGATTTGGTCGAATGGCTGACAGAAATCGTCTGCTACAGGCGTACGAGCATCCCCGAACTCGACCAGCCCCCGCCTCCCCTTCCGGAGGTCGACCGGACCCAATACGCCCCTCGAGTAACCAATCGACCCAATCCACTCCAGACGGCCAGCAACCCGAAAGCACGGAGAGAGTCGACAGTCCTACCCAGCTGGGATCCACCAGCCACGCCCGGAGCTATGCTGACAGCGTATCTCACGGATTCAACTTCGCCAGGGTGTCAATACGCACAGATCTACCTGCCAATATGAAACGGGAGCGGGCACGATTAGCAACTATCGCCTATACCTTTCTGTCTGATGGCCATTATTATAAAACGTTTTCGCCTCATTGATTACATTGTTATATTGTACAATTCTTGATGACCATGTACAATACTTTAATCCTAAATCTTGAACTCATTTGTTTTTTGGATGTTATATATGAATGTAACTATTTTTTTTCTTTTTTTCTTTTTTTCTTTCTTTCATTAATCGTTCCGAAATGTTATATCCGAAACTCAAGAAAGATGTATTTAAATCCTCCTTACACATTCTCTTATGCTGTTAAATTTTCGTGTTATCATTGAAGGATTATTATTCATTACAATTATTTCATCTAATATAATTCTGTTCCCCATCGTATTTTCCGTATCTGGCGGGAGCCCTCCCCCAAACACACTACAACATGTCTTTGTTATCCCACCTTCTTCGCTATAGCATATCGGCTTGCCTCTCACAATCCTCTTTATCCTTTCCAATGCATGTATGTCTTCTCGGAAGCCCACTGAGACACTGGATTTATTCTTGTTACTGTGTTGTGTGTGTTCTATGTCCTTTTCTGTCGATTCTTCTCACTGCTCTTACTTACCTCATTCTTCCCCTTCTCGTTTCACGTTCTACGTCTCCTCAGCGATCTTCTGCTTATCATGACTTTGACGTCACCCATGTTCGTAACTTACTACAGTGTCTTGCCACATTACGGCGACCGGGTATTTTCTTGTATTGTCCACTCGTTCACTACATCCTAGTTTCGTTGATGACGCAGAATTTAAAAGATTCGTCTTGTATTCGTAATTATGGCTAATTTTTTGAATGCTCCATTTTATTCCATATCGAACGATGATTTTTTTGAATTGTTTAGGGACACAGGCTTAGACTCTGACCCAGTGACTGGGTCAACAAGTATACGAACCACCCCTTACGATAATTTTGTTACCGATAGCCTGAACACTGCTGCAAATGAATTGCCTTTTGATTTTAGTAATGATAATATCACCCAAAATAAGTTGTGCAATTATATTACAATGAATCAATACAAAAATATAATTCATAATTTTTCTGAGGATACATTTTCTTTTTTGCATTTAAATATAAGGAGTTTGAATAAACATTTTGATGATTTAAAATTCTTATTAGAATCTGATGCAAGTCAGTCGCTATCCGTTATCGGATTAAGTGAGACATGGTTAGCTTCCAATGCAGAAAATTATTTCGCAATCGAGGGTTATAATTTATTTGTTAACAATAGGTCTGATAAGAATGGAGGGGGGGTTGCATTGTATGTAGCACGTTCCTATGATACTATTATTCATGAAGATATCTGTAGAATGGACAATATTGTTGAATCTTTGTTTATAGAAATTTTTATCCCAGGATGTAGAAATCTTATGGTAGGCGTTATATACAGACCCCCTAATTCAAATTCTAATGATTTTTTAGATTATTTTTCAGATCTGGCTAATTCACACGTTTTTCAAAATAAGGATTGCTTCTTACTCGGCGATTTTAATATTGATTTGCTGAAGTCTGAGCATGATAGTATCTCTAGTGAGTTTCTCCACACACTTTTGTCCTCGTCTTTTCTTCCGCTTATTTCTAAACCCACACGTGTTACAGATCGCTCTGCCACCCTCATTGACAACTTGTTTTGTAATATTTTACCCCTCCCCGATTCTTTTATAATTCTTTCAGATATGACCGATCATTTTCCAATAATGACTTGTTTTACACCTAAAACACCAGCTAATACTAAACCTGTTTCATCTTTTTTGTTCAGACGTAGAGTTTCACCTGAAAAGTTAGCTAGTTTTGATGCGGCTCTCGAGAATGCTGACTGGTCAGGAGTATTTGGCAGCGATGACGTTAATATATCTTTTCATAATTTTATGGAAATTTTCAATCATCATTTAGATGATGTAATTCCAAAACAAAGAAATAGAACAGAGTATAAAAAAACACCCAGGTTACCTTGGATTTCAAGATCAATTCTTCGTTCAATTAATAGGAAAAATCGTTTGTATTATAAGTACAAAATGGAAAAAACTGAGCGATCGAAGAATAGATATACATCATACAAAAATACTTTGACAATGATTTTACGTTCTGAAAAGAAAAGATATTATTCTAAGCAATTATCGAGATATAAGTTTGATATGAAAAACACCTGGAAAGTTTTAAAACAGGCCATGAATGTTCCGAGTAAAAACTCTGACATTGATAGAGTTAAAGTGAATGATGAATTGATTAATGATCCCCTTTATATTGCAAATATTTTTAATACACCTGTACTTATTTTTCAAAAATAGGCGAAAATTATGCTTATAACATTCCTGCAACAGAGACTCATTTTACTGAATTTTTAGGTCAGCGTAACTCCGATTCCATATTTTTCACACCAACTAACAGATTTGAAATTATTGATATAGTTTCCTCTTTTGAAAATAAACGTAGTTCTGGTTATGATGAGATAGATAATTTTGTACTTAAGGGTGTTATTTCCTCGGTTGCTGATCCACTTGCTCATATATTCAATTTGTCAATTTTTAACGGTGTGTTTCCCGATAAAATGAAATTAGCTAAAGTAATCCCAATATTCAAGGCAGGTGATAAGTTTGAAATCAGCAATTATCGCCCAATTTCATTATTATCGTCATTGTCCAAGGTCTTAGAAAAACTCATTTATAAGAGAATGATTAATTTTTTGAAGGCACATGAGGTTATTACGAATTATCAGTTTGGTTTTCGCGAGAAACATAGTACTACGCATGCTCTTTTGCATTTTGTTAATAGAGTTGTTCATGCAATTGATAACCATTCTCATTTAGTTAGTATTTTCCTGGACTTCTCCAAGGCCTTCGACACTATCAATCATGATATTTTACTTTATAAGTTATCGCATTATGGAATACGTGGGAAGGCCTTGGAGTGGTTCAGGAGTTATTTAGTTGATAGAAAACAATTTGTAACAATTAAAAACTATGATTCAGTTGTCAGAGAAGTCAAATGCGGCGTCCCACAGGGAAGTCTTTTAGGGCCGTTATTGTTCATTATTTATATCAATGATTTTTGTCGCGTATCCGACAGCCTCTCTTTTATTCATTTTGCAGATGACACAAATGTATTTTTTACCCATAATGATATTGATTTTCTTGTTCATAAAATCAACATTGAGTTGAAGAAAGTGACAAATTGGGTCAGGGCCAATAGGCTATCACTCAATGCTCAAAAAACGAAATATATGCTTTTTAGTAACACTGTTGATAGTTTAAGTATGAATATAGTATTAGATGACTCTCATCTGCAAAGAGTCTCACATACCAAATTTTTGGGTGTCATTGTGGACGACAAACTTTCCTGGAAATCACATGTTGATAATGTTTGTAATATAGTATCACGCAATATAGGTATAATAAACAGATTGAAATTTCATATTTCACACAAATCATTACTTATGTTATATTCATCGTTAATATTGCCTCATCTTAATTATGGAGTATTAGTTTGGGGCAACACCCATCAGAATTTATTAGACAAAGTGTTCCTTTTACAAAAGAAAGCTCTTCGTGTTATCTGTAATTCCTCTGTATGTTCTCATACAAATATGTTGTTTGCCTCCAACAAGCTCTTAAAAATGACAGATTTGTTTTTGTTCAATTTAGGGCAATTTATGTACAAGTATTGTAATAACTTGCTTCCATCTATTTTTGATTCTATGTTCCTCAAAAATCAGTCATTTCATAAATATCCCACTAGGCGATCTGGTGAATTTCATTTACCTCTTTTAAGAACGATTTTTGCTAAAAACTCACTTATTTATGTAGGCCCAAGTTACTGGAATTATTTGAATCATGACTTAAAAGATGCCCCATCCATATACTCTTTCAAGAGGAGACTGAAGTCTTTTTTATTGCAATCGTATGACCCTACAATACTGAATTAACCTCTTGGCCTTTTTTTTTATACTAACCTGTTTACTTTGTCCCCTACTTGAAGAATTAATGGTATTTTTCCCCTGGATGTTTGCAGTGTTGTCATCTATGCCATTTTTTTACCCAAAGAGTCTAGTAGCTGACTCTCCGTGTGCTACTTCGGCTCATATATCCCTCTATTTTCTATTTTCTTGTCTTTCTTCAAGGCGTCAAAATTTCGCTTTCCCCAGTAACTATCTTCTGTTTCTCTCGGCATGCTTCTGCCGAAGATCGCTGTTTATGTTTATGTTTATGTTCTTTCTGTTGTTCTGTTACTGTTTCTGTCTCTTCTTTGCGTTCTTGTCTGCTATTTCGTCTTCAGTTCGTCAGTCTTGTCCATCCCGTTTTGTCCTTTACAACCTTTTCTTTAGTAGTTGTCTTGCTGTCTAGTCTTGTTTTATGTTAGTTCGCGTCTATATAAATGTATTTATTTGTTAATCTAATTTCTAGTGGGCTTCCAGACTTCTTGCACTTTGTTATCTTTTTGTATATACGACGGTTCAATTTATCTTTTCGTTGATGTTCCTCTCCAGAGGGACCCACATACTACAAGCTCTGTCTTTTTAGTGGGTCCCTCCATTTTTCGCATTTAAAACAATGGTATACATGTATTTCGCTTTGATCACTTATGTTTCTTTCTTGCAATACAATGTATGATTACTTTACGTCCTCAATTGTTATACTCTATTTTTATTACACTATGTTCTACTTACCTTATTTTCTGTTACCAAATGAAGTGAAACATATGTTTTTGTGAAAAATGAAATAAACTTTGAACTTGAACTTGAACTTGAACTTGAAAGTGTGGGACTAGATGTGAGATGCTATGGTAGATATCTCAATCCTTAATAATTCAAATACTTCTCTAATGTCACTGCAGAAAGTTCAACATCTCTTTCATGATACATTGTATACCCTATAAAAATATCTTCAAACTGCATAATATGTTACATAATAATAAGATTTCTTTAAACTACACGATTTGCATTAAAAGCAATCATTGTAGTGCTTTGTAATTCTTAAATGTAGGCCCTACATTACCAAATGGTATAGACACAAAGTCCATAAATATCTGTAACATCAATGCATCATTACTTTGAAGTAATGTTGTACGAGTGGATGCGTGCATTCAGCTTGACTGGTGCGTTCTCGTTGCCTAGCAACACGTAATACATCTGCCGTTTCAAGTCCTCCGTAGCATAGAGGAAGTTCACGTAGAGATCCTCGGTCTTGGGTTCGGTGAAGTGGTTGACGTAATTCCCCATGTAATCCAATGTCCCGAACAAAAACGTGAAGTTACCTGGAACAAAACAAAATGGCAACCATATAACATGCATATATTAAGAAATCGGCGAGGGAGACTGAAACAAGTAAAAAAAAAAAAAAAAAAAAAAAGGAAAATAAAAACATTACTACTGGAAAATAGCATGAGAGAAACGATTGTCAAAAAATAGTTTATAGAGTATCACTGTTGGAAAATTCAAAATGCAACGCTGTAATTTGTATCGGTCGACACCCATTTCGAAGACATCATTAGTTCCGGTTTGCCTTTTTTTTTCCCACGCACACATTATCAAAAGTTTCCAACAATCCCCAAAGTGGAAGTGATACAGTACAGTGTGTGTTTTGTGTTATACCAAGACAGGGAAATTATTCTGTGTTTCTGATTTGTTTTGAGTTTTTGACCTATATTTATGGTTATTACTAAGTACATAACAGTTGCTTTATGATGGTATCTTGTTGCAATGTAGTGTCATAACCATGATGACATGTTAAAATGTTGCTTTGAATCTTCTGTTTTTGTTCTGTGGTGGGATAGTAAACTAAAAATTCACTTGTATGGGGGTCATAATATCTATAAAAAAAAAGAAGAAAATAACGCTATTGACTACTGCAATAATCATTGGTCGGATAATGGTACAAAAATCACACAAGCTTATCACACACTAAGAAATCAGGGTTCAAAATTGAACCTCCAGGCGTGATGCAATAGCAGCACCCCTTTTCCCTCAAAAATTGAACCCCTGTCTAGGGTTCAATTTTAAACCCCATAAAAATGAACCCTTTTCCCTCAAAATTTGAACCCCTGTCTAGGGTTCAATTTTGAACCCCATAAAAATGAACCCTCTGAGTTCAAAACTGAGCCTCAAGGTTGTAAAAAGGTTTATTCTTCCACCCAAAAGGGTTAATTCTTGAACTTTTCAGATATCAAAATTGAACCCTTTGCGGTGCATGTACGCTCCCTGGTTTTTATTTTTCCTCCTTAATGGGTTACATATTATATATATATATATATATATATATATAATACATGCATTAAATAGACATATATATATATATATATATATATATATTATATACAATATTACATACAATATGTATATATATATCATATATATCATATATCCTGCTGAAATAATGGAGATGTTCAAGCTTTTAAGTACAGCACAGTGTTCAGAGTTGTTCAATCAAACACATACTCCTCAACAATGCCACCACCAATTCATTGTACATGCTGCTCATACTTCATGTTTGGCACACACTTTGTATAGAGAAATTAAAACATCTTTGCATCACAGATGATTACATTTCATGTTTGTTTAATAAAGTCTTGGGATGATAAAAAACGAGGAAAATTAAATAAAGAGAAATTCCCCATTTTCGTAGATTATCTAAGTACAGTTCATCATTTGGTACATACAAACTTGTCACTTTCATTTGTCAAGATGGATTCATTTCTGCATTCACACAAAAATGCACATGTATTAATTTTATAGGCTAGGTTTTTATCATTCAAAACAAAGAGTTAAGTCAAATCAAGTTTTTGCATTATAATGTAATACATGTACAATTAAGAAAGTTAAATACAATACATGTACATAACATATACTCATATAGTAATGGAATACAATGCATATTCAAATTTTGTAAATAAGGGAAAACAATATTCCCTGATGAAAAAAAAAAAATGTATCAAAGGTCTGTCACTATATTATCATTACATCATTTTATTTCCCTATAAGAATTTCTTTATGACAAAAATAAACATTAAAATCTCCCCCAGCAGAAAAAAAATGAAACATTTGCAATCCATGTGCATTGTGCAAAAAGTACACTTTTATCATCTAAAGAAAGCAGAGCTGTTCATTCCAGATGTTGCATGTGCCAGCAGTTACAACACAGTGAATTCAGGTAAAAAAGAATAAAACAGTTGAATAAAAAGTATACATGTACATTACAAAACCTTCATGGTTAGTTTCCACATGCATACAAGGAAACAAAATGGCCACAATACTTTCCAGCTACATGTATATGCAAATGAATGAAAATACTTCATAAATTAAAGATTATCTAGAAACCTTCAAAAAAGATATTCTGAAAGATCATTAACAAGTAATCAAAGCACAGTACACAAATATTAGTAGGATTTCCGTGAACACATCTTTACATGGCTAATGTTTACATACAATAATTGTAAAGGTTAGTATCCTCACCTGTTACATAACAGAAGGAAAAGAAGGATACCAAGTTTGCTGAAACTGCAATGAAATATATAATCAACACCACTAATACACACACACATGCAAATTGTGACAAACAAAAAAGGAACTAGATATATCGCTACGGCGACTGATATGCCTCCGCCATAATGCATGGTTCTCCTAATAGGTCTATAGTACAATGTCTTGACAATGTGTGACGACAGTTTCAAACAATTGGCAAAATATTAAAATGACAGGTTTGACACAAATGTGCTGAATGTTCACTTTCCTAGAACTAGGTTCAATTGGATGAATGATTAAAATGTCAGAGTGCAGGTATTTGGGGAACTGATGATTTTTACTTGACTTTTGACCCTTTTATAAGTTTATGCATTGAGTATTTTTTTCAAGGTATTGAGAAAAAGTATCATTTCAGTATAAAATGGGAAAATAGCATTATCTAAACCTGGCCTTTGACCTTTGACCTCACAGTTCCAAAGAGAATCACTGTTAGGTTGAACATATGCATAAATATGTAAGTTTCATGATGATACCTTGAGTTACTTTTGAGATATGGAGGAAAAAGTGCAATTCAGCACTTTCACTTGACCTTTGACCTTTGACCTTTTGGCAAGAAACTTCCCACAGAATATGTATTGGGTAATACACGTATACATCAAGTTAAAAAAAAAAACCTTCATTCATTGCATAAATATAAGGAAAGTAGTGATATTTTGAGGAGTTGACCTTGACCTTTGACCCCCTGACCTTCGACCCATGACCCCCAACTTCCCTAGATAATCACTGCCCATCGGTACAAGCATATATACTACGTTCCATGAAGATACCTTGAACCATTTGCGAGATATGGAGAAAAACATGAAATTTCAATTTTTTTTTTCACTAAATAACCTGTGACCTTTGACCTTTGACCCTGTGACCCTAAAATCCACACAAAGTATTATCCCCCAAGGATATACCCTCATACCAAGTTTGATGTAAAACCACCACACGGTTCTTGAGATATCGACAAAAACAAAACAGGACGGACGGACGACCCGAAAACATAATGCCTCCGGCCACTTCGTTGCGGAGGCATAAAAAGGACCCCCCCCCCCCCCTTCCTCTAACAGCATCCAATTAACCCAAAGTATGGGGATATGTCTATTCCATCGATATAGGGATGGCATTTGTAACTAGAATCACATTGTACGAGCTTTGATAGAAGAGAGAGGAACACTCAGAGATAATAGTAGGATAGCATAGGCAGGATAGGAGAGGCATAAAACAGGAAGGCACAGGAATTGTCCAGCTTTATACAGAAAGCTTGAATGATACCACTGTACTACAGTGTAATTCTCAGTGCTGGCTCAAGGCTAAAATTCATCTTCCACCCAAAACATCAAAATGCAGCTTATATTCATAAGCGAGAATGACAAGAAAACCAAACTACTCTAGCTGCAAGAATTTCTATAACAACCTCGAGGATGATAGTACTGTACAAAGTGTCAGCATACAAAACAATACAATTTTTAGTGTTCTGGTCATTTAGGCAAAGGATGATACACAATGCAAGCAGATACAAGTATTAACTCCTCATGATACAAGTATCCACAGGGTTGTAAATCTACAGTGATTTCTTTAAAATCATTTGATGAAGTGTTCTTCACAATATTACCTGCCAGTATTCTACACTGATTTTATGAAACTGTTTCAGACTGTAGTTGATTGCCCTGGACAAAGGTTTCATCATGGATGCATCTGTATAGAACTGAGTGAAGTTGTAGCGATTCATTCCATGAAGACAGCTGAAGAAGGTGCCTCAGTCATGCAGAATACCTTGGGGAAAACAACAACAACAAAAGTGTTACACTCTCCTCTGTATAGTGATACAAAAATGTACAATATATCATACTTTCTGGGAGAAAGGAAAACACCAAATTGAACATTTCTATGGGTTGCATTTTCCTGACAAATCACAAGTACAACACACTCTACACACCCTCTTAAGCTTAAATTTGATTGTAGGGTAACAATCTCAAAACAATGCTACATTGTACACTACATGTACAATGTAATTCTAGAACTTTAATAGACCATACACTCTACACTGAAAATTTGAAAATGCTCTGCCATCTGGATGAAATATATGCCAATGAAGAACAGGTGAAGTCAAAATTACTTGTGAGGGCCATCAACCCTCTCCATGAAAAAGGTCATACTGATCATGTACCGAGATTTCACATTCAATGCAAAAATGCAGATTAACCTTGAACTGGGAACAACTGTTGATTGAGAGAAGAGAGATGACCAGTCCAGTCGTATACTAGTACTGGGACAAACATCTTGTCCAGGATCATCCTCCTTTTATGTTGATGCAGTGACTGCATCAGCAATTCGGTACAGCGTATTTGGCCCAGTATACACTGGAATCCTGTTATAATGAGGTCCTCAGGGCCTACAGTTTTCTTTCGTTTTATCAAAGTTTTGTTACAACCAAACAAGTAAACAATAAAGCAACAAATTTAGAGCCAATAACATTATGGCCTCGATTTCAATTTTGTTGTAACGTTATTTAATAGAACAGGAGTGCACTGTGTGTATGGAGCCTATAAAGACTGATGCATTAAAAGAGTTCCATAAATAATACATCTGAACATACCATGCAAAAAAAAAAAAAACATGAGACACAGCAGTCTAGTGATCAACTCACAGTATTGTTCTTTGGCAGATCCAGTACAGGTCAGTTGCAGGTTAGGTGGCAGCGACATATGGCAGCTGACCTTTCCGGACTTTGCGAAATGTTGGCAAGGTTTCTTTCTTCCTTGGCGTTGTAGTGTTGCGATTCCTGCGTTAAATCTATTAAGTACAAAAGTAAACCGAATACATGGTACGTCATCTTTGATAATCCAACTAAAAAACGACAGTAATGTAGAGCTGTGCAAGAATTGGATGCTATACACATGGCCACAGGAACCGGGGGGACTCGGCCCCTACTTTTTCGGCACCATACAAAGGAAAACATTATAAGGTGTCCCCACTTTGGGTCCCCATCCCCCCCCCCCACCTTTCTTTACCCGAAAGTGTGTAAGTGGCACTAGAAAGAAATACATGTAGATAAAAACCTCGAAGTGTGAGCACCATAAGGATCTGTTTTTGCGCTGAATACTTTTTTGTTTTGTTTTGTTTTTTGTTTTTTTTTGCTTGTAAGCTGAAACCTGGAAGTGGCATTAGAGGTTGCATTCAAGGCCTTTTTTTTTTTTTGCTTGTTAGCTCATGAAACTAGGAAGTGCCCCCCCCCCCACTTTTGAAAACCTTCCGCCAACAGTGATACAAAAGACTCTGCATGGCATACTGCAATTAATCTTACAAGATTAACCATTCGATCTTTGCAACTCTTACAGATAATTAATGCTGCATTTTCAACATTCATAAGAAAACAGTTTTTATATCAAAGGGAGCAAATGTGCATTTTCCTGGCCTGCAGAGAAAACTCACCTTTGCTGTGGTGTCACAAGTAGAGAAGAAGCTTTGACATCATACCGAGAATACTCCCAGGGAGTAGGATGCAGTTCAGCGCAGCATAGTCCAGAATGAAACAAACAACATCCTTCATTTGCTGTAAGGGCAAGGATGCTTCAAACACCTTTGACCTGAAGAAAGAAAGAAAGAAAGAAAGGGGAAAAAGAAAGAAACTTGCAATGACAATACAGAAATTTGAATTTATATTGAACTGTTCATGTGCAGTAGGCACTATAACAAATCTGCAGGTAACAGTGCCGTCAATGCAATACAAAGCACAAGGGTCTGAGTAACATACATTTGTTGTACCAATAGTAACCTCAAATTTACCACCACCCACCAGTTTAATATGTACATCAATGATGTCTGCACAGCGCATGGCGATGTCAATGGGCTATTATATAGAGTGCTCACACTTAATACTAGTCTGCTACATGACGTACAACGCTGCTGGCAACTTGTATTTTCACTTCGAAATCAGTATAATTATGACTGTTGTTCACCATGTCCATCTAGAGTGTATGCATGTACTGTAGATCTACTTGAAATATCTCTTCTTTGTTTTTTTGATAATCAGTTCCAGTATCATCAGCTTCACACCCTTGTCACACTGACACAGCTAAACCTTTTTAATCTAGCTAGTCGGCCACTATATACCGTCCAAGAAACTTTATTATACCAGTAGTGGCAGTTAGGATTCTAACGTACTGTACTTAGTCTACACCACCTATCAGCAGGGCACCTTCCCATCGGCACCCTGCGTATCATGGCTGTTTGCGTATTTACTATAGAACGAAAAAGTACGCGCGGGATTAAGTGTCATGAGCTATAAAAACAATAAAAACGAAGAAACGAAAATCAAACTCAAACAAACCAAGCTAAAAATTACACATCCTCTCAGTAACGACCCATGGCTGTGAAATTCGCGTGTATTACCTATGGCCTGTGAAATTCACCTGTATTACCTATGCTGTGAAATTCACGTGTATACCTATGGAGGGGAGGGGGTGCCGATCGCAAGGTTCCCTTTTTAGCTGCGCTAAAATTGCGTTATTTTAAAACGAAGATTCATAATCAACGAGACGGCCACGACATTCAAAACTGCAGTATTTATGACATATTTGAGGTAAGAATTAGGTGGATTTGTATTATATTTTTAGAATAAACAAGCTACAGATCCTTACGGTGACGATACGTGGTACCCCCAACCCTACTGTACTTGGCACTGTGCAACCAAACCCAAGTAAGAAGGAATTTCTTTCACACTGATGATTACTAGCTGTAGGCCTACCTCCTCTGCCCTAGTACAAGTTGATGCACATTCTCTCATTCAGTGTTTCAATCACCGGTATCCGTATAATGTATATCACCGCCGACCGCGACTCTCACACAGCTTATCATGCAGACTGTATCAGGGTACAGGGGCATACAGATATGACTAGTGACAGTGCGCGATCGAGTCTTAGTCCCATACACAGTTGTAAACTGTGGGAGCCCGAACGCTTCGAGTTCGGGCACTCAGGTCGCAGCAGTTAGCCTACTGACTCTGTAAACTGTACAGTAAGTCAGTCTTGACTGTCTCATAAGCACATGCAATAGAAGACAAAACAGTATCACAAATCACTATACATTAAACTACCATTAAATTAAACAATGGAAACTGTTTTGCCTTTAATATTTCTTGTCGATCCCTAAATGGCAGTATTAGTACCGGTAACCATAAAAAGGCCCGTATTACTGGTATACTTCCCATTACTGCATTAGGTCATGTGATTTTGCATGTACAGTGTATTAATACACGCGTGAACGTGGTAACAAAGAACGGCACGACAAACGATTGAAATTATTACTGAAGAATTGAAGGATCTAACCGTACAGAAGCAACCCAAATAAGTCATGATTTGTGATCATTTACTCACCTTAATCTTGTATAAATCAGCAAGTCTTGCAACGAGAAAGCCCCGCTTCAATGCAATTGCATGGGAGCTCTAGAACGAAGTGGAAGTGAACTGTCGCGACGCTTTGCTTTGAGACACATATACACATATAGCTAGCTAGCTCGCTGTATGCGATGATCACTGAGCTTACAAAAATCGGAGCCTCGATCGTCTTCTCTGATGTCATTGGTTAATTTCCGGGATTGGCGTGTTAGTCTTTGCTCACGTACTGTTTATGAAACTGGCACGAACAAAAAATGATATTTCATTTTATCAAACACCAACAAACATCTTTATATTGATTGATTTGCAATCTTAAAGATGAACATCATCCACAATTCAAATTACTACTGATACTGCATTACAAATCATAACATGTTTGAGCGCAACACTATGATCTAGGTTTTTGTAGCAGACTAACTCTTCTATCTGGAGGTTCAAAAATTTAACCTTTTCAAAAGTCAACCCCATTCGGAGTAAATAGCACCCATAGAAGTTAAAATACTCAACCCTAATCCACGCAAGGGTGCATTGGGTCAAACTCAACCCCAAATTGAACCCTGATTTCTTAGTGTGCACATTCCTTGCTTTTATTGAATAATAAAAATAATGCCAGTTAACATTAACGGTGTGTTAACGTAAAATACATCAATGTTTCAAGTTTCAGCTCCGGTTTGGGTGATGTCTTGTGCGTAAGATAATATGTCGTATTTTACTGTGTTATCCAATGTGGGAGCAGGGCCCCATTTCATGAAAGAAAAAAAAAGTTCGTATAATGATAGCAACTCTTGCTAGAATGGCAATTGTCATGGTAACGACAAGAATCTATAGCTTCCTGATTGGCTGTTGCTATTAGGATGTTGCCATTCCAGGAAGAGTTGCTTCCAAACATATTTTATGAAATGGGGCCTAGGAGATTCCCTGTTATACCGGGATTGTTAGGAGTCGGCTGCATAGCAAACGTCAGGAATGTTGTCCGCTGGTAGCTGTTCAGAGCGGTAATGTGTGCGTCGTCCGCAAGGCCTTCTACCTCGTACTCCCCAGCTACGTCGTACGCCTGCATGTCGATCCAGAGGATTTTGTTTGGGCGAGCGTCCAGGTCACCGTTGCGATGCTCGAGGAGGAAAACGTAGGGGATTTCCCGCGAGTAACACGTGATCGCATCCATGATGTATTTCTGCGAGAGGGCGCTGTTTAAAAACAACAACAACAACAACATATAGTCATCTAATCATGGAATTACACCACCCCCCCCCCCCAAAAAAAAAATAAACAAACAAACAAAAAACCTTTGAGTACAACATCTCGGTTTTAAGATGCCAACGATTATCTAGGCCTACTTTAACCCGTTGAGGACGGGCTGATTTTGCTACAACACGCATTTCCCACATTCTCAGATACTTGCCGGAGTATACTCTGTACTCGTCCTCAACGGGTTAATTTGACACCACTCCGTTTCGTTTTGGAGTTTCTAGCGCAGTTTGACTTCAGGTGCTGTATAAAGTATTTCCCTCCTTCTAACCAACTGATGTTATAAAATGTTAGCTCCAACCTCTGTGAAGCACAGAAAAAAAAAGTTGACAAATCTTTCACTGCCACAATAGAAATACTCATTGACACAATCATAAAGCAACACTGAAAAAAAAAGAAAACTTTCAGCCCTGTAACGGAATACCTATATCTATGATAGTCGAGATCATAAAAAATGCCCCATCTATCTTGAAGTTTACAATCGATTCGTTTTCACAGAGAAAACATCCTGAACAACAAAAAAAAAAAAACAAGCAAAACACAACAAAACAATGCAAACAAATAGTTGCACTCGATCTATCAACCTGTTGCTACTAGTAGTTACATTGTGTCTCTGAAATCAATAAGGTTGTCTGTGTTTTTATTTGTTCTTTATTTATGAAGGACTTTGTTACTGCATTTTCTACGTGTAATCCTTCAGATGATACAGCAAAACATTAACGCAGGACATTTGATACTCGGTTGTTGTCATGTTTAACAATCTTCAATAACATACCTTATGCAAGCTTGTAATTTGTGTAATAACAAATTGAAAAAAAAAAAACCCTTTGAGTTGAGATAGTCTTGACCACTGAAGGCATAACCAAAGTAATCTAGAAGTTAGGATCATTCAATAAGTAAATGTAAGTAAATGTTGGTATACCAATAATCATTCAAAACAACACCGTGATCGCATGAATTGATTGTGTGGCTACCTTGGTGACGGCGTCCCGTATTGAATGTTCGGACCAACCCCGAAATAGAGGGCCAGCTTAGGTTCGATGGCTCCAGTTTCTTGATCAATAGTGATGAGATGACTTCCCCTCTCTTGTAACGGGTTCCACGAGATGCCGTACAGGGACGGGTAGCTCAATTTCGTGTCTGATCGTCTGCCGTTTGCACGTCGAACATTGCGACGAGTTAATGCCATTGCCTTTGTCAAGCTGTTGGGAATGTTTTTTCGATCATCTTTCGTAAGGGTCTGTTATCAATACAGAAATAGGAAGAGAAATCGGCGCATTTGAGCAAACACGCAAAGAAGCAGTCATGTATTCTCATAGATTGCAAATAATTCGACGGAAGAGTCATGAATTTGAATAGGCCTTTCCCTATGCTTACTTCGATTTTGTCCTTAGTATAAAGTAGCAAGACACTAAAATTTGATTATACTATGTTCATCAGTGTGTTAATAGGTAAATATTATTGCCAATCTAGCATCTTTTGAGACTCGTTAGACGTTTTGAGCTGTTATGAATATGTCTTTGTTAATAAAAATCAGTGGTCTACCGATACGCATTACAGTGCTACTGTTCTGCTATGATTATGAAAAACAAATTGCAGCAACTTTTAGTGTTAAAAGTATCTGAAAGGTTTCATTCAATGTTTGATTTTTTTTCCCCTAGAAAGCTTAATTTTACCCAAAAAGTTGGTCTTTTAGCTTCATTTTCGTTTTATATTGTTTGCTTGAAAAGTTGCAGAAATAAATTGAAATTGAAATTGAAAATGGAAATGAAAAAGGAATGCTGAAGAAGTCGAAAATGTAGATATCGTCATTATTAGGGAAACTGAGATTCGGAGATTTCAAATCGCCGGGTTGAAATTAAAGGGGCGCGTGCCCGGTGCGCCCCGCCCCCTTGTCATAAGTGATTTCAAATGGATCAAAGAGAATTTTGACTCACCTCATTGTAATCATAATGATTTGTCTGATTGGATTTTATGGCAATATCAGAACACTGGTAGAAAATTTCCTCTCCTTCCTTATGGCTGACGTAGCGCATGCGCAGAACGCAATGATCGCAGGTGACATTTGGCATGACCTGTAATTGAAACACAAAAATAACGATGACAACCTGTGGTCAGCGTTACTAGAATCATAGGTCCATGCTAGAACACACCAATGCATTTATTTTTGACTGAAGCGTACTGCGTTCTCTTCGAAATCATCTATCAAATTATGCGATAGTTATGGGGGTGCTGTGACATAGTGGAAGACTCCCTACTCCCAACTTGAGGACTCAAGTTCGATTTCCGCCGATCAAGTGCTTACGTCCTTGGACAAGATGTTTTCACCCACCACGTCCCTCTCGATTCAGACGTGCAAATGGGTACATGGCAACACTATTATAGGGTAATAATAATGACAGGACCCTCTTAGTATATAGAGCAGTGGCAACACTGAAGAGGTTACCCTGGATAAAGAAGACCTTATCATCATCATCATCATCATCATCATCATCATCATTATATAGTTCAGGTTTCCTTTCTGAAAATACAAACTTTCTTGCTTTTCCGATCAAAAGAGACGCTTCTCATCTAACAGCTAATGGAGGGTTTTTTGTGTTTTTTCGTTGTTTTTTTTTTTTGTGTGTTTTTTTTTTACTCTCTGTGACGGGATCAAGAAATAACAGTTATAGACCCACTGCTGCCAGTTTCAACGAATTATTTCAACATGTATTTTGTGTTAGTTATGTGCGACTACATAGTGCCTTCTTTGTGTTTGTATTTATTTCATGGTAAGAATACTTTGCGTGCGTGGCACTGGTTCGGGTTCTTTCTCTTTAGTTAGTCGGGGGGGGGGGTGAGAAGAATTCTCACCTCCCTTTGATATAGATGGTTGGTGCATTATCTTTATACTCCCGATCTACCGGTACTATACAAAATGACAACTTCGTTCGGTCACACTTACCACGGCAACGGTGTAATTTCTCTGGTTCCACTGGGCATATTCGTATGTGTCCCCAAGAGCGGCGAGTGTGCGAAAATCTGTGGACGTTGTGTTCGCGGATAGGGAAATGTCCATGTATCCTGAAAAGGGTTTTAATGAAACATAAAGTGCATTTAGGTCAGCGACGAGAGGGGGACATTTTTTTTTTCCACTTCGCATGAACGTATTGGGTGCCCAAAAACTTTGTGGAACCAAAATGTTCTTTTGGAAAGTGTTAATCTATTTGCCATAGTACACGTACAGTGGAAATGCATTATTTCTAGGGACATAATTATATTTTAAAGATAAGTTAAATATATAATGAGATGATGAGTTTGTATTATGTGTTTTTATCTGTTTGTTTGTTATTATTATCTATTCATTTTTAATCTTATTTATTCATCCAGCTCATTAAAGCTTTTTATGTCATTTTAAAGCTCCATTCAGTTTATTTGTTTATTCATTCATTCATTCATTCATCCATTCATTCATTCATTCATTCATTCATTCATTCATTCATTCATTCATTCATTCATTCATTCATTCATTCAATTCATTTAATGGTCGGAACTGCTGGGATTTTTTTTTTTCTCAAAGTGTCCTTACCTGGCAGTCCCACTTCATAGTGGTTAAGATTCTGCTGGAAGCGAATGAGTGCCGTTTGTCCTGCCACATACGTTACCCGGGGCTGCTCCGGGGACTGGCCACCACATGGGGCTTCGTGCCGCACGCAGGTTTTGCTCCCCGGCTGTCCATATGAGAGAGATTTATACTACTGTCAGCTGAGTGTTGATAGGTTCCAGACTATATATCTACATCTATATATAATATGATATATATATATATATATATATATATATATATATATATATATATTAAGAGTTTGTTCGCAAAAACCGATAAGTCCATATTTGCCAAATGGAGATATTTGCGATTAAAGGTGAAGAAAAATAAAGAGAATAATAAGAAAATTTTTGCTTCTTTTGACCATAACTTCAAAAATGTACCTTTATAATATGTAGTGACAGATATATCATTTAAAATGTGTTATTTTGTACTTTATGACAGAGACCGTACTTCCTTGAATCTTCAAAAATGGACTTATCGGTTTTCGCGAACAAACTCTTCATATACATATATATATATATATATATATATATATATATATATATATATATATGCATATTGTCATATTTGTGTCTTTATTGTAAATAACATTCCCTCTTTTGGTGGGATGTTATGGCAGGGAATATGCTTTATACACACTTAGTAACGTCATCCTTAAAATACTGATAAAGTCTGCTAGATATTTGCGTTTTATAAGAGACATCTAATAATATTTAACAAACTGTGCGATGATTTTTTTTTTTCATTTTTAATCTTATAAATCAACATTAGTAGTATAAGAACACATTTAAATGATAAACGAAATTTGCACTGCTTTACCATCAAATCTCTATGCTAAACTTTAGTGCAAGCATTTTGTTTTTTAACCCGGCAAGTTAAATTATCTGGACGTAATGAAAGGAAACTGGGTCTGGGAGATAACCATTAAGTTATAAAGTCTGTTAGTAGTCACGAATGTTGCTTTCTCTTAGTGATAACGTCAATTATGGGTAAGTATGTGAGTGATGTGATGTCACTTAAAGCTGACCTGTGAGATGTCGAAGTCACCGCGTTGTCGAGGCGTGATGATGCAGATGTGTGCGCGGGAACCCTCCGGCAGATATCCAATCGACAGACCGAGTAGTGCCGCGAGCAGGACCAGATTTGATGATGCCATATTGCTTTTGACAACAAACGAGGTGATCTATTTTAAGGAGCTTTGCGTTGACCACAGGATACCTTTGAGTAGTACTCCTTGAAAATCACATAGTCGGAACAGTAATCTTGGAAATGCTTTTAGATTCAAATATCCGATTGTGTTTCTTATTATAACATGGGAGAAGCATCAGTCCTTTGTCGTTAACGCAAGATGAACCTAAGAAGAAACACACTTTTACGATACTTCTATGATAACCACAGTTTGCAAGACCCCGCTATTGACGAGTAATGATAGCAAACACAATACTCGTGATCGCTACGGCAAATATACAAAAATAATCTTTTTACAATCGGACGAACTTTGCTCCGTTACAATCTGAGAGGGAGTTGCTGTTTTCACTACATGGGAATACAATAATCTGCCACTCGGGTCTACATACTACGGCATGACAAACCCATGCATGGATTTTCCTAAAGTTTTATGGGAAATAACGAACATTGATTCTTGTAACGAATGTAACATTTCCGTCGGACACGATCATTGTGAACCTGTACCTATGACCAGTTAGCGCCCTCTGTCGAGCAACTAAAACCTAACGTACTCTGACACTGATTGAAATGTCAGTGCAGCGAAAACAAACACGATTCGTTCCCTGCGTCTGATTACCTTCTTGTGTTTGTTGGTTTCCCATGTACACATGCCTTTTGCTTTATTACCCCGTGTCTTTTTCTCTTTTTTTTTTTTTGGTTATACTAAGATTCGTACCATAACAACCCAGAGAGGTGGAATATTTCTGCTTCCCTGATGATAACACAATATATCATTTTGACTTCACGCTACTTTGTACACAGTAGATAGGGGACGTGAACAAACTCAGAACTTTATTGTTTTCTTATTCGTCGTTTTAAGACACGTTTATGATACAATTTACATCATTCTTGCCCGTTCTGAATATCATGTATGACGTGTTCTCGTCGCCGCCCCCCCCCCCCCCTCCCCACACGCACACACCACACTAACACACACCACATTGGACATCATTTGGATTCTTTCAAAACTTGTCCAGCACTTCCAGTCCCTTCAAACAACACCAAAAAAATAAAATAGAATAAATGAATAATGATAAATATAGGCAGATTGCCTCGCACTACCCCCCACCATAATAAAGTGCGTCCAAAATAGCACGAGTAATAATGTCAACCTGGTCCTCGTCCACTGCGGATCAACGGGATAAAAGCGGGTCAATAGTAACTCTCAGAGATAGATATGTCGTTATCAGGTCATTACACGCCACTAAAGAATCGTTCCCTTTGAACGAGACACACCCCCTCACCAGGGATTAAAGCGTGTGCGCGACGGGTAAAGAAGATCAATGTCGTATATAGTTTTAACGTACCCTTGTTCCAGACCTTAGTTTTTGCATTTCTTCTCAATATGACTGCAATGGGAGGGAATATGCGTATCAATGCAGGGACGATGTTCATGATGTCCGGTCTTCAGATGAAGTTTGAGGGGCACACAATGTATTGTGATAAAGAGAATAGCATAACAATATTGTATTCTTCAAATTACTTCATAATGGCTAGACGTCAGACTAGATTTGGTAAAATGCGCATAATAGACTAGATTTGGTAAAATGCCATACATGTAGTGAGTTGTGCACCTGTCTAACAAGCACTGGTTGTGATTGCCATATCGATTGTTTCTCATTGTAAATCCAGATGAGAACTCAATCGTTGTAAACACGTACCCATTAGCATAAAGAATAACTCTACCCCCCCCCCCCCCAAAAAAAAAACAAAACAAAAACAAAAACAAAACAAAAGCAAAACAACAAAACAAAAAAAACCACGAAATTAAACTGATCTAAATCATTAACAGTTTGCTTAATTTGCATGATATCAAAACAGCATAAAGTCTCTTTTATGGATGCCATTTAAAAATGTAAGCGGAGGCCCTATGACAATTTGGCAAAATAATGGATTATGTTTTTTTTTTTTTTTAATAAGTAAGTAGGCCTATGTAGATCATTAAAAATGATACATGATTACGTGTGATTTTTTTTTTTCTGAAACAATAAAATACTAATTTTTTGGGGGGATCTCATGACTCCTGTATACGTTGTCCAAGAACAGTGGTCTTTTAATCCTTCACATACATTGTATATGGACATGTAATCAATGTGGCAGGTCAAGGGTTAAAGATTTTACGTCATCCTGAGCAGTCATTAAAGATGGAGAGTCTTGAAAAGCTGGCTATTTGAGGCAAGGTCTAGATTTTGTTGCATTCACCATTATTATTACCACTTTCAAAACGAAAGAGAGAATGGAAGCGTTAAAGTATAAGCTATGCTGTTGGCACTGATGGCAGTTATGACGAAAATATTATGAACGACTCCCAGCCCGTAACAACAGTTACTATGGGGACCTATACCACTATGCGCACCAATTTCAAAGTCCTATCGTGATATACCAGTAATAATTATTACGTGCTGATTACATAAACTTTTTTTTTTTTTTTTTTGGGGGGGGGGGGGGGCTTCATGCAGCCTAGGAAAAGCAGATTCAACTTTACACCTTTGAATGTCACATTGTGAGAATCTTTAGGGTGCAATTTTGCACCACTTTGAGACCAGTTTACACCTTTTAAATAAAAAGGTGCAACTTTCCAGTGTGACAAAGGTGCAAAAATGAACATACTTTTCTTAGAGTGGGGACACCCCTCCCCCTCCACCAACACAGAACTAGAAAAGCACTCGGAGAATCCCTCCGCAAACCATTGCAGCTCATTTCCACAAAACACGCATAAATGCCTATTGTTTACGTCACCAACTGCTGCATGGCACAGTGCGAGTCGTACATGTAAACCTCCAGAGCTAGAACTCCTTGAAGTTCATTGACCTTATACACCAAAAGATGAAAATCTCTTCAAAAATACATAGAAAACCCCGGGTCGCTATACCAAAATGTAATCATCTATTCCTTGTGTCATTATCGACTCTCCCTGCAAGTTTCATTCAAATCCATTTGCAACTTTTTGATTATTTTGCAAACAGACAAACCAACGCCGATGATCATTATATCTTGACCTCATCCTTCCTTGGCGGAGATAATAACAGACGATTTTGATTACAAGGGGAAAGTGATGTTGGATTCTAACTTATAACACATAAGAAATCTGAAGCAAAGACTACCAAATAAATTTCCCTGGATTCAGTTTCCAGTTCCCTATACCCCTCACGACTAACCACCCCTCCCTCCCCCTCCAGCAAACGTATTGAGGGTATGAAATACCTGACACCCCGTCCTCGCTCCTTGGGCCTGACAAAGCAGCCGTACCAAACAAACAAACAAAAACAAACAAACAAATAAAAACAAAACAAACACAATTTTCGGGCCTCTGTGATCACTTCATTATAGTGATAATAAATTATGAATGGCACCATTAGTCATGCCTCGTGTCGCTGTAATTATTCATAATGTGTAATGTATAAATGTAAAGTAATAAAAACGGTAATAATGATAACAATGAAAGTTATACATCTATATCACTGTTGATAGTGTAATGATTACTGAGTATTGTTCTTGTCATCATTATTGCTATAATTTCCTTAGATATTGTTTTCATTATTATCAATATTCATTTTCAGCAGGAAGTGTTGAAGAGAAAAATCTGATGAGAACAAGAAAAAATTATAGTCTGAAATGAAAGAAAGATAAAATCTTACCAGCACAACTGTGAAAGTTTGATCGAAAAAGGATGGAAATTAGGGAAGCTATATGAAATCTTGAAGTTGATGAATTTTCACCAAATAGTTATGAATAGTCAATATGAATATGCAAATAGTAAATTGATGAATATCCCCTCACAAGTTTCCATATAATTTCAATTTTCAATTCAAACTTTATTTCATTTTTCGAAAAGAACATAAACATTCTACTTTCTATGGTAACAGAGAATAAGGTTGCATAATCGAAACAAAGTAAATTGAGAAAAATATAAATGTGGAACCTTGGGCTAACAAATACGTTGTAATGAAAATTGACTGACTAAAGTGATAAAGACGATATAACAATACGCAAAACATCGAAAAATAGAGGGACCCGCTAAAAAGACAAAGCTTGTAATATGTTGGCCCCTCAGGTACAGAATGTCAAATAGAAAAATGAACTGATGCAAAAAGGTGAAAAAAGGCTGGGGAAAAGTCAGAAAAAAAAGTCTGGAAGCCAACTAGGAAGACAATGTAACAGACAGACACACATACACAGGCGAATAAACATTAAAATGAGACTGGGACGACGAAACTATATAATAAAGGAGAACTAAAAGACAAGACAGAACGAGACAAGACTAACACAACAGGAAGACAATACAACGAACAGAAAGGCAAAACAGATCCAGCGATTCTCGACAGAATTATACCGAAAAAATGGGATACGTGAAAAGGATACGGAAATATAAAGAAATAGAGAGAAATGGATGCAGAAGTAATAAAATCAAATCTATAAGTGTCTCAGGACAACAGGGACGAGAAAATACGTGACAGTATATTTTGTAATCCAAGTTCTTCGAAAAGGAATTATAAATAAGCCAACAGGCTATTTTGCGGGATCATAAAATTGCAATAAAAAATACTTTAATCTCCTTTTAAATGAATATATGGAGGGGGCATTTTTTATATCATCATTCAAAAAATCCCAATAAGTTGGGCCAGTATAAATACGGTTGTTCTGAGCAAAAATCGTTCGTAAAAGAGGTAAATGAAATTCATTGGAACGTTGAGTGGGATTTTACTCATGGAATGATTGATTTCTTTGAAACATAGAATCAAAAATGGACGGGAGTGAGTACATATAGGTACAGTTGTTGCTGTACATGATACAAATTGCCCCAAATTGAATAAAAACAAATCTTTAATAGTAGGGGCCTACCTACAGTATAACATGGACATATAAGGCCCTAATCATGAAAGTTTCAGATTTTTTTTTTTTTGTATTAAAGCAGTTATGCCCCAGTCTCAATGAGGAATGACATTATGGTATACGTTTTAGTAGAAGAAATTGTGAATTTGTTTGTTTGTTTGTTTGTTTGTTTGTTTTGGTACGGATTATGAATGGAAAATAACATTGCGAGGTGATAACATCACCCTCTGGGTCATTTTTGCATTCATATCAAGTATAAGGGAACTGATTGACAGAAATTTGAAAAAAAAAAAACACAAACAAACAAACTTTACAATGTCGTATAACTTCTTCTTCTTCTTTTTTTTTTTTAAATCTGATTTTGGTCCAATCTAAACTTGTGCTTGTAAGAATTTACTCTTTCTTCCGTCAGACTAACTTATAGCTTGCCGAGTTCCCCGTTAACAGTTTATCCATCTCTAGAGTAGAAAGCAAGAGTAAACTTTTAGGTCGGAATTTATCATTATAACTATAATCTAAAGCCTTCTAACGGATTTTTTCATCGGCCTAGAGGTGCACAGCCATTTTGGGAGACATCACCGTGCCCATGCAGACTACATCTCATGTTATGGGAATGCAAAAATTAATCTCGGCTTTTCCGGTGCTGTGATGTGTATCGATTGTGCCAATGACTCATCCGGGTCATCGATTCTCCCTGTGACGTCACGAACAATATGGCTGCCATCAGCGAAGCGAAAGGATTGAATAGAAGGGTGTGATAAACCATCATTCGGTGTGATTTTGTCCTCTTAAGCGATCAATTAGGTAGAATTTATTCAAATTTTTGTAATACGGCACCATTGTGCGTGCTTCATCATCGAAACCGACCATGGAAGGGAAATTTCTAACTCCCGAAGAGCAGCTGTACTACACCGAGCTCTTCAGCAAGTCGGACACCGAAGGTTGTGGGCGAGTTGCGGCCCAGCGTGCGATGAAGCTGTTCCAGTTGTCGCCTCAACTTTCCAACGATGTTATTCAAAAGGTTTGTAAAAAGTCCACCTGTGTGAGTAGCCCTGTAGAAGCAATGTTACTGTTGCAACTAGTGGCGAAGGGTGTGGCCAATTTGTATTGAAGGCAAATGTGAGCAAATGCTTCAGTTCTACTCGTAATCGTATAGAAATTTTAAGTCAGCTAGGCCTACATTGTAAATTTCCTAGGCCAGGACTCTCCATCTCGCTAGAGACGCTATGCGTAAATTTAATCAAGTGCTACTAACGTTACTAAGTTAGGTAATAGGAGCAGTTCTTTCAGAGTCTCGACCCTCATGACTCTGGCCAGTGCCAGCTAGCCAGCATGAAGTTCGCTCAGTAATACTATTAGGGACCTACTAGTAATCAAACGCTGACTGAGGTGAGCTGACCATGCTGACCACTGCTAACTGAGCTGAGCTGGCTCCAAAAATTAAAAGGTGATTAGAATTGGATTTAATGTTTGATGGAGTGCAGACCTGATCAATTCATGACATGAATGATGTGAATTACATTAATCCATGAATCCATTGTTAGGAAACTTGATCACTGTTGATAGCAGACACTCTAACAAATGTTAGTACTACTTTGACATTCCTACATTGTAAAGTCAGAATTCAATCCATGGCCGGGGTTTTGGAAGCCACCCACCATTTTGACCTTACTGCAAGTTGTACATGACACTTTTCAGATAGGGCCTATATTGATTTTTTAGATTACAGAAATGTATTCTGACATTTCATGATGTTTTCACTTCTCAGCGATGCCATTGCAAGCAAAATTTGACAATCAATAATGTAATTATTGCCATCATATAGATCATGCCTACAGAATTGCACTTACATTTGTATGGACGGTCACCCTACTATAGTCGATGTAGTTGCCAATTTGGTACTTACTCACAGCTCACTATTCCTGATATGCATACAGATACGCAGCCATACTATGTACGCACGTCGTCATCATCTGCTGAAGTCATGTAGCCTACATGTATATGTGGTGGAACGCAAGTACACTATCTATCTACATGTAATGCTAGAACCAGTCGAAAGAAACTTAAAAATGCAAGTTCCCTAAATTGTATTCAACTGTGCGTTCAAACGCAATTTCATTGCTTTAAGGACTTTCCGATTTCGCACAACTTTGACGAATCAAAATCAACATTGTGTTTGATTCTGACCAAACGCAAAGATTCGGGCCATGTGTGTGATGTTAAGTTCAATTGCAAATCAGGTTTCTAGCAATGGGGCCATGCCCGGCAGCCCAATACTGTAAACGTTACAGAAGCCAGTATTCCCCGATGGTAACAGTTGCTGGCTAATTTCAGCAGAATGAGCACATCTGCTAGATATTTTGAGCGCGTATGCATACAAAGAATAGCGAGCAAGTCTCAACTCACAGGTACTCATTATTTCTGAGTGCACTCAGCAATGATTAAATTGCAATGATTTTATCACTTTAAAGGCCAAATTTGCATCGAAATGAGAGATCATAGAGAAGCTGAAACGTGAAAATACAGTGAGCCTAAACCAAAATATCATTATCAGTTAGAGTTGTTCTATGGTCAAAACAGTGCATGTCCCGTAAACAGTGGGATTGCCATTTGAAATCTACAACACAAGGTCTTAAACATGTAATTTTGATTTTTGTTGCATTATTGAATAAATGTTCATGTGCAAAATTAGTATTTTTAAAAATCTATTTATTTCATTTTAAGTTAAACAGTTGACCTTAGGCATAATTTACCATTTGCAGATGAAACAGAAACCCAGGTTTGGGATAGAAACAACCACTGTAAAATTTGAATCCATGTAATCAATGTTTAGTAAGTTGTTAAATACACAAACTGTGAACAATAGTTCTAGTGAAAATGTTGCCAGACTTAAACCGTCTACAGTTATGGTTCAATGAGAAAAATACTGACCAGTATCTCTTTATAGGTATTTTAGGCTTTATTGTTCAAATTTTGTATGGTAGGATGTTTTGTGAAACAACAGACCTAACGTTACACATATGCATCAAATGTGATATCTTGAAAGAAAAAAAATATATAATCACTCTTCCTACCTAGAGAAGCACTCTTGAGAGCGCAGACCTCCGCCAAGCATGCAGCTCATTTCCACCACTGATCTTGTTCTTCCATAGAGATGTAGTGATTTCCACCCACACGTACTTATAGCATTGTGTGCTGAAAGTCGCCCGATTACCCAATATAGAAGCCTTTGTTACGTCATAAACCCTCAGCTGCACGGAGCGCCTCGCCTTAGCAGAAAGTAGAGCACGCACTTTAGTGCGCGCATGCAAACCTCAAATATGTGCAGCCTGCACTCCCAAGTTCATTGACCCTACCTGCCAAAATATAAAAAATTCTTCATAAATTCCCCCAAAATTCTCGGATCACTACCAAAAGTTAATCGTTTGTTACTTGTGTCATTCTCAACCTTTCCTGCAAGTTTCATCTCAATCCGTTAACTACTTTTTGAGTTATTTTGTGCATGGACAAACTAACTAACGAACAAACACACAAACCAACGGTAACAAAAACATAACCTCCTCCCTTGGCGGAGGTAATTAGATACAGATTGTAAACAGGACCTTTAAAACTAGACTAGTAAAATCTACCATTGGTACACCAATAGTATGTACAGACTGTATGAATTTCTTTGTTTTAAGTTAAACAGTTGACCTTAAAACTAGATTGGTACACTATTTAACTTACAGTTGTATCATGGAAGAATTGGGACAGTGAGTAGGAACATCTGTTTGAGGCTGATCTCCTCTTTAAAGTTTGCATTGCTTTTTAAACTTATCAAGGGCATGACAAATGTTTTGTGTGAAAATTATGTGAGGTCACTCCTAACCAGTGACCCTCAGAGAAGAAACTGGCTCTACCCCCCCCCCCCAAAAAAAAGTAAGATACTGACATTTTCCAGGAGAGGGAAGTGCTCTATAATGATTAGCATGTTGTGAGTGATACTGGTGATGTGGAATGGGGACTGTTTAGAAAGGAATCATTATGAAATAGGTTTGTAGTTGCTACAATGTAAGTACTGTCAAAACGGAGGAAAAAAAAAATGTACATGGTACACTTGACCAAGTACAGTACGTTGTATAATGGTAAAACCAGAAATTTTCGCGTGCATTTTACAATGTAATTTTGCAAATTTTCTGAGAGCCAAGAATTGCCAAATTAAAATGCAAACAAAAGTTCTTGTTAACACCATATCCATTGAATTGCGCTCAATGCGATTATCAAACCACACTGCATGACCCCCACCCTCACCCCTGACCCCCCTCCCCAGCCTTTGCACATAAAATTGTGGAGATCTTTAATGATGAATTATTACCCCAAACCTACCATCAATCTGTGGCTATATGAATGTCCTGAAAACATAATTTGCAAGACCTATGAAAATGTAGTTTACATAATGTATTTCATACATTGTACAGCATTATGTGGTTTCCACTCTCATCCAGAGTTTAAAGGCATAATTTACCATTTGCAGATGGAACAAAAATCCAGCATTAGTGCTTTAAAATAGTTCTGAAATGTGAGTTAGGGATAGAAACAACCACTGTAAAAATTTGAATTTATAAAATCGATGTTAAGTAATATTGTTAAATATACAAAATGTGAACAATAGTTATAATAAAATTGTTTATAGACTAAGCCGTCTCCAGTTACTTTTTATTGAGAGATTACAGATACAGCTGTATGTACAAGTATCTCCTTATATTGTAGGCTTTATTGCAATTTAAATGTTATATGACATAATGTTTTGTGGTACAACAGACCTTTGCATTAGATTATGTCATATCTTGAAATTTTTTAAAATCTCTGTTCCCGAAGGTAAACAGGACCTTTAAGGAATTCATATTCTAAGCTAGAGCTGCAAATTGTGATTTAAAATGTCATATGTTTGAAATGCTAGATAAATTCTGTAATTAAGCTAAAAATACGTGTGTAGAAAGTTATTTTAGTTTAGACAGCCCACATTGCATCTGGTTTTCTCATCAAAGTTCTAGATTGAATATCGACCACTTCCTGGCGAATCTCCCACCGAGGCACTTCTTGGAGGGAACCACATTCAGTGTCGTCAGAACCACAGACAATGTAGTTCTAATATGCCGATCAATGTCAAAAGTTTTCTCTTTTGTTTAATTAGAACTTCCATTGAAATTGCAGTACATTGCAGTACACAGAAGGTAAAGACTGTACAGAGCATGTTTTGTAATGTTAATACCTTGATGTATGTGACTGTAATCATTATTTCCAGATTTTGCATATTTTTTCCCCCAACCTTTGCACAGTAACAATACTCCACAAAGTGCAATGATCACCCATAGTAAAGGGTGTAAATTAACATTTGGTTTAATACTGTCCAGTATGATGTACATGTCCAGGAATATACTTTGATGTACATGCCCATTTTGTCTACTATTCATTTTTCAGAAGAATGTTCAGGTAAATTATAAAAACATTAGTCTCATGTTATATTTATGTCATTGAATTCTAAAAAAAAAAAAAAAAAAAAAATGATGCCAAAATCATTTGTAAACAAAAGTACAAAAATTGTACATTGTAGTTTAAATTGTCATGCTGCAGGTGAAAAGCAATTTCATGTTTAACTGTGCAGTGGCAAAGGTACCGTATACAGTTCATTGCCGAAAATGGTATGATTGGTATAATATGCACACCTGTTTAGGCTGTATTTCATACTCTTGCTCAGTATACTTCTTTGATGATCCTTTTATGATGAGTCTTCTACAGTATTAACAGATTCTTTCATCGGCCTAGAGGTGTGTATAGCAATTAACACCACCTTATCCTTTTATTTCTCAGGTAGAATTGATGAAACTGTATTTTACACCACTATGCAATAATACTTTCTATGTCATTTTACATGCTCAGATGGGAAAGATTGCTTTGACTGATTTTGATCCAATTTTCACTGTTGTGCTTGCAAGGTAAAACTCTTTCTTCTCAGACGAACTTATGGCTGGCCTGGAATTTCCCTTTACAGCTGTTTATCCGTAATACATTAACCAATAAGGACTAGAAGTAAGAGGTTGCAATACTGTATAACTATTAATTTGCAATCTAAAGCCTTAACGGAGGCTACTGGAAAGTCAGCTAGACATTAGGCTAAATATTAATAGGTGTGGGGGACTTGTTTGCTCTGCAGTATTGATAGCTCTGTGAGTGATACTTTGTTTGTAGAGAAACAACTGGGCCCTACTCTACTTTACTGTGATCAGCTGTTATTTTCGCTTGCAGATATTTTTCGCGAATTGGGAGGTCACTGAAATTTTCGCAAGATTTTTTGTTTTGTTTTCATGATTTGACACCAAGACTTTAACCTGCTGATGATGAGTCCTGAGTAAACGCGGGCAAGCGTCTATGGGAAATGCGTGTTGTAGCAAAATCAAACCGTCCTCAGTGGGCTAATATATTTCAAAGTGCACTATTGGAGTATAAGCCTACACTGTAGCACATGCCAACATTTTTGCATGTTAAATTCATTGTCCAGCAGCGATTCACCCTCGCAAAAATAACAGCTTATGTCTGAAAGTAAGTGAAGTTCTGATGGAAGGAAAAAAAAAAAGTTTGATTTGTAATCTTGTGATACAGTACACTGTGTGTATGTTGATACATGTATGTGTAACTACAGAGTAGTAGTTTGATTGTAACAATCCAAATTTTTCTTTGTGTGTGTATGTGTGTGTACCGTGATTGAAAGTTCTTTTGTACACTGTGTACATACAGTATGCATCAAGGAATAGTCACAGTGTCACAGCAACACACAGTTATGAGTGGATCATCATCACTTTAATACCTTCTTCTTTGTTCCAGGTGGGTGTACACTACACAGTGTGTGACCTTTAACCCTACTGTGACAGCCAAAGGACATGGTAATGATTTATCACTGTTCTTCTCCACCACCCCCCCCCCCCCCCAACCCCAACCCCTCCAGATTAACCAGGTCTGTGGAGCAGAGAGGTTAGGATACTATGGACGGAGCCAGTTTTACTGTGCGTTAAAGATGATAGCTATGGTGCAAAACGGTCTTCCTCTTCCAAAGTCGGTGGAATTTGTCATGCAAGGTACGTATCAAAATGAATGCACAATGACAGGTATGTGATGGCCTACCACATCCTTGCCATCTACAATTATCCAATGACCATGTACAGTGTGTAGGAAATTGATTATAAGAGCAAAAGTTGTATTTGATATATCTCTGTACATGTACACATTGTATGTCAAGTGCCTATTATGACTTGCCATTATATTAAACACTGAAAGTCACATCAATACAATTTTTATGTGTGTGATTTCCTTTCCCCTCCAGAAGCTTTGAAAATGAATGAGTTCAGGAAGTCACCACATGCCCTGGACAGTCACATGGGTTTATTATGAAAGGCACTGTATACAAGGTGTAGTGCTGGCTGAATAAACAAAAATGAATTTAAATAAAAAGACTGCAAATTGAGCTGTTTGATATTTTACATACAATTGTGCAACTATGGATTAAAGCATACATGAGCAGCAACACTCAAAAGATCAGAAAGCCATTCTGTCTGTATCATGGTTGTCTTTTGCATGGCCAGAATTGCTATGCTGATGAACCATTTCCTTGACACATTATTAAAACGATTGTTGTTTTTCAATTATATAAATTTACACTGTAGTAAATATGGTACAGCTGTATTACTGACAGGTTTTCATTTTCTTGAAGTCTGTAGTGTTTGGCACAGCTCATGAGGAATGCCACTCAAACTATGTACCACTTCTTCCTACAAATTTTACATTTAAATTACAATTGTACTATACTCAGTACATGTAGTATGCCCAAGTACTGTCAGCTGCAGACACTATGATAACATAAAACACTCTTAAAACATAAAGTGTTATTCTTTTCAATCATACTCTGTTGTGGAACAGACTTCAGATTTTTTTTTTCTTTTTTATTTGAATTGATGATATGAATTATTTATTGTCCATGTCGTGTTTACCACATGCGAAAAGTGCACTGCACTGCTCTTTCTACTACATTGTGATGATAATGATGAAAATTTGATAATTTTGAAAATCATGATGGTCTGATAGTAATTGCATCCCAAGTATTCTGTGATATTGTCAACATTGCATTATGAACATGACATTGTTGTGCAATTTATATCCTCAATACTTGATGAAATGCTGCATTTTCTTTACAGCCACAACTTTGTCACTTACAGTGTATACAAATACATTTACTGTAGAGGGTGAGACAGTGCTCATGATATCTTGCTCTTATTTTTGAAGAAGGAATTTCAGAAACCTTTTTTTTTTTAATATAAATCTAAGGAAGTTGAGGTCTACTCCTGACAAGTGTACCTTGAGGTGCCATTGGTGAGATGATATCAAATATGTCATTATTCATAGATAACATGGTACAGATGTGTTGCTGTTGTTTGGACTGCCAACTGCTGCAATCTGATGCACACACATGTACAACATGTACATTGTACATTTGTTCTCTGTAGTGAACTTAAACAAATTGAAGTCAAATCACTGATTGTTTCTACATCTCTCTGCCATTCTCATTTCATTTTGACTCTGTGAGTATGGTACTTCATAGGGCAAGATACATGTGTGTATTAAGGAGGTTGCTTCCCTTGCAGAAAATCTGTCTGAGCGTGATGTGTCAAAAGTGGATTAAGTACCAGGAGTAGGCATGCTAGGACTGTAGGACTAAGAGTGAACCCTGGATCAGGATGGGAGATGTGACAGTTTGAAATTTTGTATAAAATCATGAACTCTGACTTTGAGTGTGGGAACTTGGGGATAAACCCAGGCATGATGCTGCACAGAGTACATACTGTCATACAGTATTATGAATGTTTTACATTTTTTATCAGACATGTACATTGTACACTGTTTGATACATTTCTGCACTGGTCATATCTGTGTATCATAATGGCATGCACACATTTCATAACGGTTCACTGAAGATTTGAACAATAATAATTTATGAATTTATTGCATCACTAGTTTCATCAAACAGTCCTTTGTTAATTTTTGAGACTTTCAGAAATGACATGCAAGTCAAATACAGTAAATGGAGCACTTACAAATGAAATTTCTGCAGTATATGTGTAATAAAATATTTTGAATCCTTTTCAAAATCTGTCATACTTTGACTCAAACACATTCTTTGTTGTTTAAAGCAGTCACCATGAAAAACATAAAAAAAAAATCTTTTGTGCCACTTCATGAACGTGATAGAAGCTGCAATATACATTGTATGTCATCCTGCTTGATCAGAGCCACATTGTACTTGTAATTGAAACAAGAACTGTTTCAATATACAACACAGGTGCTAGCCTCCTTTATAACTGGCACTTCTCAAATGATTCAACCCCCTGGAATACAAGTACACATGCACATGTACATATGTATCACATATAATGACTTCGTTACCTTACCCTTTTCTGTTTAACCCCCTCGCAGCTGGGATTGAGGTTCCCCTACCTGAGTTTGGACAAGAAGTAGTGCCAACACAAAGACCTCATGCCGATTCAGGTAGGGATTTTAAAAAGGACATATTTCAATTCATATTCCTTCGTTTATCTCTCCGTCTTTCTCAGTATTCTTCCTGGTCTCGTTCATTCTTCTGAAGAATCCTTTGCTGGGCCCTGTTTTTGTGAAGAGTTAAAATTGATGATATAGTTGATTTCAACTGTAAGTCTATGGCAGCCTGTGTGGTAAGGAAATTTAAAATTGATTTTATCTTTTGATAAAACAGGGCCCAGGATAGCGTTGCTTGTTTGGATGCAATGCAAGTGCATGCCTGTCAACTGTCCCCATCAGTCTGAACATTTGTATTTCTTTGACAAGTAGAAAGATTCCTTCTTACTTGTGTTTATGTTTTTGTCAACACCAGCTACACTCTGATAATGATGTGGGTATGGAAGATAGATGAAAATATCTATTTTTGCTTTCTTTTCTCCCAGATATTCCTCTTTCCTAAATTTTCCTATTTTCCCTTCATCTTATAGTTCAGAATGTTTGTTTTCGCTCACTTTTGAAGGTACTCATGATTCTTATTATTAAACCTATCGCACTGTATGTTTAACAAAAAGCTGATTTTCTGATTTTATTGTCAAAATAGGTGAATCACAAGTTGGGTACCTTGTTACGGAATTACTCATAAGTGCATGTAGGCAGTGCAAGTGTTGAGAATGTGCTGTATTTATATAACATACCCACTGTGTGTTTTAGCCACAAGCTACATGTATACCTAGCACCCTATTAGTGTACATGTTTTCATGCACTGGGCTTCCAGATGCACAGTGGTCATTTCTCCAGTAGGAGCCGTTACCCAAGCAGTCTTTCCATGTTGACAAGCATTCCCACCAAAGGGCAAGGCCACTTTGTGCAGTACTGGACATTGCATTTGTGCTGTATAAACTGTTTTAGTCTGATCAATAAAACACTGTGGAGATTTTTTTTTTTTTTTTTTTTAACAGTTTGTTCTATGTTACAATGACCATGCCAGGTATGGTTTCATAATCAAGATCATGTTGTTTACTCACATAATAAAGGCTGTAAATTAACATTTTGTTTGAAATATATTTACAAATATACTGCTTGTCAATTTCTATTTTTTGTTTGTTTGTTTGTTTTAATTAATGATGTTTTCCCGTACCCGTACAACATTTGCTGTGTTAGGCACAAATTCACTTGTGATACTGTGCACCTATACATTGCACAATGACATACAGTACGATGTACAGTGTAAATAAATTTTGTTCAATTATTACTGCACAATGAAGAAGTACAATTTTGTACCCTGGTGTAGTAGCACTATCCATGGGCCATGTGCAATGCTCAAAATGACTATTAGAATTGATAAATTGTACATACCATGCTGTACATGTAGTTTCCATGCATCAGTTTCACTTTATTTTTGGCTTTAATACTGCATGACACGGATGTATAATGTGTAACAATTATTGTAACATTAGGCATAAAACAGAGTTAATGGTACACTAATTGTACATTTTTGTCTGATATTTGTGGAGTAGATTTGTAAATTTAGGTCTTTTGGACCGTTATTTTTTTATTTTCTTTATCATCTAAAGCATTATTCATTTCCTGTGCTGTTTGTCTTGTAAACATGCAGATGCAAGTGGTCAGATGGAGTTTATAAATCCAGCATTCAACATTACAGATACAGAATTTACCTTGGGGGAGAGGTGAGTGCATCATAAATCATGTTTCTTCTTCATTTACATGTAACAGAGTTGCCAGTTCAGTGTTGTGTGACTGTAAAGTAGGTCTTGCATACAATGTGTAAATTTACAGGATACAGTTACAGTCAAATCTGTCTGTAGTGCATAAAATGTTGCCCAGGGGAGACGAAAAAGTGCCTGTATAGACAGGTGGCCATTATAGACAGGTTCTTTAAAATGCTTTTTCTCTCAGAGGGAATTGTTTTTAGTGGTCGTATATACAGCAGGTGGCTGCTATAGACAGGTGGTCACTAAGACAGGTTTGACTGTATAAATTGAAATTGAAAGGAGGTGGTGTGGAAGAAATGTTGGAAGTTCATCTGATCAAAATCTGCCTCATATGATAGTGCATACAGTAAGTGATGCCTTCATGGGGCAGAGAAACATTCCTACTCAAACTCTGCAAAACTACTGAAATCCTTGCATCTGATAGGCTGAGGGCAAATTAGATTTTTTTTTTTTTTTTTTTTTTTTTTTAAATCTGATGATATGCTTAATGAAATGCCCCTGGAGCTGCCAAGTCTTTCTGATTTTGTACAATGTAGGATCCTTCTTTTTTTTTTCTTTTTTTTTTTTTTGGTCATTGAATGTCATGGCAAGAGAAAATACAAGTCTCCTTTAATAATTTGAGTATTATTTTTGCCCATTTATATACTCTACACATCCCTGTCTTCATGATTGCATTTTGGAATCTTTCTCATTTTGATATGGGAATGTTGGCAGCCCTCCATTAGGCCTATATGATGCTTTAAAGTTGGTATATGTCCAGAGTTATTAAAATAATTTTACAAGCAGGAAAAAAAAAACACACCCCAGAAATAGAACTATTTTGAAATATCATACACTGCGTACTGTACATGTGATATTTGCCTTTGGGGCAATGCAATGTGATAAGGAATCTTAAAATGCATTGTACAGTGCCTTGCTCTTCTTTAAGATATTGTAGCTGGCATACCAAATGCAATGTGGTAATCTTGGAGATCACAATTAGTGCTATTGTTTTGTAGTACTGCTCAGGAGGATGGGGGGGGGGGGGGGAGGGGAGGGGTTGAGCATTTATTTGATTCAATCCCCACTGACAAAGGATGCCAAGCCTGAAAATAATCAATGCAGAATCCTGAGAGCATTCATAATGGAAGTAAAAATACAAAGACAATTTATGCAATGAGCACTTGAATTTTGTTGCTGGCAAGCAATGGGTGGTAATGAAATTTGATATCTTGTTTACTTGAAGTCAACAGTTTCATCACAGGTAGTAGTGAGTAGCTTTCTAAATGCCAGATATGCAATGTCTCAACCGAATGTGTGATCTGGCTGTACCGACATCCTATCAGCAAGTCAGAAGAAATCAATTTGTCAAGGGCCCTATGTAATTTGAATGCATTTATTTGTGACTCAAGGAAGTACATGTACACATGTACATTTGCATTCTACATTGTACATGCATCTATTTCCCAAAGTTAAGTGAAACTGAAAGAGCCTATTTCATTTTTTGCCCCGGGATTGTGATATACCAGGGAGGTGAGACAACTTTTCTTCTCACCTCCCTGGATATTCACAATGTAGGGCCTACCTACACTGTAGTATGCATTTGTAGCCTTCCAGTGCATTTTGAAGGCCACAAACTGTGAAATTACATTTTAATTATGCAGTGATAGACTGAATACTGTACCCTGTATGATATCTAAATCATTCACCATAATACACTGTATGTGTAGATTTATTGTTACATGATTAAATTGTGCATTATAAATGCCCATGTTGAAGCTGTATGCCGGTAGTAAGTTCAATTATTTCAGTGTTTATAATTTCCACATGGTATGAAGTACATAACATTGTAAAACACTTCATATGTACAAATGTATAAACTGCTGTATTCATTTCCACTATAAATGTTAAGCTTGCTTAACCCGCATTTTCAGTTTCTGGATTATTTGTTTCTTCATGAGGCGTAGGTAGGTTTTGTATATATTTGATCAATATTTCATTACTTATTTTGATAATGATAACAAATAATGTATTTAGACACACTCATGGTACATTGTAGTAGATTTTTGTAATTCTGATTTAAAAAGAACTGGGTAGTGCTGTTTGGTAGACATTGTTGTCTTGCCCAAAAGTTGCATCCTAATGAGAACATCATACCCATTTTAAACTTTCTCAGTACTTGTCTACATGAAAAGAAAGCAAATAATCAACGTTGGTGAAGGTGATGGGACAAACTATCACTCCTGAGGCGATCTGGATGTAGCTACATGTATCTTTCCGAAGCGCAGCTGAGGAAAGATAGCGTACACATTCAGATCGCCGAGGAAGTGATAGTTTGTCTTATTGCCTGAAACTAAAAGTTGATTATTTGCTTTATGTTCCACATCTAGGGTCCCAGATATTCCCATTTTATTCCTCATCTGAAATCATTATAGCTGTCTTTAGGCACTGAGTATCCTTAGGGCTTAGGCTACATAGTTTACTGCCGTACTTTAGACGCATGCGTGTAGAGTGATGACAAAACAAAGAATTTGCTCCGCGCACTGCGCGACACCGAATTAAAAGTGTGTTGCACTGTGGACTATCAAGTGACCTAGTTAAGTGATAGTCCACAGTGCAACGTACTTTTATTTCGCGCGTATTCATCTCGCATTAGGACTGTGTATGGACTGTAGAGATCAGCGAAACAAAAGCGACCATCAACATAGAGAGTAACAAACTTTTCTTCTCAGGTGATGTGATGGGCAAAACTACGCTTAATCATGTGATCAGCTCCTGACCAATCCTATAGCAAGATCCTTAGTATGTGGAATATAATAGGGATTATAAACTCTTTTAATATCCATTTTCTATGCCCCATCCCCATACCACTTGCGAGATAGACCGGTCACAAAATTCTCTATGTTATGCTGTTATGCAAATCATATTGCAAAATCAGAGTAAATCAGTTACCTCTACATTGTAGTCAAGCTCCATGTTTCATTTTTTATGTCAGAATTGTAGTGGGATTTTCAAAGCTTTGCTAATTAGTGTACTTCAGAGGACTAATTCACTGTTCACTTGTAGTATGCACATTTCATATGATCACATACACAAGTTGTACTTGAACCTTGATAATTGTTAGAGAACCACAAATACTGTGATAGTCACCTGTCTTTAAATAGCATTTTGCTAATAAATTTCAAAACACATATGCACATATAATTCTGAGAAAATTGCTTAAAGGGCATCAAACATGCTCATATTAGCACTGATGTCATGATATTTGTGAATAGTAGTTTTATGTTGTGATAATGATAATTATTCATGCTGCTTTTGAATAATCATCATTTCATTATTACTATACACTGTATTATTGTTATCATTGTTGTAATCATCATCCTTTCCAACAAAATTAATTTGATTAATTTGATAATAAAACAGTTTTTTTAATTCTTTATTGTTTTTTTTTTCATTGTGCCTCTAAATGAAATTTGTATTTTTTTTTCATATTGGGTGATAACTTTTATGTAAACTGTGATATTAATGTAGCGGTACTGTTTTGGGTGCATCAGGTGGGTTGGGAAAGATGGCCTGAGGGCCCAAGTCATTTTATTTGATAGTTTGCTCTCTTAAGACCCGGGCTGCCGAACCTGGTGCACCCATACATTGTAACTCTCCGTTGTACTTTTTGATTTTATATTAGGGCAATTCCGCGGTTAGTAACGTTACATTTGAACAAATTTAGATATTTGTTTTTACTACTAAATTACAATTTATTCATTTTAAGTCAAAATTATGTCAAAAACATGTTCATCCCTCCCAGGTTTATGGTACAGAAAAGAATGAATGCAATCCAAGAAATATTAGAATTGCTATGGCAACTAAAAGGGCTGGTTAGTAACGTTACGAAAAAAGGACATGACAAAAAAATCAATGTCTTGTAACAAAAAGTGTGCAAAAATTAAAGTTACTTCAAACAAAGTGTTGCATAAATTTCAATTATTGCATCATGACAAATGTTTACACAATGTTTTTTAGCAGTTCGACCAATAATTTCTTAGCTAGACCCCCAAAAGCATGGTTAGTAACGTTACGGTTAGTAACGTTACATTTGTCCGGAGTAATTCCGCAGGTCATTTCACCCTTTTGTAATTGACAAAATGTCACATGACTTCTGGAGTATTTAAATGTATTCATCTTTTACTCTTTAGCAAAACTTTTAGGAAAATATTTCAAAGGAACCCACTGTAATTTGCATTTAAGTGAATTTTAGCATCCCCAGTCCCACATGTACATTTTAAATGATGGTTTTAGATCTCGCGAAATCTATAAATACGAAAAATAAAATCTACTGAATTTGAAAGACCTTAATGATTGATGAACATCCGTGGCATTAGTTGATACCTAAATCAAGGAGTAAGGTAAAGAGGCACATTTCTTTTATCCATGTCATGTCCACCTAACTGCGGAATTGCCCATTATGTAATATTGATATTTGTGATTGAACCCCCCCCCCCCCCGTTTATAATAATGAATAGATTAATAATAATAATAATAATAATAATAATAATAATAATAATAACAATAATAATAATAATAATAATAATAATGGTAATACTGATGATGATAAGAAAATCAATAGTAATATTCTTGTTTTGATGAATGATTTTATTAATTCATAACTGCAGTGATCATTTGACAAAAGAGCGAAATTAGAATGATGTGCATAAAACATATATTTTTGCATTTATAATTATGGTGGAATAATCGTATGTGTCATTTTCTATTTCTCATCCTTCAGGAAGGGAAGCACAATATCCAGTGTTCCTCCACTCAAGCCGACACGACCCGCTAACAGCAATGTCTTCATTTCACCCCGTGCAGCTCACTCCCCGACCCATATAGCACAGGTAGTGTGTAGAGCACAACAGCAATGTGTATCCAGTGTGAACGGGCCACCTAACCTTTTAGTTGATTTAGCAAGCGCAATGTGCCTGTATTGCACAAACTTAGTGTGTCTCATAGTTTGTTTGTGAGTGTGTATGTTTGCGTGCAGATCATAGATCCCTTTCACACTAAAAGTAAAAATGTAACACTGGTCTGCTTTACTTTATAATTTATTAATAAACAGTATTTGGAGCCAGATAACCTGCCAGGAAGAGAAAGCTAGTGTGTGTGTGAACACACCTATGCCAGACCCTGGAATTCTTTAACACTGCCCATCTGATAGCATCATTCACATTTGTCCTTGCTTTTTATATCCAGAATCATGATGTTGCCAAAGTTTTCGCAGGAACAGATTCATTTTTTCTTTATGAAAGAGAAATTAGGTGGAATGATACTTTTTCAAAAGCTGGCACCCAGTAAACCTTTATGTGAAATTAAATCATTATTGCTAATCAAATAGGCAAGTTTGAGTGTTAGTAAAAGTCAGTTATATCAGGACAACTCAAAATTCCTGCTGTGTTCACATACTAAACAATGATTCTGCATGTTGCTCCTCACTTGTGTCAAGTACAGTATATGATTATATTAACAAATGTCTTTTCCAGTGCTTCTTTGATGCAAGATCAACGAAGCCAGTATCTTTATGAAAACTCAAAGAAAAATCATACTTTTAGTAAATGTCTTTGTACCAAGCAGATGAGGAATTATGACGTGAGAGAAATCATAGTCCAGTGATTTAAAGATGAATGTCCTGAGTGATCATTCGGACACTGAACCTTGTGTTTTGTGGACATTCAATCATCCCTCAGCATTTTGCTTACTTTGCCAAGATTGTCCCCAAGCTTCTGCATTGTGCGACTTGTGTCATGCTTGACATCTCTCCCTTTTTGTTTTCTTTTTTTTTTTTTTTTTGGGGGGGGGGGATTTCCCTTTTCTAGGCGGCAGTCCATCTTTGCTGCCATAGCAACAACCCTGCTCAATCTTCCAAAGATGGAGTAGATGTGGAAAAGGAGAGTGCTACTCAGGGGAGCTTGAATAATGTTCGTGCATTTTGTGTAAGATTGAGATCACATTTTTCAAGAAATTTATCAGCCTCCAGCAAAGCAAATTTGCTAAAAAGAGGCTTTGTCAAAGAAAATTGATAGAGTAAAGGGAATATTGCGGAGTTTTGGAATTCACATTTGAAGTAACTGTATTATTTTTTTGTTGTTGTTGCTGCTGTTCATTTACTCATTTTTATTCATTTATTCAATACTCATCCACCTTTTAATCTTCAATAATTCATCTTTAGTAACTGACTTACATATACCTTAAATTCTTGTTTTATTGTTCAAAAATTTATTTCTTAACCCATTGAGGACAGACTGATTTTGCTACAACACACATTTCCCACAGACACTTGCCCTAGTGTACTCGGGACTCATCCTCAACGGGTTAATCAATTTCATATTGTGTGTTTATTAATGTATGTCTTGTTGTGTTGATTATGCCATTTTGTTTGCCGTGTGTTTTCACGTCTTCCAGCCCCCATCATCTCCTCCCGTCTCGCCGAGCCAAAGCCCGCCAGCATTCATGCAGCAGCCCGCCGGCACCTCTCCGGCCAGGACATCGGGCAGCCTGGAGCGAAACCAGAGCCTTCCAGCCAGCGTGATGCTGGACGCCACCCAGGCCATGGACCCGTCCATGTGCCGGCTCGAAAAGCAGACCAGTGCTCCTCCTGCCCCGGCGCTGTCCAGGACCGAGGAGGGATGGGCGTCCTTTGAAAAGACAACAGAAGAAGGTTAGTCATGTTTGACCATGCTTGGTTTCTCTGATTTGACCCATCGAGTTCTAAGAGATAATTTTGTTGCAGAATTTATCATATTGTCGACATTAAATTGGCAACCCTGAACTTAACTGCAAACTGTGTACCCCATACATTTTGATATTAAGCAAGTCTAATTTTCCACAAATCACAGCTTCCTGGCAATTTTACAGGTGTTTAATATGTTCGCTATGGTAGAAAACAGTTCTGAATGGAGAAATTATGTGTGCGCGTCACATCCATGTCAGCATCGGAGTTATAATTTCTGCATGTTTTTGAATATGCAAATAGCACCTTACTCGCGAAATTTGCAAAATGATAACCTCGCAAAAGTGTAATCGGCGTTTACAGTGTCATAGTATGGAAAAGGAAAAGATAGAACTGGGCCCTTTTGCATCTAGAATAGATGAGTAGTAAATAATATTTGACTGCATAAACAAAAAGGGCTCAAATTACAGATTCTTATGTTTTGAAAATCTTCCTTTAGAAACACTTGCAATGAATGATAAAGATGTTGATAAAGTGATAATACTAGTAACCAAATGCCAGTAATGTGGCTCTCGGGACTTGATAGGTTAAACCTTAAGAGTTTGCATTAAAGGAGAGAGAGAGAATGAAAACATGGCTGCACTAATCATGTTCAGTTCCATGTCATCTTGCTTTTGTGTACAGTGTATAATTGCTGATCTCTCTTTTTAGATGTGAGGTTTGAAGCGCTTACCTTTGTATTTTTTGTTGTATGCAGGGTAGTCCACGAGGGGTTTCAGCATGTCGCTGCAACATGCTCATATTCTTGTGCAACATCCTCAAAAGCCAGCAACATGCTATGCAACATCCTCAAGAATTTGCAACAAGCTCAAAACAAAATATAGTCAAACATGTGAAAAACATGTGCAAATATAAGAAAATCAAACTACCTGGTACTTAAATATGCTAAACATTTGAGAGAACATTGAATGTAAGCAGCACAATAAGCCGTGAAATATTGCGTACTACGTGCTCGCAATACATATAATTTCTGCAATATTCTCAGATTCTGAGCTTGCAGCATGCTTAAATTTCAAGTTGTGGACCACCCTGTGTATGTAGTCTCATGAAGTTTGGTGGTATCTTTTTGTTAGTGATGCACCCATAGAATGGTTTGACCCTTTCTGCTTGAGAAAGTTGGGACAGTGTGTACAAAGCTGTGATCTTTTTAACCAGTTGGCATTCACATCACACAAAAGGTTGAATAGTTTTGATTTTCACAATGTGTATCACTGGCAAAAGGGATGCAGCATTCACCTGATGTACAAATCAGAAGAGCAAGGGTCATTTCAACAATCTGCCGTCCAGTAATGAATGGCTTTAGCCAGGAGCTGCTGTCATAAATCTGACAAAGTAAGACCACCTGTGATGACAAGTTTTCAGTCTTTGTGAAAGGCATCCCCACCTCATGATTTTAACCTTCTTTGGGCAGCAGAGGAGCAGTCTGAGGACACATCTTGGGCCAGGTTTCCCCAGGCAACCAGCCCCACGTCCAGCTGTTCCTCCGCCTCTGCCCCCACGTCCTCCCACCACACCTCAGAGTCGCCCATCGATAGCCGGAGCGGGGTGGCCGACAGCCAGGAGGGGGATGCGGAGGAAGAAGAGGAGGACAACGAGGACGATGATGATGTGGATGAGGAGGAGGAGGAAGAGGAGAAGGAGGAGGAGGAGGATGAGGAGGATGTGTGGCAGATAAATAGCGAGCAGAGGGAGTATTACAACAACCAATTCAAGATGCTGCAGCCAGATCCTGATGGACTTCTTCCAGGTGAGATGGTCTTTGACATCTTAAAGGAAAACTTCTTTCTTCTTAACAAGTTGATTTCATCAGAGGTGTTCATTCATATTAAAAAAAAAGACAGAAAAAAGCTGTGTTACTGTTTGTTAAAGAATAGTTAAGTAATAAACTTTTGAATTGCATTTCTTCAAAGTAGTCATACTTGTATCACTCAAAATTATGTGTGAAAACTAGATTAAGCGTCCATATGACATCATGCAAGCTGATGGTCTGATCAGTATATGAATGAGTTGGACATGTTTATGTCAAATTTTGTCCTATTTTTTTTTTTCATGATCTTGTGCATAATTATGTTTCACATGTAAGCTTTAATGCATATTGTATTTGTTCTTTGAAAAATGCAATGACTGTAGAACATGCTGCATTTACAAATTAGTAAAGAGATCTTTAAGTTTTTTCCACCAAACTAATAGTGAAATTATTCCCACGATTCTCTGCAGGTGGCGAGGCGAAAGGGTTTTTCGAGAAGTCCAAGCTTCCAACAGAAGAGCTGTCAAAAATATGGTAAGTGTAATAGTAGACCTAACTTAACCCATTGTTTTCCATATTTTGCATGAGGGAAAAGACCCAGGCATCTTCGAAGTGTCGATCTGTAGGTGTGCATTAGTGGTGTCAGTAGCTCTCTCTTGCCAGCCTTCATCCCATTTCCACCAAAGTCATTTTAGAAGATTTCTCGCAGTATTTGAAGAGAGTGTGGCCAAGTGAATCACAAACTATAATGTGTTAATACAGTGCACTCCTGTTGTAACGAACATGGTTATAACAAAATTCCGGTTACAACGAAGTAAAAATTCAGGCCACAACATTATCTACTCTGGGTTTTTTTTGTTTACATGTTTGGTTATAACGAAATTTCGATATAACGAAAGAAAACTGCCAGTCCTGAGGACTTCGTTATAATGGGAGTCCATTGTACTGACAAAATGTATACTCCACACTTCTCTTAAAAGTTCCCTGTGTCAATCTTTTAAGTGCTTTTTTGTTGCCTTATTTTAATGTCATTATAGACCATTGGCTGTAAAGTTGCCAACAGTGGGGACATTCCCCCAGTTTTCTTTTACTTGTTTGCATTCAGTTCTTCAGGGTGTGTGTATATATATATACACAAGTATGATAAAGAAACAGTCCTTTAGAAGTACCTCGAATCACATTTTTGAAGTGACTGCCTGCTCAGACAACTTTTCAGGAAGAAAGGGGAGAAAAATGTAGTGAAAATGAGAAGAATAGAAGACAAGAGGTGAAAGTGATAGGATTAGAATGTTCCACATGGATATCATTCTGTGAACTAATGGGGTATTCGTAATTGCAGAGTCGTCTTCTGCCACATCAACATACATTGCAAAATGTGGCAGGTTCAAGTAAACAGCAACCTGTTCCTACGGGAACCTGGTATACTAGGTTCCCAAAATGTAGACAAGAGTGTCTGCACTCGTGGCCTGAATTCATGATTGTTTATTTGTGTAATGCTGATCCGAAAAATAGAATTGTTTGAAAGATTAGAGTTTGTTCTATCAGTGCCTATTCTTTTCGTGTATCATAAGTGCATGTCTAATTTACCTTTTTCCAGCGTACATTTAGTAGTGCACTTGTGTGGCTATAAAACTTACAGGAAGATGTATCCGGTAGCCATCAAGGCTGAGCTCACTAGATTTTTACTTTCACAGACCTCAGTCAGGTGCCCTTGTAATGTGTAACAAAAGAGTGTATGAGCCTATCAGGGCAGGTTCTATTCATATCTCACATCAGATTCGTATTTTGCATTGTTTGATGCAATGCACATGCAATTGACCGTGGAAAGGGGAAACGTACTGCTTGACTGCTTTTGCAGATAGGCATATTACTAACCTGTCTGTTCTTTGTCGATGGGCAAAAAGAATCTTGTTTAGGGGCATTGAAGACTTTGGGAGAATTGCAGGAGGAATGGGTGAAATGCTGCTGATATGTACAAAAGTTGTGCACAACTACATTGTACATGGCATCAGCCAAGTAGATATGTTCAAATGTTCTTCATCAAACAGGCAACTGTCAGTATGGATATGGAAATTTTCATTCTTCCTCAAATTAGCAACTGCCTGTATGAATGTACAATAATTTCTTCACTAATTTTGCATACCTTTACTCCATTGGGGCCTTTGTCCTTCAAACTGGAAACTCTGCACATGGATAGATGAACATATCCTTATTTTTTTTTTCTTCCTCAAATAGGCAACTCTCGGATGTCAACAAAGATGGCACCCTGTCCCTTGAGGAGTTCTGCACAGCCATGCATCTTGTCGTCCTCAGGAAACACAACATTCCGCTGCCCGAGAGGTTGCCGGCATGCCTCATCCCAAAAATGCCGACGTTTAACGGAAACGGTAAGGGATCCTACAAACCTTGAATATGAGCGGGCGAGTTGGCTGAAGAAAGAAATGAGTCAAAACAATGAAAAAGCATTTATTTAATTGTTGATCACTGAACATCACAAATGAATCTGGTAGAGGATGGTCAATCCCATGAAAAAAACAAATGCACAATGGATATTGCTGCAGTTGTGATAGATATAGAAATGTTTAAGGGACTGTGAGCAAAAAGAATCTGTACCTAACATCTTTACAATGTTTGTCAACCTCACCGCATGATAGAGGGCTGCATTTAAAGTTCATGTATTGATGTTTACACTATGTCTTTTGACTCAGAGAGTGTAGAACACTTAAAGGGTAGTCTGGGGAGTTCAAGAATGTGACTTTGGAGGGGAGTGGTCAAGTGTTAACAGACCCCTCCATAGATAGCAGATTTACTTTATAGTGATTAGTAATATCAGACATGATAATGGGGATGACAGTGATAATGGTGGTGATATGATAATGTTACGATGATCGTCCTGTCATGTTCATGCCGATAATGGCAAGATACTTGTCTAGGAGCATTGTCAAAATCAGTACTCTAAGTAGCATCACTTCATTCGGTACTATGCATTGCACAGGACCCGCTCCTGCGGTGCAGACAGCTCCCGTGCCTGCTCCCAGCAGCCAGCCCATCACCACAACAACCATTCATCCCATTCAGCCTCACGCCCACACGGGACGCAGCGTGACCCCGCCCAGTTCGGGATCAGAGATGAAGAACACGGACGATGTAAGTACACATGCAAATGAGAAACACACTTCTACGGCCCCTACCTTCATTTATAGACAGAGTCAAGTTCATAGAATACTGGGCCACAAATACATTTTGAACCTGCAACCAGCCGTGATTGTCAAGGTGGGGCATGCATCACTGGTGAAATGGTAAAGAGGGGAATTCCAACACGCCAGTGGCAATTGATATTCACTAGATGAACAAAAAGACTAGCACTTGTGTGGTACCAGTGAGGGTACAATGTGGCATATGGCAGATTTATTACATTCTGCTTTTAATGCATGTCAGCCTACAACTACACTGCATACATGTGACCGTGCACCTCACAATGAACATAAAGTCGCACACACTGATTTTGCGTTGGGACTGAAATAAGTGAAATGGGTCAAGTTCATGGTTAGCAGTTTATCTCCAACGTTTTTTTGTAGAATAGTGTGATTAGGTGTGTCTTTAGAATCCCTTTTTCATTTCTGAAAAACCTTGTTCACACTCTTCACTTTCAACTCTAATAACTTTTGAAAAGATAGTGCTACTGCTTGGAAAGTTGGCATTAATTATGGACAGAATGTGTTAATGAGGCATGCCTAATTTCAGTTTAATCTGATAATCCCTTCATTGTTGTTACGCTGGTGGTTTACTTCCTGTTTTTTGTCCCATTCATCGCACAGCCAGCACAGTTTGGTAAAGATTAAGCGCTTGAATAGACATTGTACTTCAGAGCGTCTTTTCTCAGTTCACACTTTTCCAGAGTTTGTGCTTTCTTTCCAATATTTGGATAGGTTAGGAGAGTCCATTTGATTTGAGTTATACATCATTTTAAAGCTTAAAGTATGCTCTTTCAGAATATGGTCTTAACTAAAAATTCATGTCTGGCGACTTTTTGTTTGTTTTGAGGTGCAGGGTCACACATACAGTGGATTCCTGTTATAACGAAGTCCCTGGGACTAGCTGTTTCCTTTCGTTATATCGAAAGTTAGTCATAACTGAACAAATGAACAATAAAGAACAAAGAAGGAATACTGAACATTGCGGACTGAATTTTTACTTCTTTGTAACTGGAATTTCGTTATAACCATGTTGGTAATAATGTGAGTGCACTGTATTAGCTGTAAAGCGCTCACTGGAGTCTTGCTGTAGGGATACATAAAAGATTCTGATATCTGGGCTATTTTTTTTTTCTTCTTCTTCCTCTTCTTCTCAAGTTTGATGGCCAAGGTTCTCTATCCATTTTGATTGGTTTACACATGTTGGAGATATTTTAACCTGTTGAGGACGGGCTCATTTCGTTACAACACACATTTTTCATAGACAGCTGCCCGGGTATTCTCGGGACTTATCTTCCGTGGGTTGATATGTATTCATTCCAAACTGATGGAAACCAGAGATTCATTCCTCATCTTCTTCTTGATCTCATGGATTATTTCTTTTTCTTGATTCACGACCGATTACAGTGCAGGAAAAAACGTAGTTTGGGGATTTGCATGTCTCCCATTCAGTCCTTTGACCAGCCGTTGAGCCAAACATCTGCCCGTTTTATAACACTCATTTTCCATAGAACGTTGTCTCTCATCTACGTCCCTGGACTCTTTTAAAAAGAGGGTTGCCAGGTGTGTACAATGCCTGTTGTGTGCAGTTAAGAGCCAGAAGGACACTATGTACTGCACACAATATGTATAGTGTAGTAAAGCCTTTCTGCTACTATTGATGGCATCACAGTGTACATTACAGTACGTACAATACATGTAGCTACCGTTATATCTTTTTAAGTGCATAACTTCCTCTGTCAACTTCCTTCTTTGGGACAACACCATGCATATAATGTATTGTGAGTAACTAGAGACCTACACAAGATATAACCATGACTATAATAGTAGAGAGTTCCATTGTGAAAATTTTCTTTGTTTTTTATATGTTTCCCTCTTGTATTAAAGTCAATTTCCATCAATTTACAGATAGTTGTGGAGATGAGAATACATTTAAAGTATGCAAACTCTCCACACACTTTCTCACTTTTTCAGTAAAGTGTGATATGAGCTCAGACTTCCACAGGGAGAAAATACACCATTTTTACTGCAGTGTCCTCATGAACACATCAAAATGAATACGGTAATACAGAATGTAGCTTTACGTGGAGCATAACCATTATGAGGCAATGATATTTATAGTATTCAGCGCCGGCTGTGTGCTTGCGATTGATCTTTACTCGAGACTCTCTATGAAAAGGCCTTCCTCGATAAGCTGTGATAATTCAGTCATTGCAGCAAATTGAGTAAAATCTCTGCGTGTGAGATGGTTGTACAAGCTGTATGAACGCTTCTGCAGCCCATCACAGCTGTTCTGCTTTTTAATCATTTTCAGTGAAAACAAACTTTCTGTTCAGAAATTTGCATCTTAATTCTTTAGGCTCTTTTCTCTCCTCCTCCCCTTTCAGTATGCATGTTGTATTTTGTTGTGATTTCAGTGCCATTGTGAATCGTCTAGGGATCCCTCGAAGGTCGTATATCCCTTTTGCAAATGTCTCAAAATTTTGCATGGTTGAAGAAAAATGTCTCCCAACATCGTGTATGAATTTTTATGGCAACACACCTCAGAGTTTTAAAAAAAGGAAAAGAAAGAGAAAGGAAAAACCAACCCCACGTCACTCGAGAATGTGCTCCCCTTTTGTATTGAGAAAAACTTACTTTTTTTGGGGGGGGGGGGGTCCGAATGAATTCAGTGGAAATTTGTAGTATTGTTTTACCCTCCATCATTAAAAAAAAAAGTTTCCAGCTTTATTATTCTGAGGAAAGGTCTGAATTACCTAGAACATGTACGTCTACAATATACTGTACCAGCTTGTGAAAGGAATCTAATTTTCAGGGGTGCAAAAGGGACATACAAACTTTAAAGGATATTGTTTTGCTTGCTTGTTAGTGTGCCTGTTTGTCTGTTGTTGCTTTTTCTTTCTTGTTTTTATTGTAATTTTTGCAAATTTGCTTGGTTGCCTGTTGTGAGATGTATTTTTTTTTTATTATAAAGATATTGATGTAGATAGATCAATACAGAAAGAGAGAGAGAGAAATTGAATTAAAAAAAAAAATCTGCAAAAATGAAATGGAATAAAGGACCTTTTGGCAGAGGTTTTTTTTTTTCAGTGTATGTGTGGGTATATTATGTAGAGAGTGATCTGAGAAGTTCTGCCCTATGGTTGTAAAGGTCACATTTTGGGACACTAATGAGTCTTTCTTGACTTTTACGAAGTACTGCAACTTTTGCACATGCTGCTACGTACATCATACTTTACAAACTGAATTTGTGAAATATCCACCCAGCCCAGCACTTTGCTTGAACAGTTCAACGCCATTGACACCTACCAGTTGGTTTTAACACATCATCGATGGCATCATAGATGTATGAGTAAATGACGTGAATGTCTCGTGTCATTGAATGACTCAAATGTGTGAGCACTGCATCCACATTCATGAACACATAGTTAATCATTCTTCACATGCACGTAAAGGCACGGCAAATCTCAGCCCATGTACAGAGTATAAGCACAGGATGCAGCTACTTAAAAGTTGCTGCTTTTCCAGAAAGCCAAGTAAGGCGCTGCTCTTCTACTACTTGTTTACAATTAATACAAACCAAACAGAGACAAAATGAAAACTTAAGACGACATGACTGTCTGTGTAGAGATGCGTGTGACGTGTTGCATTTTACCTTGGTCTGTTCCAGTTTTTGATTTATGTGAGCATTTGTACGTGCGTTGTATACAATGCACTTAAATCCAGCTGCCAAAGTTGTATCAGGTTTTTAAGATACAGTTGAACCTCTATTATCCGGCCTCCCTTTATCCGGATCTCTCTATTATCCGGACGCAATCTCGCCGTGATTTTGCCCAACTCCTTGAGAACTCCTACAAAAACACACAAGAATTACATATTACTTCCAACATGATTAACATACATTACATCAAATTTCCTTCCAAATTGCTTACCCTCAGACATTTTAACATCCCCAAACATCCCCAAATGTAACAATGAAAAGGTTGCAGTATACACATTACTACATGTGGTACTACAATGGGCTACATCAGTACATGTGTATGTACAAAGTGTATGTACATGTATAAAGCATTGAGTCTCCCGTATCCGGCCAAATCCCTTATCCGGATGAGCCCCGGTCCCGACTTGTCCGGATACGAGAGGTTCAACTGTACATGTAAGATCAATCATTGAATGTGGTGTAGTAAAACACAGATCACATGCACTGTTTTTAGAGTGTGCTCATCACTATCATGAGTTGTATATTTATATGTTGTGGGCAAAGATTCCAAAGATAGCAGGTGATGTAACACACTACTGTAAAAGTGGAAATTTTTGTGCATTTCGCGCGACCAGAAGCTAGCGTGAAAATAAAAGCGTGGGAATATTTTTGCTTGCCGTATGTTGCCGTAGTTGATGTCTTGATTCCGCGGTATTAAAAACATGCAAAACTTGAAAAATTAGTCGCGCAAAAATATCCACTTAAAATTACAGCATACCATCCTATGATATTGGGGATAGCACTGTTCCATGCTGTACAAGACTGGATGGCTTGATCACATGCACATGGTGTGCTATTACAACATACATTAGCATTGCACGGCTTACTGTTCGAGCTGAAATTTTCGCGTACAGATATTTTTGCGAATTGCTACTTGGAGGACATTTTTGCATGTTGTTAATTTCACGGTTGTGAGAGTCTAACTGAACTTAGTTATTCACGCGTTGTTATTTTCGTGGTTCAAAGGCGATTCGCAAAATTTGCGAAAATAAAACCACTGCGAAAATTTCAGCTCGTACGGTAAACTGCACTCCACTTCATTATTATTTTGAAGAAAATAATCAGTTTTAAACAAAATTCCACAGTAACATCAGACACCTACAAGGTATGAAAATGTGTGTAAATTTACCACTGTCAGGGTATACTGTACACTATTATCGCTGTTTCCTGTACACACGTTTTCTATGGATTTCTGGTAGATCGCAATGTGCATAGTGCATACTTCACAAACAATCATGTACAATGTATGCATTTATTAAAATAGCCACTGTAACATCAATAGGATACCATTCACAGCAGTTTGACTTCCAATTACTGCCTGAATCAAACCATGACACTGTAGTCCCATGTGCCTGTGCCTATGTTGGTAAATATGTGTATGGTACATGCAGACAGAGTGTGTTTTGCTGTATATTGTATGTATCACAAAGTCTGCCAGTAGTCATGGACTGTTGACAAGGGGTTTCCTTTTCAGATGATTGGGTAGCTGGGAACACACACTGTGTGTTCATACACACATATATGTTTTCAAAGCTGTGCATGACACATTTCTTGCAAGACTTCGTAAACCAGAGTACATGGAAATTACAGTCAGTTTTCTGCACACCACAATGGGTTTGACTATATCTGCATGAGCTCTATGGCTTTCCGAATCCCATGGATACTCATTAATGCTGATGAAACTCTGGAAATATTAATGAAGTGCTGGCGTGATACATTGTAATCATGCATTTCTGTTATAAACCAAGCAAGGACAGTATACAGTGTAGGTTTGTTTAGAGGTTTCCTCCCCCTCTTTTTTTTTATTCAACCGACCACCAGCAAAATCTTCTGAATAGATGATAAAATTGCAAAGCTAAAACTCTGTAGGCAATATTTGCTAAAGTTGACACATCAGGACGGGATTCTGCAAAGATTGCTCCAAGCTCTGGATACATTTTGCTACCCACACACCACATGTACATGTATGGACATGTACATACAAATATACAATGTGTACGTTCCCGTCCATTTTCAGTTGCTATATTTATGAGCACTTCATCAAAACTTGACATCCCAGTAATCCAGTGCTCTACTGTACCCTAATCAGGGGCGGATCCAGGAATTCCATAAAGGGGGGGGGGGGGGGGGGGGCACCCTTACAAAAGTAAAGGGGGACGCATGCTCACCCCATTTTTGTCTTTTTATTTCTTTGGTTTTAACAAAAATTAAAGTGGGGCACACCCGGTGTCCTCCCCCTAGATCCACCACTGCTAATTTCAGGATCTGTACTTGTACAAGCTGTATGTTGGCATCTACTCTTTGTAAGTTTTGTCAGGGCTAACTGAGCAGATACTGTTGTTGACAGAGACAATTTTTGTCATGAACTAATGTTCATAAGGCTTTTGTGATTACATACAGTGCAAATTGATGCATATGTGAATGTTTTTGTTTGTTTGTTTTTTGTATTATTGCTCTATAAGAAAAAGAAACAAGCAAACAAAAATGTCTTCCCTTCCTTTCTCCTATTCTGTACCACTCTTGAGAGCTCGGGCATTATTCAGCGATCTGATTGGTGTTTCAATGTCACATTGTGGGCAGGTGTAATATTGCAAGTGGATGCACAAAGATCACATCCCACGGGGTCCCCACACAAATTTCTATGTAATACCAAAGTTGCAAAGCATTTTACAAATTGTGTTTGATGATAATTTTGCAATATCGTTTCAAACACCGCTTAAACTGCATGCCTCAATTATTAAGTCTGGATATTCCTCTTCTGGCTCTGTCTTTTAGTTTCTTTATAAGTCCTATAAGAATAAACAGATTCAAAGCTAAGAGAGACGAATTTTGCACCCCCCTTTTCTGTGCCGTTCCTCCAGAATTGGGCCACATTCGTCGACTCGCCTTTCCCCGGGCCGCCGACCCCTACCTCACAGCCTCCGGTCAGCTTTGACTTTGCCTCCATCTCACCTGACCCAGTAAGTCACATGATCACCAGCACCTGACCCTTTCCCCACCAGATCACCTGACCACAAATTAATACACCCCAGAAAAGTCACACTGCCCCCATCAGTCACCTGACCCAGCTAATCACATAATGATAATGATTCTAGTCACTAACTAAAAGTCACACTACTTCAATGATCACCTTTGATATTTAGCATGATCACTTCATAAAAACACCTAATTTACTGCTTTTATACACAAAAATTGGCATTTCATGTATCATCCACACAACCAAGTAAGTGACATGATCATCTTGTATTCTCTGATCAGTTAACTGTTGGTACACCAGTACACCAGCCTTCACACTTTCCAAAGTGATCACCTGATGTCATTGCTTTACTAGTGCTACCCTAATCACCTGACCAAATATGAAGTCACATGATCATGACCACCTGACCCTTCTTGTATACTCTGTTTTGCCTGTGGACTGGTAAATGTAAAAAGAGCATGGTAAAAGCTGATCACCTGACTGCCACGGCTTTGAGCCGCCCCTCCCTCTCTTCTCTCGTGGAATGTTGATCTAATGTTTGACCGCTTGCACGGCAGACTCTTCTCCCTCGCATGCACGGCATGACCATCCTGCACGCATCATTTGAATAGCGCCATCACGTAGATATTGCACCGCTAACGTACTCATATTGTTCTGGTGATGCAATTAGCATGCCTGCAATAATATTGCCTTGCCAATAACTATCATGTATGTACTGTTGTATCATTACTTTTATTCATCCACAACATTTAGACCGTGTGAAATTAATGCAGTTATGTGTTTTATCAGAGTGATGTGACTGATGTCAGTGTCTGCTCGGTCTTTGCATTTTTCAAGTCTGCTCGTAACAAGCTGCATTATTTATGTGGTATGGTTTAAGAAAGACTGTGTGCATCTGTTCTACAGAATATACATCAATCTCCATCACATGTCTGTTTGCAATAATCATGTATAATAGAATGGAATAGATCACTCGCAATAAACATTTCAAACATTCTTCTTTTACAGCAAAACTTGACTCATCTGCAGAGTTGTCAAATATGATATTTTTTTTTTTAATATTGAAATAGAAAAAAATGTGTAGGGATTATTGAAGCTGCTCCCATGATATATTTTTTTTCAGCAAATATAATTTGTATTCTGTACATTTCCCATAGAAAATAAAAGAAAACAAAGCGAATAATACAATAATGTGCAATCACATAAGCCAGCACATAGTAGAAATAAGAACAACAACAAATAGAAGGTAACAGTGAATGTTTGTTTGTTTTTTTAATACACTGTACACATGCACTTCTCAGTATTTCCTTTCAACATGCCTCCTTGAAGTGACTGTGTTACAGATGTACGGGATTGTCATTTTGTTTGTTTGTCTGTTTGCATGTTTGTTGTTTGTCTTTTATGCATGCCATATTAAAACTCCCTGCTGCACCATGACTTACATTGTGTGGAGACTCTGCAGTGAGAGTGGAATTCATATGATATAATCCCTTAACTCTGAATACTGCCCTCTATGGTCAAACTTGTTTCCATTATCTGTTGTATGATTGGATAGTTTGGTTCAGACTGGAAAGCATTATTGTCTATTAAAAACAGGAGATGACCTTTGACCTCATTTTCTCTCTCTTTTTTTTTTCTCTCTCTATATATGCAACTGTATGTACAGTGTACAAGTATGTCTCCCCCTCACTTCCATTCTCTCTCCAGCCATTTCTATCTTTTCTTCGTTTTCTCCCTTCTCTCTCTCTCCCTTTCGAATTTTTCTTAGGAAATCTGGTTTAAAATCTCTATGGCGACATCTTCCTGGCATGGTTAATACCATGACTTCTATTTCATTATAATCATGTATCCAGCATGAGTATTATGACATACAGCACAAATGGTGCTCCAGGGTTTGGAGTACCACGTAGAGGGGCCCTAAACTGTACTGTACACTGGATACATCGAACTGGTTTACTAATTAAAGGAATCGTATAGTTTTGGTGGAGACCTAACTTCAGATTTCTAACATTTCTTTTGTGTGAGATAATGAGAAACCTCATGTGAAAGAGCATGTAATTCCGCAAGGAATTCAACATTTATTTCATGAAAATTGGTTTTGAAATAGCTGAGATATCCAAACAGAGCAATCCTAATAAAAGGTGAGACCCATCTTTTATTACCGTCGCTTTGCTTTACTTTGTTTTTGGATGTCTCAGCCATTCCAAATCCAATTTTCGTCAAATAAACTTTGAATTCCTCTTAGAATGGTATGCTCTGTACTATATCATAAGTGGTTTCTTGGTATCTCACAAGAAGTTAAAATCCCCAATCCTCATCTCTGCCAATACTATACCATCCCTTTAATGTATTCAAATCTTGGGCAGTTTTCTTTTGAAGAGCTGATTCATACATAATTATGATATTGTACATTGTACTCGGTGACCTCATGTATACACTGTGATTGGAATCCAGTCTGTACCTGTAACTTTGTGCTAGGTTAGGCAAGGTTTAGAACATTCATGACTGCTACATGTATGTGGTTGCCAGTTACAACCTTTGTTTGAAGTTGTTCATAGAATTTTGATAGGAGAGTACCAGTGTGTGATGTCATAGCCATTCATCGCCATGGAAACTGGCTCTAAACTACCTCACCTGGCCAGAGTGTTTGTGCTTGCACCTGGTTCCTACCCAAGCTATTACAAAAGAATGTAACATCTTCACTTCAATACTCTAGTCCACGAGAGACTGGTCTATCGTTTTTATAGCGTGTGCAGATTACAAATTGTGTGCGCTTGGGCACATATCTAATTAATCAATCAGTCTTAAATCTTTTTCCAATCTCTTTCCATACACACTCATATAACTTCACTCTTCATATGATCAAGGAATCTCATCTTTCATCTTTTCCTCTTTAGAAGTCTTTCTTGCATTTAATAGTCAAAATGTCACTTCCTGAAGAATCACAATCATATTTTCTTGTTGTTTTTTTTTTTCTGTGAACATCATGACCATTAAATCGTTCCTTTCGCAATCAAATATTCCATCAGAGTGCATGCAGAGGCAATACATGTCATTTGCATTGGCCAGGTGTTTAAACTGTAAAATATATGACACCTGCGGCTACACATATTGCAAAAAGTTTGAGAATATTTCATACCTTTTTTCCCCATAAAGGTAAGATCCATAGCCATAATTCAGTATTAGAACATGTGGTCTATTGTCAAGTACATGTATTCAAAGTTTAGGAGATCAAACATACAATGTATTCATCTGAGGTCAACTTCTTCTTAGATGATGTTCTTTTGAATACTGGATACTTGCTTTGGGCAAAGCAATTTTTAGAAATGTAGGAGACAGAAAGCATGAAAAACATTAAGCCCAATATATCATCTCATTTTTCCCTTTTTACTGGTCTTCGTGAATGGAATGATGGCAGTCTGGAAATATTGCAAAAATTGAATGAACAATACTGTTAGCAGGAAAGTGAGTTACCAGATAATACGAATGAGATTTTCTCATGACAACACAAAAGTGTATTAAACAAACTATACATCTTGTCAAAGCAGATGAGGATTATTCTCAGATTTGCCGTCATCAGCATTTCATACCTATTGATGCATACAATTATCTCATGTACAATGTATTTTGTTCACACTATCAAATAGCTATTGTTTAGCTGTTATTAATTGAGTTATTGTTTGTTTGTTTGTTTGTTTATTTATTTATTTATTTATTTGCGCTTAGAAACATTGTATTAAGCGCATTACAAATGTAATGTATTATTATTATTATTTATTATTATTATTTGTTTGTTTGTTTGTTTATCTATCCATCTATCTATCTTTCTTTCTTTCTTTCTCTATTCCATCTTTTTTTTGGCCAATCAGGATGCCAAAATCTTTCAGCCAATCGCTCTTCACCTGTCACCAGACGGCAAACCTGTCCAACCAGATTCAGAGGCCAGCGAATTGAGACCCAGGACGTTTTCAGGTAAGATCAGGAGGAGGAGGAGGGAAGGGGGGGGGGGGGGGGGGGAGGAGGGGGAGGAAGAGAAGGCGAAGAAAGGGCGAGGAAGGGGGGCTCAATTCACCCCTCTCAGGTTCTCAATGTAGCATCATTATGAGAGAGACAGTACTGTTGCAATGTTCCTTGTCCAAATCAACATTTAATGCTGTTCATGTGACAGTGTGGAAAGTTAAACATACTTTAATCAGACTGGAGCAAGTACAACTTGTGTATACATGTAAAGCCAACAGAAGTGATGGTCTGTCTTGATATTTTATCTTCAATATATAATACTTAGATCAGTGTAAAGCTTTATTGAAGCAATTGTCATTTTTAATTATGGGAAAGTACATTTGCCAGTATAGGCACTTCTATGTAGTGGACCATAAATCTTCCACCAATAGGTGTGAGATTCTACAAAGGTGGTATTCCTTTTTCTTACAACAGCATAATTACTATGTATCTTCATTTCATTGATAATGTGAACTCAGTTGGAAGAGGAAATTGGAGATGATTTCATACAGTGTATCTGTATTTTGCAAATAAGTTTTTATTTTTGTTTTGTTTTTTTGTTTTGACTTTGTACATCATCTAGAACATAAAACCAATTCAGAGCAACATCCAATGAGAGCAACATCTGAAGCTATAGATGCACATAGGAGGAGCTATCTGATGGTGTATTTTATTCATGATTGTAATAGGAGAATTTCATAGAATAATGTGAGATGGTGACAATAAAGCATATCATTAACAGTTTTATACATGTGTCCTTCCCACAGGAGGTGAGTTCATCAAGATACTTTTATTAAAACTATATACATTTAGATCTCTTTCTCTTTCTTTCTCTCTCTTTCTTCTCTCACACAGGGTGCTACATAAGCACTTGCCTGATTGCCCGGGGCAAGTGAAAAATCAAATTTGGGCAAGTGTTTTTTAACATTGAGAACAAATGCTTGCCTGAATTGGGCAAGCAAAAAAAAATTTGAAGCCACCAACAGACCCACAAAGTCAACCATGCAAAAGCCCAAAGATAATGGCTATTTAATAATGCAACATACTTTATATTTCATTTCAGCAACTTTCCAACTCTAAGAAGCCCAAATGGAATGCAACGCCAACTCTTGATCAGACCAAGTTTATTACTCCATTGTGCAAATCAATGTGTGCTGTTTATTCAAAATGATAGTGTTTTATTAAGCCCTTGACTTACAAATGATTTTCTATAGTATTTCCTTATATTTTGGACTTTCTCTTCGGGCAAGTAAAATTACTATTTGGGCAAGTGTTTCACAATAAATTTGAAAATCTGCTTGCCTGACTGGGCAAGTGATAAAATAAAGTTATGTAGCACCCTGTCACAGTGTTAGCTCTCTTCGGTTCTTCTCTTTGTCAGACATGGTAGTAGAATCACTGCTAAATCTCACTTGGTTGGTTCTAACTTGGTGGATGCTTGTTCTATTCACTTTTTAGTGGAAAGTAGAATAAAGTAGTGTGATATCTTGCTCATTTGCATAGATGACGTAGATATTCATGAGGGTTTCTGCTCTGTTCATGTTATTCTCCTTTGGATGGGTGAAACACTTTGGTCAATATTTTCTATCAAATAGCAAGAAGCACTAGATTCAAATGTGTAAGAATTGTATTCATACTCCTTGAATTTCACTATTTCCGGTAATTTTTGTATCATTCTTTGCAATATGGCTTCCGATCATTTTGCCTGCTGTACTGTGCCACTGGATAAGGGAAAACTGTATTTTCCTCTCTTAAATCTACACTTCACCAAGCACGCTGATTGATGCATTTTATAGTGGCACCTCTTGGGTGCATTTTGGAAATTTTGCACTTCTTGTTGCCGTTCAAACCTCATTACAGGCCCAATCTGTGCACAAATATCCATGTTTGAACAGATATTCAGATGTGATTGAAATCTTGCTGAAATGTGAGTTCGGATTGAGATTTGAGCATCAATTTTTTTTTTTTTTTTTTTTTTTTTTTTTGGGGGGGGGGGGCACATTTACACCAGCTGAAAAAGGTAACTGCGTACAAACATTATTGATCTTGGTGTTAACCCAATAATGCTACTGATATTTCACACTCGATTATGATCAATTTACCTGTGTAGGGGTGTGTATAAAAGTGGGACATGATGGGATTAAAAACTTTATTGCCTTGACTCTACTGTGTTCAGACATTAAAGCTCACTCCAAATTATCACAATGTAAAACAAAAAACTTGTGTTATACTTTTATTCAGCTTTTTTTTTCTGTCATGTGTGAATAAGTAATTGTATGTAGATAACAATCCAAGCATTACTGATCAAATCATTGTCCAAACTTCACAGTTTTCCTTATGTGTGTGAACAAGCCTGACGTGCTTGCCTGCACATTTTCATTGTGATGTCTGACATGTTCCATTCCAACATGCAGCTGAGAGTTGTCTCATGAAATGAAATGTGTTTTTTTTGCAAAGAGCCAAACTTGTGTGCTTTAGAAAGTTACCAAAACATTTGAATCAACCTTGTAGGAACTAAAAAAATTATGTGTTTGCGACACATGTAGTGCCGTGCAATTCTTCTGTTCTGTTCACATGGGGCTGCTGTACTCAAGAACAGGTCTTATTCGTCAGTTTATCGGTCTCTACGAAAATGAATGCATCTACCATCAACTGCACTGTTCACACTCAGACGGGATCATTTCGCACCCCACTGTGGACTGACTCTTCCATATTTTCTCTATTGGTTGATGAGTCGTTCGTGTAGTATCCATAGAAACGGCAGCCATTTCGCCTCGTTTGTGCATCGTTACCTTGTCTCTCTCACCCCACCAACTCCGTCTCCACTAGATCCCGTCCATCAAGAAGCGGTGGAGGAAAGCCACATTGTAGCCCCTACGCCCATCAAACCCCGCGCCATGACGATAAGTACCAACAACTCCGACCACACCCCCGCCAAAATAGCCCCGCCTCCCGAGTGGGGTAAGGCCCGCCCCAAATTTGGTTCAGGTATCTTCCCTCCTTGGTGGCATACATATTGATTTGTATGTTTGTGCGTAGTGAATGATATAGGCGAGAAACACTTGCATATTCATACACGAGTGTACTTATATCATTATATACTCGCATTTGTTTAGCAAAACCAAATACAATTTGTAGTCCTGGCAATACCAGCATGCATGAATTTTGAAATTCAGTATTATCCCCATTACCCACATTATGTTTATATCAACACAAGATCGTGATAAGCAATTCGTTGCTGCAGCCTATAAACCCTTGTCCTGCCATCCCAAAACCCAGTTTACCCCCCCCCCCCCCCGCGACATTCAGTCTGCTTACAGTCTCCATTACCCCCACTTCCTGCTGAAGCCATGCAGTGTGTAGCTTCTTTTGTATTTTCTTCCAGCTGCTAAACTGAGGCCATTGAGATATATCAAATCTCCATGAATATCAATTACTACTTAAAAAGAACAAAAAGAAAAAAATAGAACAGCAAAAATGAATGAGAAAAACAGGACCCAATGTGGACTTGCTGAATTATGACAGGCAGGGGTTTTGGACTCTCAACATTATAATTTTACTCAAATATGTTGATCGAGTATAACAAAATTAAGACTACACTGCATGCCTTTGCAATAGACATTGTCCACTACAGGTGGCTATACGATTTGTTGGCACTCGCTGAGCCAGTGGAATGGGCATATAATATTATGTCAATATATTTTTCATGCATTCCTTTCCCAGAGGATAAATTTCCTTCAGTGATAAATCCCTTTCCCCTCCCCTTCCCCCCCCCCCCACCTTCCACCACCCGTTTCTCATTCATCAACCCTCCAAATTCTACCACCAGTTACAATGAAAACCACAACGCAAACCCTGCCACCAAAGTTGGTTCATACCCGGTTCAGATTTGCTTTGAATGTTAATTTTGCATCCTTTGTGTTCTGTTGCATGTTGGTAGTATGTCTTAGGTGCATGTTACTTATGGTTCCATGACATTTGCTCCTGCGACAATTGCTCCCATGAAATATCTGCACCATAGCCAAACATAAATTCTGTCCTCAAACATAGCCCTAATCCTAATCCTAATCCTCATATCAAACTAAACCTAAGACCCTATTAAAACCCTAACCCTCAGAACCCTATTAAAGTCCTTGAAGAAAATAAGACAGGAGCAATTGTCGCAGGAGCAAATTTCATGTCACCAATACGTACAGTGTAGCATTTTTCCATGTGCCTTCTTATTTCCAGACATCATCCATAGATTGTTTATATGTTGCTGCGAGATACAAGCGAATTGTATCTGTGATTCTACAAACTCAAACTGTTTTTACTCTTTCTTTCTTTCTTTCTTGTTTTATAGTTGGTTAGTTCTTCTGACAAAACTAGAGACACCTGATTATTCAGCACAATTTACAGCTTCCTGCCTCTTCTGCTTACAATGCGCACACTTAATTTTTCATATTCTATTTTTAGCTCACCTGAGCCAAAGGCTCAAGTGAGCTATTGCGATCGCCCTTCGTCCGGCGTCCGGCGTGCGTCGTCCGTCGTGCGTCGTCCGTCGTGCCTCGTCCGTCGTCCGTCGTCCGTCGTGCGTAAACTTTTTACATTTTCATCTTCTTCTTGAAAACCCCAAGACCGATTTTCATCAAACTTGGCAGGTAGCATCCCTAGGGGGTTAGGAACTCAATTTGTTAAAATGGGCACCATGCCCCACCCAGGGGGCCCCCAAGGGGGCCCAAACCCCCCAAAATTAAGGAATCTGTAAAAATCTTCTTCTCTAGAACCAGAGGTGATAGAGCTAAGTTAATACTATGAGTTAGTACATTGATGACTATAGTTTCAAGTTTGTTCATGGCAGAATCAGGGGTGCCCCCCTTGGGACCCAGGGGAGGGGGGTCCTAATGGGGCCTAAATTGTACATTTTCATCTTCTTCTTGAGAACCCCATGACCCATTTTCACCAAACTTGGCAGGTAGCATCCCTAGGGGGTTAGGATCTCATTTTGTTAAAATGGGCACCATGTCCCACCCAGGGGGCCCCCAGGGGGGCCCAACCCCCCCCCCCCCAAAAAAAATGAAGGAATCTTTAAAAATCTTCTCTAAGATAAGCTAAGATAATACTATGAGTGAGTACATTAATGACTGTAGTTTCAAGTTTGTTCATGGCAGATCCAGGGGTGCCCCTCTTGGGGGCAGGGGGGGGGGGGGTGGGAAGGTCCAAATGGGGGCCTGAATTGTACATTTTCATCTTCTTCCTGAAAACCTCATGATTGATTTTTGTCAAACTTGGCAGGTAGCATCCCTAGGGGGTCAGGATCTCAATTTATCAAAGTGGGCACCATGCCCCACCCAGTGGGCCCCAGGGGGCCCAACCCCCCCCCCCCCCCCCCCAAAATGAAGGAATCTTTAAAAATCTTCTCTAAGATAAGCTAAGATAATACTATGAGTGAGTACATTAATGACTGTAGTTTCAAGTTTGTTCATAGCAGATCCAGGGGTGCCCCTCTTGGGGGCAGGGGGGGGGGGGGTTGGGAAGGTCCAAATGGGGGCCTGAATTGTACATTTTCATCTTCTTCCTGAAAACCTCATTATGGATTTTCGTCAAACTTGGCAGGTAGCATCCCTAGGGGGTCAGGGTCTCAATTTATCAAAGTGGGCACCATGCCCCACCCAGTGGGCCCCAGGGGGCCCCAATGCCCCCAAATTAAGGAATGTTTAAAAATTTTGGCCCTTATTGTACATTTTCATGTTCTACTTGAGAATGCCTGGTCAAATTTTAGTAAAGCTGTGAATAATTTAGATTAGTGACTGCGTGAAAGGTGAACTTGCGATACTCAGGTGAGCGCTAGACCCGCGGGTCTCTTGTTTAGACATCCAGGCATGCTCCTGCCATATCAGTGCCATCCATAGACTAACTACCATTAAAAGCGGCATCAAATTTTATCAGTCTTTTCTGGTTTGACTGACCTGTCCATCCTGGTTAGAGCATCCTGGGATTCTGGCCATAACTCTTCTCACTGATACTGTCTGCATCTTATTCCTACACAATATCTATGGTTTAAAATACTATGAGGCAACTGTGCCGATATGGCTACTCATAATCTGCTCTTATGTGCATTGCTCTTACAGATGTGCATGTACAGTATCAAGCATGCTGGCATTATCTGTGCTAACCAATTCTATTCCATCCTGTTTTGTGTTTTCGTTGTGTCTGGCCATTATATCCTATACATGTTTATAAAATGGTTCTGTCGTCATCTCCATGTTTTCAGTTTGTTTGTTTGTTTGTTTGTTTGTTTGTTTGTTGTTTATTTGTGTGTCATTTTTTCCCATTTGAATGTACATGTACATGTACTGTATATTTACCCTGCTTCTTCATTGTATGGTACATGTGTAGTGCACAGTGTATGTGCAGTGTCACCATCTTTGTATTAATGTACTATTTAACTGTGTAATATGACAAAATGGATAAATGAATGAACATGTAGACAAAATGCACTGTCTCTTACAATTGTAGCTTGCCCCGTCGTTGACAATTTACCGCAAGGCTGTTGACTCTACTCAGTGTTTTGCAAAGAACCAACTAATGGGGGAAGTGTTTTTAATCTATACATATTTATGAACACTTTATGTGCTGTATATAGTCAAATATTATGCTAATACATAATGTATACAAATTTCAGGAGCGTGGCATTCAATTGTATATATTTAAATGAGATTTTTGTGCTGATTTCACATTATCAGGAGTTGGGGTTAATAACAACTCCACAGGTGTATGTACGTATATACATGTACCTAAGTTTTTTGCATGAATGATGTAGTTCCACATGCAATATAACCACATACCATGCTGTCGTACGTATGTGATATCTACATACAATGAAATACATGTATGTCAAGCATTTTTCATGCAGAAGGAAATATTCTTGCTGTTTTCATGACATTCACCAGATGAGTATTACCCTACACCAGGAAAAATTTTTTTATTGTTTTTTTTTTTCTCGTCTGACACACTAATGGGGTTTTGTGCCACATTCTCTGCTCAAGCCAAATTACTGCACAAGTACAATGCACACTGTATGTTTAAAGCAAGGAGCCACCAAATGCTTCAGATATTTAGAAGCAAAATATATGTGCATGGGAATGTTACATCATAAGAGTGAAACTTTGCTTTGTCATCATTCATTGCTGCCACAACAACATGTGTGGTGTGATATGGTTACCAGTCAAGATCTGAGTTGGACAAATACATGTACAGTATTGTATTGCATGGTCACATTAATTCTTGACTATTGAGATGTATGTGACAAATGGGGATTTCCCTGATTACTCTTGGGAATTTCCATGAATGCAGGATGTGACATATCGTCGCTGGGGCAACAAAACCTCATATCTACAAAATGTCAAATGTTCAGGAGAGCAAAAAATCATGGCAGCCAAAGCATTATAACAAATGGGATTCCCTTTCCTTTGACATGCCACGGTGGTTTCCTTTTTGGGGTAAGACAGCTGGGATTTGGACAGGACATCACTTACTCAATTATCTTACCATTTATCCAAAAAAGTAATTTGTACCAAAATTTCAGATATGAGATCTTGTCGCCCTAGCAACGATATGAATGTTGGCAATCCTGAAATGTAATATCATTTCATTCCCTTCAAGGATAGGCCTTTGCAGTAATTTCTGTTGTACTATTGACTGAAAGATACAGAGTGGGAAACAAGATAGAAACATACATGTATGTCATGGAATTAAATATCTGCCATATCCTCTTTACATTACATATCTATTGTATGGTGTCGTATAGTCCAAGTAAAGAAAAAAACATTGACATTCAATGTATGTTTGAGGTTTCATTAATGACACTCTTCAGATTCTTGAATGTCACCTCTGAAACTGTGTACAAAATTTGGCTAGTTTGTAGGTTGATTTCATTACAATATTGTTGTTTTACTATTGGTTTTAAGGATGTGTCAGATTGTGTATGAATGTTTGAACAGGACAGTGTCATGAGAGTTCTCTCTTTTCTGCATCACATTCTTCACATTCTTCACATTCTTCTCCCCCTGGTAGATTCCCTAGCTGCCCCTCCCTGCCAAACTGTGGGGGAAGTGGTCGAGAAGATACCGCCCCACCCCCGAATCCCCCGAAACCGTTCCAGGTAAAACCACCGGTTTGCTTCGAAAAGCCATCACAAGCAAAGACTAACCTTTTGAAATTATTATTCGGTATACCCGTCATCGAGTTCGATACTAATCCTGTCGTACATTCACACAAGGGTATCTCATTATGGCTGAAAGTAGCGGAGAGTGTATAACTTTCAAAGCTCCATGCTAATTGAATGAATTGTCAGTACTATCCAGAGAATAAGGAAAAAGATTTGGGTACTGGTAGTAATTGTAGCCAAATCTTTTACTTCATTCTTGAGAAATTTCAAGTGCAAGAACAATCTAGGTTTAAAAGAGCCCTTCTCTTTGCAGTCTCGTTTTAAGCGCCATGTCCATATCAGGCCTATGGTTGAGAGTTGGCCGTAGAACATTGGTTTATTCTTTCTTGTGCTCCTCCCTCCCAGGTATGGAAATAAACAAACAAGCTGTTAATTCCTTTGTTATTTTTACAAAGCCAGTATAGTCCTAATTCCAGGGGCTTGTTTAGTTCCCAACTCTCCACAACATTATGACTTTACGTAACTCTTATGATTTTATTTTTCATCATGCCTGTGTTCTGAAATAGTTTGCAAATATTTGTTTTGCTTCTACATACCTCTCTATGATTTGAGCAGAGTTTTTCAAGTCTGTTGTTTCCATCTCTTTCCATTTCCCCCCGGTATTATGCCATAGTCAACCAGAGGATAACGATGGGTATGCTACTCATGATTTGTCTTGATTGTTTGAGTTTTATCTGTTTCCTCATTTTTTATGGCACTATCACAAGTGTATACTCTGCTGATGTGTAACCTAATGCATGGTGAATAGTGACTATATTGTAATGCATTTACTGTATCATAAATCACATGACTGACAAAGTTTCTATTATTTGTTGAGTCTTCAAGAAGTTCATGAATCACTATTTAAAACTTTTGTTTTTCTCCACAAGACTGGAAGATAAGCTTACTCTAGCATAACCCTGTCCAAGGAAGTTTTCTTCTTTTCTATAAAACAGAACTGTTGCTTTTGCGAGACAGTGTATTCTAAAGCACACAGCATTCAAGTTTAAAAGCATCACTTTACTTTTCAATGTCTAATAGTTGAGTGTTGTGTTGACATCTTTAAAATCACACTATGAGAAGAAAATGGGGTAATACTATCATCATGGTCTATTGGGCAATGCCAGGCACTGACTGGTTGGCTTTTAAAATGGTTAAGATATTGATTCAGAAGCATTCTGTATCTTTCCATTTCATGAGTAAATACTTTATAAAAGATGTTGAAGATGTGGCCAATCACTACAAAAGCCTGTTAAAAGTGGCCAAACATTGATATTCTGATTTTTACAATTGTCCATGTTTCTGTCGGGAAGCTTTCCATTTATAATCTCACTTCATTCAGATAAAAAAAAGAATAAATAAAAGGATTAAAAAAGGAAATTGAAGAGAAGCATGCTGTCTGCGAACACGCAGCTTTGAATTCTGTGATGCAGTCCAGCATGTAATGAAGTAGGCATTTAAACACAATTACTTTATTCAAGGCAGCATAATAGTATGTTTTGTGGAAACGTACAATTTCTCAGATAACCTTTAAACCTTCCTCAACTTTGAAAATTCTACAGGAGTTAGTTCAAATGTCAAAGTTCTGACTTCAGGAACAAAGATCAAATTTGTTTCCCTTCAGTCAAATCTTTTGAACTTTTGAGCTTTCTCAATGTGGGATGAGTGTGGCTTTATCAGGGTATTGTGATGAGGTGTTACTCCTGCTTATTAGAATATTTTCCATGGAATATTGTGTATTTTTTTATTGTTTTCTGTGTGTTGAAAGGTGCTGCTAATGTGCATTTCACATACTAACATGGCATGAGTAGGCGTGACAGATAATGCGCCATTGAACAGATCCTTTTTTTAAAAAAAAAACATATATTCAGTTATTATCAACAGACAGTAATTATTCATTGATTGTAAGGAGCACATACTTTAATTAATTTAAATCAATTTAATTTCAAGTATTTTAACACTTTCACCTTGTTTATTAACTAATGACATACAATGTTGATGTTATGGTGTATGATTATTAATTTGATGCATTCTTTATCACAATTGCACATTATGTAAATATTATGTCGTTGAGATGTTAATTGTTAGCACGGTGCCAACTCTTTATGCAAAAATAATGATAATAATTATGATTTGCCCAACCGGTATAGAGTTTAGTGCAAATGATTCCCTGTCATTCATACACTGCTTGTATATTAAAGTCAGTTCACGTTTGACAATGGTCTGTAGTGACATTGGTACAGTAGACTTTTGAAAATATGGTAAGCGAAGAGCATTTGGTTTTTTTCTGTTGTTTAAGGGGGCACTTGGGAGATGTACAGTTATCTCTCTCTTGTATATTTTGCAAAAGCTCTTCATAGTTGTCTTCAATCTTTACTATAATATGAAATAATCCTTAATATCACATTTGGTTTTCTGGTATGAGGTGGGTGACTAACATCTACATGTAACTCTTTGAATATCCAGCACTTTCATCATTTTATTTTATTTTTTTTTTTAAGATCTGCTTCACACATTATTGTCCCCGCCGAACGAGTTCGAGCAGGGGACTATGAAACGGGCTCCGTACGTGTGTGTGTCCGTGTGTCCGTCCGTCCGTCTGTGTGTCCGTCCGTCCGTCCGTGTGTCCGTCCGTGTGTCCGTCCGTGTGTGCGTCCGTGTGTGATCAAAATCTTCAATTTGCTACTTCTCTGTCATTTATGAGCCAATTTTGATTCTGTTTGCTTTATATGATAGCACTACATGGGAGCTTTGAAACTTCTACACAGAATTTTAGTCGTGACCTTTGACCTTGACCTTTGACCTATATTGTACATTTTGCTACAAAATGCTACTCCTTCGCCATTTCTAACCCGATTTCGATTCCATTTGCTTTATGTGATGGCACTAGGTGAGGGCTTCAAAACTTGTACACAGAATTTTGACCTTTGACTTCTTTGACCTTTGACCTTGATTTTTGACCTGTTTTGTACATTTTGCTACAAAATGCTACTCCTTCGCCATTTCTTACCCGATTTTGATTCTGTTTGCTTTATGTGATGGCACTAGGTGAGGGCTTCAAAACTTCTACACAGAATCATGACCTTTGACTTCTTTGACCTTTTACCTTAATTTTTGACCTACATTTTTTGTACATTTTGCTACAAAATGCTACTCCTTCACCATTTCTAACCCGATTTCGATTCCGTTTGCTTTATGTGATGGCACTAGGTGAGCGCTTCAAAACTTCTACACAGAATTTTGACCTTTGACCTTTGACCTTGATTTTTTACCTATATTGTACATTTTGCTACAAAATGCTACTTCCGGCGGGGACATATATTACGCACCGCGTAATTTCTACTTTTCCTTGTTATTCATGACATGTGAACCCTTCTGAATACTCATTTTAATGGCTTCCGGTCAACCAATGGAATGGCGCGCTCCCCGCATCCTCAGCCTTGGTGGTCATGCCTGTTCGCATGCATCACTGACCACCCGAGGAGGTCTGCCACGGAACTCTACACACTCTGTGTGTAGAGTTCTGTGAGGTCTGCGGCAGCGGCGTGCATTCACTCTATTCAAATCGGGTTCGAGCAGACAGACACGCTGATTGGACCCCGACTTTTGCTCCCTAAATCGGGGAGCAAAAGTCGGTAATTCAAAGGGCTAACAAAAGGATGCGAAGCAGATCTCAAAAGGCCCTCGCGCAACCCCACTCAGCTGGGCTCTCTTCACCATACAGTGAGAGGGCCTTGACAAAAGGCTAGATTTACTGTTCAGCTGCCAGCTACTCTGTGGAGTTTTCAACTTACAAATTGTATTCTAACTCCCACAGACCTTATCTGCTACACAGTTGCACTCACTATATGCAACACATTTGAATTACAGCATGCCCTTCATTATTATATTTGTATGCAATTGTACATGCTAAAAGTTTGGCAAATTTTTGGATATGTCCATAGACATGCTGTGGGTAATACAAGAGATTTAGAAAATAAATCTTTAATAGAATTATCATTTTATTTTTAGTCGATATTTGTTTTCTTATCATCAGTGATGTATTGTTTGTAGCCCCATAGGCCCGAATTCACAAATGTGGTACAAATGAAACCATGGTTTAAACCATCGACATAAACCATGGAGCGCCAAGTGTCGCACGGGCTATTTCATTACGAAATTGGTCATTTCGTTGACAAAATGACTGTTTCGTTAACAAAATTATCATTTCGTGGACAAAATATTCATTTAGTTACAAAATGTTGTCATTTTGTTACAAAATAATGATTTCATCGATGAAATGACTGATTTCGTAACGAAATATTCCATGCAACACTTGGCGCTCCATGGTTTTTGTCCATGGTTTAAACCATGGTTTCTTTTGTACCACCTTGGTGAATTCAGACCATAGTGGTGGAACATGAAGCACTAAACACAAATTTTGAGAAATGGCACCAGTCCTGTGCAATTCTAGACGTTGAAGAGTTGGGTTGATGGTGCAAGGTGCATTTATTGGTACAGGTCTCATTCCGGTGTGACGAGCAGGACGCAGCGAGTTGAACGTCTGGCCGTTAGTCGTCAGCAGAAGGTGCGTGCGGAGAATGCGATGGTGGTAGAGCGGGCGGCCACCCTGCCCCGCCCACAGCCCAAGAAGCAGGCCGGGGCCAAGCAGTTCCACCACATCGTCCACGACGCTGTACCGCAGAACTCCTCGCTGCAGGGGAGCAACGGTGCAGCCCCTCCCTCTGATTCCCTGCGCCTCGCCCTCCCCCAGGCGACGACTGAAGAGGGTGTGGCATCCTCGGTGGAAAAGTCGGCAGAGTCTTCCCAAGTTGTCCTCCCTGCCCTCCTGTCGGCCAGAGACATGAAGAAGCTAGAAGGACAGAACCAGCCCCGCCCCAATGCGACAGACTCCCAGGGTGGGGTGCCATTCTCTGGTGCCTCCCTGCCCCGCCCTAGGCCGTCGGAGTCACTGAATGCTACCCTGGCGGCGGAGGGGTCTCTACCCCTCCCCAAGCCAGAAGGGACTGCTCTGCCAGCCCCTCCCCCACCCCCTCGAAAGCAGCGCAATCATTCACGGTCTAACTCTCTCGATCTGAATCTAGTGTTCCAAGGTGGTAAGCCTAATAGAAACCCTCACTCTTAACTACACGTATAATGAGCTGTGATCAGGCATGCTCAATTATCAGTGATATCTACATGAGCCATGTTTGAAAAGTTAAAGGTCATGTTCATTCATTTATCCATACACTGTGCGCTCAATGTATTCATATTGTTAAGTGTGCCATTCCCAGCATGCCTCTGGTAAACAGAGTACAGCATTCGTACTCTGTATGTTTGCATGTGTGTGTGTATGTGTCAAGATAAATCTGCAACCTTGCGATTCACACTGTTTGCAATGGCCAAATTGAAGTACAGTTTACCAGTCACCATTCATACAGTATCACCCGTAGAGCAAAGTGGAACTGGCAGATTTAATCAAAAGAGGAAGTTCTGCTTCCAAAAGTAACCTCTAATACAAAGTTCTATCGTCGTGTTCAGGTATATATAGATGATGACACAAAAAATATTTGCACATAAATCAGTTTGACAGGGTACAGGTTTTGAGTTCTGAGTATTTGAATATGTTGCATGCAAATGGTCCTGTCTTCGTTGATACATGAGAGTAAAGGGGGTCGTACGTAAATGTTTTCTTTGCTCATAATTCAAGCGTACGAAAAAGTGATTGCATTTGTATTCTTTGTCAGAACCAAGATATCTCTTTGTCATTGTGCTGAGATGTAATGTTGCTGTGTTTTTGCCGCATCTCCTTCTTGTTGTAACACAGTGTATTGTCAAACCTGTCAAATCAATCATCAAATCGTGTTAGCTGTGACCCATTGCTCTGTGCCCGCATTCATGCCTCCTGCATGATAGACCTAAGCATCTCCTCTGTAAATTTGATTGCTAATTTCAGACTGCTTGCTTCTGATTGGCTAAAGACTGATTTTAATGCCTTCCTTTGTGTTCCTGTTTCTGCTAATTGTGCCTGCAATCAACAGCAATTCTCTCTAAATTTCTTGATTTTCATGCAGTTTGACTAAGGAAATATATGTTCCTTTATTGGTGTCTGTCAACAATGTTTGTATCATTTCTCTTGTATTCATGATTTAATAACTGTTTTTGAACAAAAATAAAATTGTCTTTCAATATTTAGAAAAGTCGGGCAGCACCTCATCGCCAAGGCCTGTCATACCTCCAAGACCGACGGCACAACAAGTTCAGGTGAATTCTAGCACAGTTCGAGTCTTGAACCAGGGTAGCCCCCTTTCCCACTCCCACCCCGCCCCGCCCCCTTTTTTTGGGGGGGGGGGGGATGGGAGGGGGTATTTTTTTTTTTTTTTTTTTTTGACGTATGTGTGTACAGCTTTCACCAGTGGGCCATTTCTGCTGTGCTTACCCCTGGGATAAACACAACAGAAACGGTCTGCTGGTAAAACAGTCAGTCCGCAGCACGTATGCTAATGAGCCGATCCAGCAAGATTTATTCAGCACTCTCGTTGACGATCTTTGCGTTCGAAAGGTGTCTCGTTGTGCGAGACTTTGCGAGACTTTGATAGGGCTATGGTTTTCACAGTGTAGCGACTTGTACATACATTTGTCATGGCTACAAGTTACGGTATATTGTTCTCCAGTCTTAGATCTTTATTTTGATACTAAATTTGGGTATAACATCGGATCTTATCATGACTAAATAATCAGTTGAATTTGCGTAAATTTTACCTGTTTTTCACGGAAGATTTTGTCGTCTAAAGTTCTTTTTTGGTTCCTGACCGGATTAAGAAACTGTTGTTTCTGATTTTGGCTTTTTCGTAGAGAGGAAACTTTGATGCTCATCATATATTGGAGTCAAGGAGACACAAGCCTGATTTATACTAGTTTTTCCGTTTTGAAATGTCTGTAAAATTCACTCCTAAGCCGGAAGTACGCTCCACACAAAGTCAAAAGTGGCGCGATAAGAGCTCTCTGATTGGACAGTGCTTGCATTCAGCGCTCGAACTACACGCGTGCCAAGAAACCGCAAGTGGCATGAAACCGTTATGTAGCAGCGTAATGCAAGCGCTGAATGCAAGCGCTGTCCAATGAGAGAGCTTACTCTTGAGATTACACGGTTTCAAGCTGATCAGCACTGACATCGATGTATATTTTACTGGTTCCTGACCGGATTAAGCAACAAATTATCAAGATATTTACATGGATACAAAGATTAGGAGATGGACTACCAAATAAAGCATTTTCATTGAGACGCAAGGTGAATTTGATATTTTTTTGACGTCTTGAACGTGTACTGCACGAATTACTTTTTTCATCATTTTTCAAGCTCAAATTACGCTATGATACTTTTCATTTACATAATTTGAGTAACATGTGACGATAGATTACATATTTTCCTTGAATTTGATGCCAAATTTGTGAACATAAGGTGTATTTTTGTTGCCGAGAGCCCAAGGACAAAATCCCCTTACGCAGCTTATTACGTATGCAAGCCTAGACCGGGCTTGCATACGAGTTGAATAAATACGAGCGAATTATCGGGTGCTGCGGACAGACTGTAAAAGCAGTACATACACACACAACAACAACAAAAAAAAGAACAAAAAAATCAGCATTTAAACATACCAGTTTACATACAGCTAGATAAAGAGAGACAATGTTGATGTAAACACTTTGCCAATGGATGTAGGCACCAGGCTGGATTTTAACTTGTGACTATGAGTTTGAAAGTACAATGTATATCATTATCCACTCTACCGCAGTGCCTTCAAAGTCAAACTGGATTCTACACCCTGACAGGTGGAGGTACTACAGATTGAGTGTCAGAAGGTTATCAAGGATCAATAGAGCTTGCGATATTCAGATCTTATGTAAACATTTTTTTTTCAGTCTCGCTGTAGTCACGTTAGAATGGATTAGATTTTTATTTATTTATTTTTTTTTTTTTTGCAAGCAATATCTTCCTTCATAGTATGTGTTATGCACATGTTTATTGTGAATTTGTGAGTGTAGAAGGTCATTGGGCACTCCAACAGAAGTGTCTAAAAAATGAATGGGTGCAAAAACTGGGCATCATTTTGAGGGTCTCTTACTCTTAGTTTGAAATTTGGTGTGCCTGTGTTAAAAAAAAAAAAGCAAAGAGAAAGAGGAAGTAGACAATGACAGCATGTTGTGTTAGACACAAATGCCTTTGCAGAAATTATAGTAACTAATTAGAACTCCCACAAACAGCACTTAGCCTGGAGTCTATGGTCAATATAGACATGTGAGATTTTGACCAGGAAAGACCATATTCAGTTGATGCTGGCCACATTTGACAGGTGGCCACTATATGGAGTGTCTTTAATCCATAGCTTCTCTCTAGGGAGAATTTGTACTGTGGCATGCAGCAAGTGGCTACTGTACACACAAACATGTAGATAGGATGGCTGCTACATAAAAGATGGGTTTAACTGTACAGTGTATATCAATAAACATTCTTGATGTTCTTATGGTGTATACAGCACATTGTGTGTATTAATTACCAAAACAACGATGCCAACAAAGCCAAAACGTGACTAAGCACAGACAATCAAAACCGCACTCAAGTGTAGCTTGCTTGGAATCAGTGGAAACTAATAGGAAGTGAAAGCTGCTATTTAGGCATCCAGGTTTATTCAATTTTCTCTTCACGCTGAGTTACGACACAGTGTCATAAATCTTCAAAAATGATTTGCCATCTCTCGAGTTTCGCCCACTCTGAAAGCGAAAGTCCATTTGTAGTGTAGTCATGTTCCCTTTGTTCGCCGTCAGTCTCCGTTCTTTCATCCGTGCAAGATACAACTGTACGTCTCTCGTGGTGTTGCGGTGTATGACCCAGCAGATCATTTTGTGCCAGATACCTTCACAGTGTCTGCTGTATCTACTGCTAAAATATCATTCTGGCCATTGAGATGGCATATTTTGGTGCGCATATTTTTACTGAATGGTTAGCTCTGGTATGGTTTGCTGCCTGAGACAATCTTCAAGCCATCAAGGTGGAAGCGGCATCCAAACTCGCGGTAGTCTCTGTCGGACGGGAAATGGGTGTGGAAGCCAATGAGGAAATCCTTCGCATTAATGTGACGAGTGGCCAGCATTAATGATAGTGGATAATTATGTCGCGCCCTATGTCAGATAGCGAAGATAGAGGGAGTGGTTTGACCAAGTCATCGATATTAAATTGTACAAAAATGGATCATATACTGAGGGTAGAAGTGACTTTTTCTTTATTTTTGTAGAAGTAGAATTGATACTATCACAAGAAAAGTAGTTTCCAGTGTCAAGTTTCATTCTAATTCAAGCCAGTTTTCATGCAGTGTTGCAGTTTCCTTTTATCTGTGGAGAGGCTTCTCACAGCATTGATTGCGTAATGATATGTATGTATAGAAGTGTACGTCACTCAGATCCCAAGATCCCAAATCCTGCTCTGTTTAAAAAACAATTGAAAACCCACTTATTTCATTTAGCTTGAACTCTCAGTAATTTCATAAGTATACAATGTTCTACAATTATACCGTTATGTTATGTGGTTTCCATTTCAGATGCTACTTTCTATGGACATTTGTGTATATAAAGCGCTTTGAAAACCGACTTTTGAGTTGAATTGCGCTTTATAAAAACATTATATTATCATGTATAATACCTTTTCTGTTTTTTTTTTTTTTACTTGTTGTTTTTTACTATTTGGTACCAATGTAGATTTTGATTCATCCAGGTGGTATGATAAAAGTGTGCATATAAATCTGTTTGACTGGACTTACTTGTGAAAATCACAGCGAGAACAGTTTTGTGACTCTTCCAAGTCACTTCTTCAGCTCTGTCTGGCTGGCGAGCATTCACCCATGATGGGTAAATGGGCGATGTTACTGCCTCTGATATCATTATCGTTATTACTGTTATGAAAGAAGATGATGACGATGATGATGAAAGCTAAGACGATGATGGTTACCCTAGATACCACTGTCATCGGTATTATCATCCTCATCACGATATATGACATCATCTTTACTGCGTTATCTTTTAGGGTTGTATTCATATCATACCATCTGGAAGTTAGGACATGTAGCATCCATGGTTACGCTTTGCCAACTTAGGGTTGAAATTTACGAGGCAGTGAGTGGAATGATCGGCTGCAGTGTGTTGATTTCACCGCTCAAAGCCAAGTGTGATAGATCTCTTTAATACTGAAAAAGATATGCATGTACCTTTCTTTCACTCTCTCTCTCTCCTCTATCTGCCTATCTATTATCTTTCTATCTTTCTAAAATGTATATCTATCTTTCTGAAATATATATCTATCTTTCTGAAATGTATATCTTATCTTTTTGAAATGTATCTATCTATCTATTATCTATCTTTCTATCTTTATATTATATCTTTGTATATCTTTATCCATTTATCTATCTGTTTTTCATCTTTTGTTGTGCAGCAAAGCAAAGCTATGAGCATGGATGTTTCGATGGAGCCAGGCTTTGCCGACTTCAGCAAGTTTGAGGCGATGAAGACGAAATCGTCAAGTCTGAAGGCCGACAGGCGTGGCGTGTCACTCGATTGCAACAACAAGGTGGTGAGTTCCCTTGCTTACAATCTCTCCCGCAGGAATTGCTGAAATCACGAGAAAGCTGCCCTCTTGTGTCCGTTTGCCGGTTGCTGTTTGGACAAAGTTTGCTGCTTCATGCCTGTGTGGCATGAAATTGGCACGAGAAATGAAATTGTCTCCCACTGGTACATTGTAAAACTAGAAATGTTTGAGTGCATTTTGATTTTTGCGAATTTTGCAAGAGCCAGAATTCGCAAAATTAAAATGCACGCATAAGTTCTTGTCTGCACTACATGCACTGAATGCCAGTGGCAATTCGATAAAATTTCATGCTGCTAAATCCGTCGGCTCCAATTTTTGCGTGATGGACAAGTAGAATCAGAATCAAGTCCTGTGCAAACAGTGGACATCTCCAGTGGCTTAAGATTGGGTGATCTTTCATTTCAGGCTGTTGCCTGTGTCTTTGCAGAGAACACAGTAACACACCTTTGCCTTACATGTATTTCATAAAAGACATTTGCAGTTATTGTGCAGTAGAATACCTGCAACTGTCACAGCTACAACTTAACTGCTTACACTTCATTGGTTATGGACGGGTTACTGCTGTGGTAACTGCATTTTAAAGCAAAAGGATAAGGAATCAAACTGTTCTGGACAATGTGCATTTACAAGTGTGCACTGTGAACTTTTTGTTCAAAGTTCTTAGAGAATGGAATTAGTCTCACTGTGAGATGCAAAGTAACGAAACAGTACAAGATTTTACAAGAGTTGTATGTTGCAGTATACAGTGTTTGCAATCATTTTTAAAGATAATGACATCTATCTACAAATCTTTGCACACTAAAATAAGCACTAACTGGACTTTTAACCTGTTGAAGAGAAGCCCGGAGTATACTCGGGCAGGTGTCTGTGGGAAATGCGTGTTGTAGCAAAATCAGCCGTCCTTAATGGGTTACCACTTTAGATGTTGTACTTCACAAACCCTCTGCCCACAATGATCTAGTGAGTCACGTACAAAGTGAATGGGAATTTCAGACTTTGGGAAGAAATGGGTTAAATCTTTGACCAGTGTAATGCTCGGCCACATTGTGAGACACAAACCTTGAAGAGTTTTCAACCATCTCTCCTCAGCCACAGGACCAGACATTCCCTCCTGTCCCGCCCCCACGGCCGTCGGCCAGCGAAGAGAACTTAATAGAAGGCAGTGAACAGGTAAGATGCACCACTAGCAAATATCTTTTCTTGGGTCTAGGGCAATTACCTCCTGGGCAATTACCTCCTGGGCAATTACCTCCTGGGCAATTACCCCGGACCCTTCCCCTGGCCCTAATCCTCCTAATCCTGAACCTAATCCTAACCCTAACCCAAACTCTAACCCTAAACCGAACTCTTACCCTAAACCTTACTCTAATCTTACCACTAACCAGTATTTAGCAGGGGGGGGGGGATTAATTAATTGCCCTTTCTTCCTTTACAGAAACAGTGAAAAGATGGTAATAATGGAGAGGATTAGGTACTGATCCCCCCAAAGTCTAATATTCCCATTCCACAGAGATTTTCTCTCATCAGTCACTCATTGGAAGAAAAGTTTATCACACCAAAGTGTATTGGATGGATGTCCGATGAATCCGACTCACGTTGGTGGACTATCAGGTCAGTGTCGGGCATGTCTGGCGGTAATCCGATGAGGCAAGATCAGTAGTAGTAGTAGTAGTAGTAGTAGCAGTTATTAAGCAGTTAGTACTGTTTCAGTAACATGAGTTTTAGTTTTGTTCAAGATGCATTGTATAAATCCATAGTCAATGAAATTTTATGTATGCATGTTAGACACGTTGGAGCACATGTACCAATGTTATTCATAAAGTTACTTTACTAGACACTGTAAATGTGTCAACATTTCACCACTGCTGCAAGTGTATTGAGGCAGAATCGCTCACCATACCGGCACATTTTTTCTCATGCAGTTATCACCAGACAGCTTAAGCAGCAAGGGGAGGCATGCCTCGGGCGACCCGGACGCTGCCGAGAAGAAACGAGAGCAGTTCTCCAAGGAGCGGACGAGGCATATGTCAGCTCCAGTTCCCCTTGGTGTAGCAGAGTGAGTAACCTCTCCCTTTCTTCTCCATTAACCTACAGTCCTACTTGTGACAGTGATGTTTTGTTTGTTTGGAATAATTTTACATGGCCACTATTTACTATTGGCAGATGAAACAAGAACCCAGCTTTAGTGTTTCAAATGTAGTTTAAAGTGTGAGTTTATGATAGAAACAACCAGTGTAAAAACTGAATCAGTGTAATCAGGTAATCAGTGTTAAGTATTGTTTAATATACAAAATGTAAACAATAGTTATAATAACAATGTTTGTGGACCAGACCATCTACCGTTATGGTTTATTTTGGGCTTTATTGGAAATTTGATGTGATGATGAAGGTGATGATGGTGTGATGAAGATGATGGTGATGGTGATGATGATGGTCATGGTGATGGTGATGGTGGTGGTGGTGGTGGTGGTAGTGATGGTGATGGTGATGGTGATGGTGATGGTGATGATGATGGTGATGATAATGATGATGATGGTGATGGTGATGATGGTGATGATGGTGATGGTGATGATGATGATGGTGATGATAGAAATGATGATGGTGATGGTGATAGTGATGGTGATACACATAATGATGGTGATGTTGGTGATGGTGATGATGAAGATGATGATTGTAATGATGATGGTAAAAATGATGTTCCTGATTGTGATGATGATGGAGAATATCAGATGATGGTGACATTGATGATGAAGATGAAGATGATTGCGATGATGATGCAGAATATCAGATGATGGTGTTGGTGATAGCGATGATGATGATGATGATGATGATGATGATGATGATGATGATGATGATGATGATGATGATGGTTATTAAGATGATGGTGATGGTGATGCTAATGATGATGGTGGTGATGATGATGATGGAGATGGTAATGATGGTGGAGATGATGGTAATGATGGTGGAGATGATGGTAATGATGATGGTGATGATGGCAATGATAGTCGTGATGATACAATACCTCGTTACTAGTATCCCAACTGAAAACTCAATAGACATATGAATAGAGACCAATGATCAGTGCAAAGAGGATGATATGAGGGAAGCAGGGTAAATTGGGAGGATGAAGTTGGACGAAAAAGAAAAAGAAAAAAAGTAAATAGAGGTATAAAAGAAAATAGATAAAGAAAATATCAAGGAGCAAAAGGAGAAGAAAGCAAAGAGTGGAGAGGGAGAGTGTAGATACATTGTACACTGTATATGAAAGCAGACTCCCTGCCACATCATTGCATAGCATGCCAATGGAGAATAAAGTACTTTCATTATGTACAATGTAGTAGTACAGGAAGGTAACATTAATCACGTTTGGGTACGATGAAGGTGCCATTACTTGAAGAGTGTGTCCATGTTTTTATGGCTCATTGCCATTGTCACGTGGTAACTCTCACGCGACCAGTCTCTTTATGGTCTTTAGCAGTAGATTTCTCTTTGCATGAGAGTATACAAAAAGTAAGATCTTGAATTAGTCATCTTGTTTATCAGTGGAAGAAATGACCAATAGATACTTCTCTCATATTGCCTTTTTGGGGCCAGACTGGGGCATTAGCTCTAAACTGGCTTCAATCTGGCTCTGCTTAAGCCTCTGCTTTGGATTAGGGTCAGACTTGCAATGTGTTCATACTAAGAGAACTCAAGACTAGGCAGGCACAAGATCTGGGGCCCGTTGCATAAAAGTTACTATTATGGTAACTTTGCCATCCAGTGGTAACTTCCATAGAATTCTTGATTTTGATTGGCTGTTGAGTATTGTTGCCATGGTAGTTACCATTGGATGGCAAAGTTACCGCAATAGTAACTTTTATGCAACAGGCCCTTGATATCTCCAGAGTCTGATCAAATTCCCTCCGGAGATAAATCAGTTGAATCTTTCTTCCTCATTCAAGCCTGTATAAAAAGGAAAGAATAAATAAGATGTAATTTAAATTATATATATGTAAGCTAATATGTAAATGTGGCTAGAGATACATCATGTGATATGCAATGTATGAATAGATCAATAGATTGATACATGTTGATAAACTGAATACAAAACAAAATAGGTTCTCTGCTTTGCCTACTTTGTAATATCTTGCCAGACAGGGAAAAAGTGTTACTAAATATACCGGTAACCAGATTCTGTAGAGTTGAAGCAAGAAATTGAAGAGCAAAAATGGTAGATATTCTTTGTTTTACGTTATTTCAAGTAAATTGTGACTGAGAAATAAAAAAAGCAAACAAAGCAACCTTTGTATGAATTTTAAAAGTGGTGTGGGATTACAATGTAGAATAGATAATGCTTGGATATTCACTGTAATCAAGGCGGACAGAAAAGACTATTTTACTTCCTCAAACTCCACTCTGGTTTTTCCTTCCACTTTGCCAACCTGTGTCTTATCTGACAAAATATCAGAACATTCATAATTTGTAATGGATTTTTATAATGGATTATAATCTGCTTGTATTGCGAGAGAATTGTCATCCGCACAAAGGTTGATTTTCCTATAACTCCTCATCATTTTTAATAGCAACTTTCATCTCCTTTACTATAACCATATTTATTTCTCTCCCCCTAAGGATACCAGGGGCATTATCGAAGATTGTGGAATAATATGATTATCATGGCTGATACTTACGTGTTTCCTTCTCCCAAGTTTTTAAAGGCATTATTTACCATTTGTAAATGGACCCAAAAGCCAGCTACAATGCTCCAAAATAGTTCTAAAATGTGAGTTAGGGATCGAAACTACCAATGTACAATGGAAAATTTTTAATTAGTATATGATAAATGTTAAGTATTGTTGAATATACAAAATGTGAACAATAGATATAATAAAATTGCTTCTAGAATAAACCATTTCTATCGTTATGGTTTATTGAAAAAAATAGTGTCTTCTTATATTTTAGGCCTTAGTGCGACAATTTTATATGATAGGATGTTTTGTGACATGACTGACCTCCACATATGCATCAAATGTGATAACTTCAACATTTTTAAAAATCACTGCTCCCAGTGGTAAACAGTACCTTTAAGTAGTAATAGGGGCAAGGATGCAACACATGCTGACTACTTCAAACTTTGCCCTGGTCATGCATTGCAAACAGCTGACCTTTTCCTGTTTTGTCCGTCTGCCTCTTGACCCCCCCCCCCCCCCCCCCCATCCAGGCTGAGGACGGGAAACAAGAAGTCTGTGCAGGCGCGGATTCGCCAGGAGAAGGAGGAGAACACGAAGCTCTCCCGACACAACGGCGAGATGCAGCAGGAGCTGCGAGCGCTGACCGACCAACGTCTTGCCCTGGAGATTCAGCTGGAGAGGTTACGACCCTTCTCCAACACGGCCAGCTAGCTGGTTCCTCCCCCTCCGCCCTGTCTCCGACCCCCCCCCCCCCCTCCAAGCCCCCACCCAGAGCTCCCCCCAAGCCTGACGACTGGAGATAGCTGAAACTCACTCTTAAGGGGCTGCTTTGTCATGGCTGGACTGTGTCAACGCTGGGTTATCCCGTAAATGCATGAGCGCAGCATCTGTGGGTCTGTACAGTTGTACATGAAGAACCACAGGCATTAACAGCTGTGACTAACTCAAGGATGGTCTTTTTCACTGAGGAAATATATCAGTGTACTTTTTTTACCATCATGGGCACATCGATGGAAGGCCAGTAGCCATGCCCTTGCAGCAACAAGCAGCATCTAGTTGCTCGATGTTGCTGTGCATTATACCTACGTACATACCCTGAGCCGTAACATAAAGCCCTCTCTTTATAGCATATTGTGCTCATTTGTAGAAGCCGCTTTATTGTAATGAAATAATTATCTAAATTACACATAACTGTAATCCTAAAAAGAGACTAAATACCGGCCTGTCATACATGGGATACTTGCTTCTTCTTGTTTAAAATTCGCTTAGTTAAACTTCATTGTGGAGACGTGCATTCAAGTGTACACATTCTGCTGAATATTAAAGTTGTGTACACAGGTTTTCTTTGCGAAATTGTAAATGCATAGTTTGCATGCTTTGGTAATGTGCTTTCCACAGATTGAGCTTTCCCCATTTTGGTTGTAGTATGGGACGCGGGATGGTGGATGGTTTGGGTCAGAATTATCAAAGGTCAGTAGGAAAAAGGGGTCGATAACTTATTTCATGATATTAGTCGGTAATACTTGGTTCTCGTTGGTTTGTTCTTCGCTGTGATGATCAGATCATTCTCGTGTGTGTTTACTTGTGCAGCAGTCGGCTTTGGACGTCACTTTCCTTTCTGTGTGAGTGGGTGTGGATGTGTGTGTGAGTGTAGGTGTGGGTGTGTTTGTTTGTTTGTTTGTGTGTGTACTGAGGCTTTGTATTTAGTTTTCTGGCAAAGGTTCACCAATTTCTTTGCAGACCTCAAACATTGAACCACAAACTGTGACATTTTATAGCAGGGCACAGAAAATCTGTGGAATCCAAGTAAGGTCTAGGGTGTTCTGCTGAATATGAAAGGTGTGCACATGTTTTACGATCTTGCAAAATTGTCGATGCAAAGTTGCATGCTTTGTTTAAAACTTCTTTCCACAGCTCAAGCTTTCATCGTTCTGTTGCAGAAGGGTCAACTCTCAAGCCGGCCGCACACTATACGACTCATGACTATCGCATAAGAACAGGTCATACAGCCTGGCAATGCACACCATATGACCTGACCTTACAACTAGTCTTACGACCATTCTGGCTTCAGTAGGGCACCAATGAGTATACAAGTGCACACAGTGCGCATTGCGTGCGCTTCTACAAATCGTATACTCTTCGCATAATACTGTATTGTGACTGGCTGAAAGCCCACGACCGGCCGTGGAAATTCAACATGTCAAATCTCTACGACTGGCGATAAGACCCGGTCGTACGACTGGAAACTGGCAAGACTGGTGATGTCACACTTCTGGTCTTGAGGTTGTACGACCGGTCGGATCGTAAAGTGTAGTGTGCAGCGGGCTTTAGTCACTGATTCAAAATTAGTTTGAACTGAAGCTATAAGAAATATATCCATCAGGCTTTGCCTGCTCTGTAGGTCTTCTCCTTTAAGCATTCCTTATTGTACCTGAACTCCACCTGTGTTTACTATTTTGACATCAAGCACCACAAGCACGCATTATGCATACACAAAGAACCAGATAGTCTGTTTAAATGTCCAGTACAACTCAGCAACAACAGTTATTTAATAATTTTTCAAGAATTTCCTGACATTTCTGCGAGTGGTTAAATTTATGATCATGGAGTACAGTAATGTATAGAGCAGTTCATGTGTGCTCGTCGCTTTCACATTGGTAGCAGAGTTGATACTCTCATGTGTTTTTAAATTCCCGAATAGCACCCTACTCACAAAATTTGCAGAAATAAAACCCTCACAAATGTATGGCGTGTACAGTATTAGAGCACATATCTTACTCCACGCTAGATATGACTTTGACAGCCAGAGAAGTGTTTATGTGCCTGTAAAAGTGAATATTTAATCTAAATCCATGAGAAAGACATAGTACGTAACTGTGCAACAGGAAAGCAATATTTCTAGATATTCTCCTTTTCTACTCCCTCTGAAATACAACACATACACAATATACAATGTACATGAGTGATTCATGAAAATACTCAAAGTATCATCCACCCCTAAGCACCCAACTGCTCTTACTGCATGGTTACAAGATCCTCGCACACAGCAGAAAATGAGCCATTTTTAGCAGACACATGTAGTTGTGAACAATTTTGTACGATTGTATGTAATTGACAATTTTTCTGCCTTGATTTTCAAACTGGCACAAGAAGGTGCAGGCAATGAACTTGACTCGTATGCGGCACGCTTCTTTTAATATCAGTTTTCTGTCTTCCCTTTTTTCCCCTTTTTTCCTCTCTTTTGTTTTGTTTGTATTTATAATTGGTTTGACATCTATGTCTGCGAACCAAAATTTGTAGATTTCCTTCACTGCTATTTCCCTTCAAATTTTCTTGGAAATTTTGATGCCAACTCTGGCAAGCTCTACCATACCATCAGGACATCAGGTTTATGTTGACTGATTCCATGACTGGATGCCTCACATCATTCACTTTTCCGTGGTGTGATAACTATGTGAAAAACAGAAAACAATGTACATGCAACAGACAAGACAGACTGTTTATAACTCTTGTGCCTGTGGGAGTTGCAGTAGACAATATCATATCAGCCATGAATAAAACAATATAGCGCATGATGATTGCCACAATAAATACTTGTACCTATGAAACACTATCATATTAAGTTATTACATTGATATTGTGTGCCAGCAATTTCTACATTACAAGAACTAAAATGACAATTGAGGACAGTTTATCATTCTCTTCTCGTAACAATTATTTCTTGTCTCATTACGTTAGAACCCTTGTGGAATTATTCTATGAGACTAAAGAATTCGGAGGAGATGATATAGGATATGTAAAATCATTGTTATACAGTCATATTTGGCATGAACTGCCATGCTGCTCAGTTAATCAGCTCACATTTAACAACAACAACAAAGATATAATGTATCTATGAACAAGTCACAGTACTTTTGTTTTGGGTTATACTTCAGGCATACATATAATACTAGCCATCAATAATTCCTTCATATTAAAGCAGACAAGGCAATTTGGGCAGTGGTCTCACATATAGGGCCCCTTTTCCCCTTGTAAGCAGTAAGAGGTGATCTGACTTTTGCCCTTTCAGTCAAGGTGAAAGCACTTTTGTAGAATGTGAAATGCACTGTGCAATCTCCACTCGTAACTTTTGGACAATGAGAGAGAGGCTGGTATGTACGTATGTAAGTTTTATCTTTTGTTTGTTTGGGTATTTGTTTGAATTTTTTCTGTCTCAGAAGTATGTGCGAGAGTCAGCAGTGTTCAAGAGAAGTATTAAGACTAGAGAATGTAACAAATATGTCCAAGGCATGAAGTGTATTATCTGTTTTATAGTGTTACGTGTCTATTCATTTGTGTTGAATGTGATGTGTTGTTCATCCAAAGGCCATTAAGTTTTACAGCCCTCCTCTACCCGTTTTCTTGTTATCATTGTTGTGTTTTCTTTTCCTTTACCTACCGCTTATTTAAATTTAATTACATATACAATTTTCTAGATATAGCAAACTCAAGACATAGTGCATACATGTTCCATCACTTGCTGTTCTTTTCCTTTTTTTTAAATTGTAAAACTGCTGCAGCTTTAGCATATGTACATTTACCCCACGTATTCACCGGATTATGAATCCTGAACTACTTGTAGGTATCCAAATGCAATGGTCCAAAAGACATGAAAATGTTCTATCAACATACAGTGGACTCCCGTTATAATGAAGTCCTCGGGACTGGCAGTTTTCTTTCATTATATTGATATTTTGTTATAACAGAACAAATAAACAATAAAAATACATAGAGTGGATAATGTTGTGGCCTGAATATTTACTTCGTTGTAAACAGAATTTCGTTATAACCGTGTTCATTATAACGGGAGTACACTCTACCTACATGTATGTCCTGTAACATGATGGTTCATTTGAAGAAAAAAAGAAGAACAACAACGACAAATGCTTTTCGTATGTGTAGGCTGCTTTCATTTTAAACTTTAATAACATTAGGGAGAGATTGTAAGTACAATTGTACATAACCAGCAGACAATAAGCTAGGTTTTCTCATGTGTGACTCTGTTCTCCTTTACAACCCTACATCCCCACCCTCTTTACCACCCCACCCCCCTTCATGGCCATGTCATACATATGCCACTCTCAAAGCTATTGTGTCATAATTGTAGCATCCATAGGTACTAATGTACCATTGTATAGAGGTTGTAAATGATGCAGTATGCTGCGGGCAGGTCCATTGTGCAAGGCAAAGAATACTGTATACACCATATAATTCGCGAGGGTTTTATTTTTGCCAATTTCGCGAGTCGAGTGCTATTCGTGAAATTAAAGACACGCGAACATATTTACTCTGATCCCGATGTGGATGTGATGTACGCGTGTACATTTCTCCATTCAGTACAAGACTCCACGATTGTGAATTTAACCACTCGCAAAATCGTTGGGGATTTATGATTCGCAAAAATTTAGACTCGCGAAGTATATGGCGTATACAGTACTCTAGCAATTATCATGAAAATAAGAAGGGAGATTTTCATGATGAGAGGCATGGTAAAGAATGACATTGATAGTTATAGATAGGAAAACAAGAAAGATAGACAGACAGACAGACAGACAGAGGAAAAGTGTGTAGTTTCGTTAAACATTCGTCAAGTAATGTCGAATCTCAAATATTATATTTGCTGTACTCGATTTTTATATCCATTATTGCTACCATCCTTATGATTGTTATCAGTTATCAATAGTCATGTTACCATCAACTTGGAAACTTAAAGATAGCTTGCTGAATGGCGATGCCTTCTTGGATACAGTAAATGTATTTGTATTTCGTTTCCATCAGATTATAATATGGAGATCATACGTCATTAAATATCATATTAAGGTATGTCATTGAATTATGCATGATATAGGATATCATTCTCATGACTATTTCCTGCATTACAGACTGGCCTGCTTAGATAGGACCCGTACACAAAGGCATTCAAGCTGGGTCGAATGTTGGTTTGGCCGCAATTTTGACTTTAAAGGGGTAGTACAGTATTGGTGGAGATGAGGATTTGACTTTTAACTTTTTGTGAGGTACCAAGAAACCGCCTGTGAAATAGTACAGAGGATACCATTCTAAGAGGAATTCAAAGTTTATTTGATGAAAATCGGTTTTGGAATTGCTGAGACATCCAAAAACAAAGTAAAATAAAGTGATTGTAGTAAAAGGTGGGTCCCACCTTTTATTAGGATCACTCTGGTTTGGATATCTCAGCCATTTCAAAACCAACTTTCATCAAATGCTGAATTGCTCTTAAAATTACATGCTCCTTTATATTTCATAAGAGGTTTTCATTATCTCACCAAAAACTGTTAGAAACCTGAAGTTAGGTCATAACCAAAACTGTACGATCCCTTTAATAGCAAAATGTAGAAACCATGGCTTTGTTTTCCAACAGTTCTGTGGCTCCAGAGATATTCTGATGGAATTAGAGGCATTATTCTGACACCTCCTTTTTCTTTTTCTTTTCTTTTTTTTTTGTGCATAAAATCATCTTCCCGTATCTCATAAATGTGTGACACCTTTCACAGACTGTTGCTTAGCATTCACTCCTTCATAACAAAGGAGTCTTCCTCCTGATGAATCAGTTTGTCTTTGTTTGTGTAATTTCTTCAGGAGCCTGCTCTTCCCAAGAAACAAAATGCAGTAACTGTTGTACATCGCTGTTGGGGCAACAAAACCTTGTATCTCGACAATGTCATATATTCAGGAGAGCGAAAAAACATGGCAGCTAGAGCACTTTATAAACAAATGGGATTACCTTTCCTTTGACATGCTGTGGTAACTTCTTTTTTTAGGGGTAAGACAGCTAAGGTTTGGACAGGACATCACATAAGTGATGATGTGACAATTAATCCAAATAAGTGATTTTCACCAGAATTTGAGATACAAGGTCCTTGTCACCCCAGCAATGACATACATCTTTGCCCGCTTATGTTGCACGCCATGCAGTGTAGTTGGTACAATTTGTAGGCCGTTTCGTTTCCAGTATGATGTAGAATCTAGAATATAGGCAAAGTTCAGTTTGCACAAATTCAGATTGAAAGTATCTTGTGTTGGCAACAAAGTAGAGGCCTACTCAAAAGATTTCCTGCTTACTCTTATGTTAATGAAATGTTCAAGATTATTTCCTCATTTAAATTTCCTGTTAGCCAATATTCCTTGTTCCATTTACGTGCAATTTGTTCTTATATTGTTATGCCTGGGTTAGTGACTGGATCTGTTTTGGTGATTTAATGCATTCAAGAATTGGGGTATCTCTCGTAAATCCTCAACAATGTTAATGTCTATTGTGTGACTCTTAATCAGGAAGTGTCATTGATAAGAAATTATGTGTATGTTAAGCATATGGTATATAATTGAAAGCAACTAAAATGTTCTTGTTTCCTTTGCAATGAAGGCACACATTCAGTAAGTTGGTGCGCAAACTATCAAAAGAATTACATTTTATTCCTTGTGTCTCCAATGCAATGCACTTTTTTAAAAATCTTTATTTTATTGCCATTGTTGTGCACCATGTTGCCTTCATTGAGTTGTATGTCTGCGCGTGTGTATGTATGCGTGAGTGTGTGTTTGTGTGTGTGTGTGTGTGGGTGTGTGTGGATGGTTGTTTAGGGTTTGCTTGAAGGGGCTACCTGCTACGGAATGTTCAGTTCATCCTCAGCCAATTTGTTAGCCATGGTTGAACTTGATATCTACAGCAAACTTATGTATTTAAACTGCTCTCTCTCTCTCTCAGCATTATTCACTGTGGTTGATGGCAAACCCTCCCGCAAGTGTGAGTCTTAGGGCGCATTTACACAGAGCAAGGGAATGGCAACGGTCTGGTTTTTTGCTATTGTGCACCAGAAGGAACCAGGTGTGATTCTATTATTTAAAAGCAAAATCAGTAATTTGGTACAAAATCACCCAAAATGGTATTCTTATGTCAATATCAAGAGCAAGAAAAAATCACCAGTTGAAGATTGATTTTATAACCAAATTATTAGCGGGGAAGTGATATTGCAACAGAACCAGACATGGATCCTTTTGGAGCAGTATAGCAAAAAACCTGACCATTGCCATTACCATGCTCAGTGTAAATGGGCCTTCAAGTCAGAGCTACATACATGTACATGCATGTACACATTGTACCTTGTCTCCCAGGTTCCACAGGAGGCTTTCCAGAATTTTTTGTGCCTCGTGTCCTGGAGAGAGAATATCATAGCGTCCCTCATTTGGGAATTACATTGCAGATTGATATTATGTGTGTTATCACACAGGTACACTGTTTCTTCCTGATTGCTCTGTAGAATCTCCTCAGTGTGTAGAGGTTAGCAGCCTGGCACACTGTACAGCTGTACATGCACTGCTGGTAATAGTGCATCAAATTCTTACATCTCTTTAATATGTAGACACCCACTGCTTACAGAACTGTATACAGCAATATGACAAATATTGGATATGTCCCCACTTTTATGGACTTTGATGAGCACATTTTCCCTGCAAATTATCTCTTTGCTCATTACTTCCCCAATTCATAGCTAGTTTGTTCCCAGTGCTAGTAGTATTTGTGTAATGAGGGAAACATTGATGGGTTTAAAGTGGAATAACTTTGTTTTGCTGTTCAAAGAACCTGTCCAGTGCCCTGAAATATATGTGGTATTTCATGATTGTTTACTCTTTTCCTTTTTTTGTTGTGGTTCTTCCTCCCCCACCCCGCCCTGCTGTAAAGTGTTGTTGATTTGATTTGTTATGAATTATGTGCTATGAAATGGCCCAAGATGTCCACCTGTGTTGCCGTGGTGACCGAGCATTTTTTCAAGACGACTTGTTTCATATCAATGTGACATTGTTCCATCTATATTGTATACAAATTAAGCGGAACAAAACTGTGTAAAGTACACTTTGACATTGTAAATTCATGTAGCTCTATTTATAATCATTACAATTACTATCATATTATGTTGATGTACGATGTATGTTCACCCCCATGTTATGCATATCTCCTATGTGGAAGAAGAATAAATCTGAAAACAAATTCAAAGACAAACATGGATATCTTCTGTGCCATCTTTTAAAAGTAGTAAGACTATTATTCAGTGTGTTGCAGTTTACGTAATATTCAGGTTGAGTGATTTCAGTGTAAATCAAAGTGAAAATTTAAGTTAGGATGAGTGGAGATGACTTACATGTACAAGTATGTATGACGTATCTGACATGTCTTCAGGGGCAGATTTCCTCACTCTTGGATATTTTTTTTTTTAATGTTTGATCCCGGAAGTGATGTTTTCCTGGCATCTACTAGCACAATAGATACCATAAAAGGTAGTGCATGATAACGTCTCAAAAATCCAAAAAAAAAAAAAAAAAAATCAAGTAACAGATTGTGTGGGTCTGGACACACATGATGGCATTTTTCTATGCACATTACTTTATCACATGGCAGCCGGGGGATGGGTGGGGGTGGTGGGTGGTGAAACCCCCCAAAACGAATTCATTCCATTTTTGTCAATTTGAGATACTGATTTGCGATCAACCTACTGAAAACAAAGAAAATGATAAGCAAATATGTGGTATTTATCTCAGTCATAATTTCAATAATAATGATATTGCTTTTTATGAAGCCAGTGGGGGGATCATTGAGGTTTGACTTTGCTCCATCTGATGATGGACTCATTTTAAAGAGTTTAAAGATGGCACTTAACCCATTTTGCAATTAGTAAATTCTTCAAACATTGTTGCATAAAATTCTCCTGATCCTTTCCCTTAGCAGATATTCCACCTGATCCCTGGTTCTGATCATTCCTGAAAAAAAGAAAAAAATGTCTTCAATGCCACCCTCAACAACAGATAAAGTCAAGATAGGTGGTCTGAAGGTCACATTGAGACACAAAAAGGGCAATGTTCACAGAGAGAACAGAAAATGTCAACGGTCACAACGTAAATAAATGGACATCAGGCATGGGGTTTCAGCTATAACAAATAACACTTCTGCTAGTAAATGCTGTATACATTTCTTTCAGCCAGCATACAATTACTGTACTTTGTCCTGTGAATCAGGCATTCTTCTTGGTGAAATACTATGTCATACTGTCGTAGCTAAGTGTGCTGTACATGATTTGATGTGCTGTGCATGATTTGATGTGCTATTACCGCTGCACTCGGCTTAAACAACTTTAAGTATCTGTCATCATCAACAGCAAGAGACCGATAACTTCTGCACAGTCACGGTATGTCTTGTTAGTAGTAAGGGAGTAATGAATTTGTGTTATACAGTGGATTGGTGGTAATGTTATACTGTTTGTATTTAATTACATTATATACAGTATTAGTGAGAACTTAAAGTGGTAGTGTCGGTGGTGGTAGTGGTACAATAGAAGTAGTAGTACTCGATCTGTATAGTCAAAGTAGTAGTAGTATAGTATAGTAAGTGGTGATGGTGGTGGTGGTGGTGGTGGTGGTGGTGGTAGTAGTAGTAGTAGTAGTAGTAGTTGTGGTAGTAGTAGTAGTGGTGGATCCACAGGGGGTGCACTTGGCGCACGCCCCCTTTCCCTTATTTTTTTTTTTTGCTAAAATAAAAGAGAAAAAAAGGAATGAACCCCTTTATTTAATTTCATTTTTTAATTTTGCGCCTCCCCCCCCCCCTTTCCGGAATTCCTGGATACACCCCTGAGTACAGTAGACAAAGTAGTTGTGTTAGTGGTTACCCGTAGTAGTAGTAGGAGGAGGAGGAGGAGGAGGAGGAGGGGTGGGGGGGGGGGCGCTATAACAGTGTAGTAGTATAGTAATTGTAGTGTATAGCAGCAGAAGTAAATTGTGTTAGTAGTAACATAGTTATGAATTATTGAAGTTTTAATAGCCGCGATGAAAGTTATGTTCTTGGTATAGCTGAAGTAGAATTGATGATAATACCACTTACTGGTAGTAATAGGAAGTGGTAGTCATAATTAGCAGCAGAAGTATAGGCTTAGAGATCATATCCGTATTCGTCCGGATATAGTGGTGATAATGATAATGTTCACCATCATGTCATACTGTGAGACATTACATGACCACAACCATTATAAAATCATAAAACGGCTGGCATTAAGTGAACTTTGAGGTAATTGCGATTATACTGTATGCCGGCTTGGCAGTGTTCTTCGATACCCTGTCGTCTAAAACCTAGAGACATCCTTATCATTAATTATTCAATATGATTATCTGATTCTTATATGTGACTCTGAATCACAAAAACCACCATAAAGTTGCCAAACATGTATATTTAGTTGGTTGAGGGTAGATTCTGAAAGTACAGACTCAAGCTTTACAATCATGTAGCTCAATGAAAATGGACTTTCATAACTCACCTTAATATTGGAATGAAAGATATACAAACTCTTGAAAAGTGCTTCATGAGAAAAGAGGCTTTGAAGTTTAGGGTCACGCAAATAATGTTCTAGGAAAAGGCATTAAAGAACATAATTTCCCATTTGGTTTGTGATCCCAAACTTTGGAATTATACTGCTCTAACATAAAATATGAAAAACTAACAATTATTGTCTGGATTGACTAGCCCAGTGCTGTGTCACGTTAGACTATATATTTTGACTCCTCACGTAAAATCAGCGTGTGCGACTTTTTGCTGGTTTTGTAATTCACGCTATCACATATATTACGTATCTCAAAGAAGGAAAAATTTGTCGCGTGAAATTATTTCCAGTATTGGCAAAATGACAACACTGGCTTTATTCTTACCGCCAAAATCTAGGTATTTGTTTTATTTTGTTTGTTTTTTGTTTGTTTATTGTTGATAATACATTTAAATCAGCCCATTTCAGGAGCGATTAATTCTGTAGCTCTCCGCCCCGCAATACAGCCGAAGTGCCATGGATCGATGGGAGGGAAGAGTTGCCCTGGTTACCGGCGCTTCAGCCGGTATAGGTGCTGCTGTTGTCCGGCTGCTCGTCAAACACGGCATGAAGGTGGTTGGATGCGCAAGAAACGTGGAGAAAATGAAGGTAAAAAAAGAGATTCTAAAAAAAAAAAGAAAAAGAAAAAGAATATCGAATCTCGCAAAGATTAGAATAATAATGTTGTATTGATACATACGCACTGCATTCCTTGCCATGTTATATTTCTGCATAGTTCCCGTTAATAATAATGACGATAATAATGATAATGATAATAGTAAAATTACCTATACTTGTGTCAAAATATCGACTTTGAAGTTATACTCTCACACGTGTCTTTGCTAACAACATTCAAAACCTTGATTCGATTTTTACCGTAGACGCTTATAACTCAGAAATGAAATAAAGATAGGGCCTACCTTAATTTATTCTAAAAGAAAGGACGGAGAAGAAGAAAGAAAAAAAAAAAGGCGGAAGCTGGTGATGACTTAATTAGAGTCCTTGAGGTCTGTTATGTTCGTTATTTTGCCCGAATATTTCCCCTAAGAAACATCGCTTTCAGTGTGTACTTATCACTATCATAAGCTGTTCTTCAGTGTTGAGTTTTCGTAGCTTTATCGTACTTACATAACTACAGATCACTAACTGTCTTGATACCAACCAATAGACCAAACGGACTCCAACGTAAACGAGTGACTCGCCAGTTCTATACTGTAAATCAATATATCTAACAACAGAGGGTTGTTTCATCAACGTTTGTCGGCGCTGACAACTTGAATCACCATAGTAACAGTCAGTGACCATGCCGAGCATCTCAGCCAATCAAAACCAAGGATTTTGCTGAAATTGGTCAGCGCCGACAACTGTCGGCACTGACAAGCGTTGATGAAACACCCCCCAGGAGTAAACTATCCTACCCCAAGCAGTAAACAACGAGCCAAAGTCTTTAAGTCTTTAATGTTGCTTGAAAGTGAGATGGATTGTGAATTTGGCAAACTCTTAACCAAAACGCTATTATAGCAGCCACACCTATCCCAGGAGCCAATATTTTCAGTGCACGCAACATAACATAACAATTAACTTGGCACCTGACAACTATAAGAAACCTTGTAGTAGAAAAACAAACAAACGAACAAAAAGAAAAACAAATCCTCCCTGGCTAAAAGAATAAGAACAAGTAGCCTACCCTGGTTGACAATCTATACATAAAGGGGCAACACAAAGCAACCAATCACCGGACAAACGAAGTATCATCGAACGATCAAACGAGTAAGAAACCCTCTCATTGAGCAGGCACCTTTAACTTTCAACCAATCATCGTTCGTCTTTCAAAATCTACACAGGCACTCGCCGATGAGGTCAACGGCGGGAAGGGCTCTTTCCAGCCAATCCAGTGCGACCTCTCGAAGCGGGAACAGATACCTACCATGTTTGAGACCATTAGGACCGAGCATGGCGGAGTGGACGTGTGCATCAACAACGCCGGGCTCTCTTTTAGATCGCCGCTCCTTGAAGCACCACCTGAAGAGATGGAACATTCCCTGAACGTGATTGATATTCACAATGAATACTCATAATATTGAACAAGGAGTTCTATAGGCTGGCTAAGCAATAATGTCTGCAACTCTATTTTCAAAGAGTGATTCAGACACATTCAAGAGTTACATTGAATGAAGGCGATATTTACAAAGGCAGCGACTCAGTTGAAAGATTCAATAACCAGTGAACATTATGAACATAAAGTCAGTACAATCGACTCATTATTTTGCAACATATGTAATTGGAAATTGAAAATATAATATAATTGAAATTACTGCCGCTGCATATTCTCTTTGAAATTTAATTCACAAAAATAATGTGAGGACTTTCACATCTATCTTTTAGTTTCAGACATAATTCCTTTCTTTTCAAAGATTTACTGACTTTTTAATACAGTAATAACTTTTTTTATTATTATACTTCGCTTGAAGTTACATGAATTTCCATGCTGGTCTCACCAAGCTCCATCAATACAGATTCGCGTCGTCAAATCAAAATCTACCTATCAAAGATAACGTGATCCCTAATTAGTTAGATTCTGTTTTCCCTAATTTCTCTCGCTTGATTAAGCCTAGTATGCATTGAACGAAGGTTTATGCAAGCATAATGTTCATGTGATGTCTGTTCCTCTTGACCTACAGGTCAATGTTCTCGCTTTGTGCATGTGCACCAATGAATCGATCAAACAGATGCGAGAAAGGGGCGTGGACGATGGACATATTATCATGCTCAACAGGTGAGAATTTGACACGATGGTAAAGGATGGTTTTGGTTCAGATGGAGCTTCAGATATCTAATCTTTTTGTGTGTGAAATAATAAGAAACCTCTTATAAAACGTGGAGAAAAAAAAATTATATAATTCTAAGAAGAATTGCAAGTTTATTATTTTTCATGAAAATTAGTTTTGCAATGGCTGAGATTTCTAAATACACATATTCTCTAATAAAAGGTGGGACCCATCTTTTATTAGGACCACTTTGTTTTGGATACTTTGTGTACTATACAGTATGTGATGATTTGCTTATCATAGAAACACCATCGTAAATGGTCTACAAAACTTATAGTAGGACTACATAATACTCCACACAGAGGTACGATCATAGGTAAGATAGGTCAGCCTATTACCTTCTTGGTGTTACCGATTTCGACAGCAATGCTCATATCTGATAGCATTTATTATTACGATTGTTTTTGTATATTTTATATTTATTTTGAGTGTGTGTTTTTTTTTTTCAAGTATCAGAGTATCTACGCATGTATCACCTCTTTCGTCGTCTATAATCATTATATATTGCTCAGTCATGGTTTCAAGTATTATTTGCCTTTTTTTTTGTCAATTGAAATTATTATGACCTTTAGTGCCTCTATCAAAACCAAAGATCAATTGTTTATCTTCAGCTGTTTTACGTGTTACTGATTTCTTTCTTTCTTTCTTTCTTTCTTTATTTATTTTTTGGCGGGGGGGGGGGGGAGGATCTCATCTATACAATTTTTCACAATGTCGTCGTCAGTGTTGCTTTGCTCTGTTTACATCTATTATTGTTGTTTATATTCATATGACTGTGTGGGTGTGTGTGTGTGTGTTTTTTTCCATTAATCTTATTAGTTTAGCCGGACATCGTGTAATCGTCGGGGTGAACAGCCTCCACTTCTACTCGGGTACCAAGCACATGGTGACCGCCCTCACCGAGGGGTATCGGGATGAGCTTCGGCAGCTGAAGTCTAGGATTCGAGTCACGGTATACGCGCATCTATCATGGTTCTTGTATATTGCAACGTCTTTAAAGGTTCCCTGAAACACATGCATGTTGATTTGTGTTGATTTATGATACCCTCAACATCACCTTTGCGTTGAAACGAATATCCAGAAACATTCCATGTATTTTTAACTAATTTTTCCTCTATTTTTCTTCAGATTAATTGGATACGCCCACAAAAAAACAACAACAAAAAATCCTCCCAAACCAATATTCCTTTTGTGACCAATCATCTGTCAATCATTGCTAAAGTACTGATATGTTTAACAAAAGACATTGGAATGCACCTTCCCCTCGACTCAGCATAACTTGCTTTCTTTGACTAACAAAAGACACGGCGAGGGAACATGCAAGTTATGCTGAGTCGAGAGAAAGGTGCATTCCGATGTCTTTTGTTAAACATATCAGTACTTTAGCAATGATTGACAGATGAGACAACAACAGGAATATTGGTTTGTGGAAGGATTTTTGTGGGCGTATCCAAATAAACTGAAGAAAAATAGAAGAAAATTAGTTTAAAAATATATGGCATGTTTCTCGATATTCGTTTCACCGCAAAAGTGATGTTGAGGGTATCATAAATCAACACAAATCAACATGCATTAAAATTTTGTATTTCAGCAGTGTTCAGGGAACCTTTAGCCGCGACACTTTGAATTCAAAATATCGTACAGACAATTTACTGTCTGACACTAATTGTTCATTAAAATGTCAACGAGTAAATTATATCCTAGATTCGACAATTATTTTTGTATTTTTACTGACTGTCTTTTTTTAAGATGAACCTATAGCTAAATTATACCTCCACACCAGCAATCAGTAGTAGATTATGAGAAAATTATTTCCAAAGATTTTGGGTTATCACCGTTCATTATGCTTTTGCCTGCATGATAATTTCAAATTTGTTTCCATTGCCAACTCCTTATTTTTTGATAAGTACAAACCAAATGATTTACGTGTCTTTGCGATTATGTTCAACAAAATAGGTAAATGTATTAACTAATAGGTTACATCGGAACACCGTTGTGTGGCTTTTTCCCCCTTAATACCCAGGCAATTTCGCCCGGTCTTGTCGAGACCGAGTTTTCGATTCGCCAAAATGCACACGACCCGGAAAAGGGGAAAAATCTTTATAACGAACTGCCGGTGAGTAAGCATATAGGAAATTTACTAGTTTTTATATCAAAGTAGTTCCTTTCTTACTGACAATATACTCTGTACATTGAAGATAATATTCTTATTCTGCTTCTGGTACAAGACACCCCCCCCCCCCCCCCCCCCCCCCGCTGAACTCGTATACCTATTGATACCCCCACTTCTCAGTTGTAAACCGTTTGGGTGCCACTCGAAAAAGGAAAATGATTTTTAGAATTTACGTGAACATCCTCTCATACAATTATGTATAAAGTTCATACTTTAAATGATAAGGCTTTTCGAATATATTCATGTTTTTTTTTCTTTAATCCCCTTCAAAGATATTCCGTAATAGCACTGGCAAGGTCAGTGATTCGATCAGCCGCTGCCATTTTGTGCTAACCACATAGTTTTTAAGAGTTCAGGTAATTAATACAATTGTATGACACACGTTACAGTCATGTAATATTATGACACGTGGGTCTATAACACTAATTATTATGTTCACATTCTGTAATAGTTTCCTCTTTATTTTTGACATAAAATGCAGTGTCTAAAGGCAGAAGACATTGCAGAATTAGTGGCCGTGGTACTTCAACAACCACCACATGTACAGGTGCGTATATGATACGGTAACTATGACTGCCCTTTTAATATCATACAATATTCTATGTAAGTATAACAATGTATATATGCCATCAGAGGATACGATAAAAACCGAGAAACGTTATAAGCTTCAGAATGTTCCAAAAGAAGTGTAAGTTAGTAATTTCTTGTGAAATACTCTATAACATTTCTATACGGTTTTATTTATCCTATCTTGTGATTGGCATGAGAATGAGTTAAACCAAGGCACCAACGCACACTTTTTTACACGTACAGCTTGTGTAATAGATATCCCTTTACCATAACTGGCATTATTCTTTTTATAACTCTTATTCATATTTTATTGTTATAATTGTTGTCAACATTATCATAATCACATTGGCTTTATTACCGCGCCGTGATTATCTTGTCACAATCATGAGTCACGGTGATTTGTGTTTCACCAGGGAGGTGCACCTCCCTTGTTTCACTATACGATTTGTGCATTTCATAGGCCTATCTCTTTTTCCGGCCTTGTCTGTAACGATATACGCCACGTTGTACCATTATGTTATTCTGTATCTTGTAACTCTCAATAAATATCTGCATGCTCTTGCCTAATTATTTTCTATCAATTCATGACAGATCCATGACTTGCTCGTGCGGGACACCGATCAGAAGTATTGACAACAAGGATATTCGTGCCTTCCCAGCATGCAATATTTTAAATTAAACTGCTCGGTTCACGGTATACATTATAGCTCTTTCATGCTAAAATCATGGCGGAAGTGATGACTGAAACAATGTCGAACATTTCAGTGAAACCATGACGCAGGGCATGGACATTCTGCTTCATCAACCCGAACTAATCCTCAACAACCTGCTCAAGATAACTTGAATTCCTTTTAGTCGTGTGAAAATAGTTTTTTCAAGCTCTCATCAGGAAGGTGTCTAGAGCAACTCCCTGCTCCCATTATTGTCCTATGTCGTGATCAACTTTGCAAGTAGTGCATGTGTCCTCTGCATGCCCAAATCAGTTGATACTTCGATTTGTTGGTGCCCTTTTGGAACCGGTTGACAATCACCTATATACGGCTTGAATTTTCGTCATGGAAAAGCAGAATATGTGATAAGAAATTAGGAAAGTGTAGCAAAAGGAAATGAGATAAATACGTTCTGACTGGCGCTATCTTGATAATGCCTCGGACTGAGTATGTCTCTAGCGTAATGTCTGTGAATTCTCGGTTACTTTAAAACACATGTAATTTATGCATTTGGTGGTTGTTATGTTGGGTAGTTTTTTTTTCCTTTGTCTTTGTTAGTCACTTTTTTGTGATTTGAATGTGCCGACGAAATATTAAAGACAAGAAAAAAATAAACGCGCAAGTTTAGCTAAGGATTCTAAAATAGCCTTGTCAAAATTTAAACGTTTTATCTTCATTATTCTCTAGCTTTTGATAGGCTTATAAGCCTGTCTATTAGCTATAGACATCCCCTCCCTTGTGTAAGGTATTTCTGTGTGTTTATTCTATATCGCAGCTTTAATCATGATTTTGTAATGCCCTCGTGAGCAACACATAGGCCTAGAGTGAAACTTCTTGAGTATTCAACTCTGATCGCATATAGACCATCAACTTGGAATGTATACGTGCCTTGTGATTTTAGTGACGCAAATGAAACAGCGCCCCCATCACCTTCCTGGCGCAACGGATAACTACTTTAATCAGAGACCGGAGTTTTATGCGAGTCCTTCTTTTCAGTGTTATGTAATCGTTTAACCTTGAATTAGAATTGCCACGTACAATATTCTGATATGGTGTGCGAGTGTTAAGACACGGACCATAAACAATCACTGTAAAGATGCAGAAGAATAAAGAAACATTAGTTATTTGGAAATTCCTCTTCTGTACCAGAAAATGACAGTCTTTTTTTTTTCTCCAAAAGATACATCGGTGTATAATAATTGCTGCATGTTTGTTTTTGTGTGTTTGTGGGCGCGGTGAGTGCGTTTTGTGTAATTGGCAAAAACAGTTGATAAACGAAACCCTGATCTGCGCGGAACATCGTGGTAATTTCTAGCCAGATGACGCTCTTCTGAAGCTGATCATCACTATTAAATATCAATAAAGAACGTGAATAATTATGTCTCGTTACGCTCTAAAGAAAGGGTAAGGGAAAATAATACATTAACAAAAGTACGGACTCATTCAAAAGTCCAACAACACTGATTACAAAGCAGAACATCTTCTGAACATTCTTCCAAAATGTCCACTTTTTGTGATATAAAGGTTTCCGAAAACAAATTGAAATGATACTCATGGGTATGGGAAGCATAGAGTCTGGAAAATTTACTACTATAACGAGTCCCAAGATCGGAAAATGACCATATTTCCAACAATGACCACTACAGTATAACCATCTCCAACAATAACTGCTACCCCCATCTCCAATGATAACCACAACCATTTCCAACAATGATAACAATTCTACCACCGTCTCCAACATTCAAACCACTACCACCATCGCCAACATTAACTACTGGGCCAACCACCATTTCCAACAATAACCACTACCACCATTTTCAACGATAACCATGCAGTACCTCCATTTTCAAGAATACTACCACGATTTCCAACAACAACCACTACCACAATTTTCAAGGATAACCACTAGATTACCACCATTTTCAACAGTAACCACTATATACCACGTGCTTTTCCAACAATAATCACTACCACCATCTCCAACAATATCCTCGACCACCACATTCTCCAACAATAACCACTACCACCATCACCCCCCCCCCCCCCCCCCCCCTTTTGTACCACTGCCCAAACCGCGCCTAACCCCCCGGCCCCCACTCTCCCACCACCACCACCACCATCACCACAATCACAACCTCACGTATCATCCCAGGCCCGGATATCCAGGGCTCGCTGATGCCCTGGGCACCTGGGGCTCTGCATGGTTGTGGCCGCTGCCCCAGGTCAGAGCTGCAGCGGATGCGGGACAGTTCGCGCTGAGCTGGTAGCTGGCTCCTGACATGTGATTACAACTCAGTCGTGATACGGAGTCGAGTACGACGAGGGTAGGGAAGCGCACCCTTTACAGTTTCTCATCCTGCTGCGCTAGAGCTTGTTTCTTCCATAAATGATCATAATATTACCGTAATTAGCCTGGCCTGCCCGTAGAAAGCGTACACCATCTCGTTCGACAGTCACAACATCAACACCTGCTTGATTTGCATTTCACCACTGCAGAATCGAGTGCTGTGAGGCTGGGTGGCTCACGGTCTCCCGACACAGCGCGGCGGTACCGCTCCTCTGTTCTCAGTACTACAGTTACGCTGAATGAACCTGTAACAAGACCACTGTAAAAAACTGGTAGTAGTCGGCAAAGCAAAGGTACACAGTGAGTGAGCTGATGTCCGAAGCATATTCAATGTGATCGTGTTTCCTCTGCCCTGAATTTGTGGAACTTATCTTCAGTGTTACGGAGATTTATCAGACTCGATGGCTGCCGCCAAAGGAGCGAGTCTCGAACGAAAGGACTCGAAGAGCATTTTACCAGACGGGTAAGATCGGTGCTTCTAATCATATTAGTCCCATGCGCGGTAAACTGTGTGATGTGATTTGTATACAAGATGATGCATTGGCATTGCATTGCATTGCATTGCGTGCGTGATTAGCCTGTTGTAGTTCCTTAGAAGCTTCTGCTAGTTTGTAGTCAGAGCCGTAGAGTTCACGCGTTGGATGAATCATACTTAATATGTTCGATTTTATTTGAATGTGTTTGATTTTGCAGAGTGGTGTTCTTTGGGGGCCTGCAAAGTGCTACCATACAATAAATAGCATATTGTTAGCAGCTGCATTGTGGATTTGTATGTTGTTGTTTTTTGTCAAAAATTAATAAAATTTTAAAAAGCACAGACAGTGTAAAATGCGTATGGTGTACAGTACGTATAGTGTGTTTATTTTTTTGCTGCAGAATTTATGCTTACTTGCAATGTATAATGGGCAATCCTTTTGATCAGGAAACACTGATAACAATGTAGAGTCATCTTCACTTCAAGATGAAGTTCTGGCAGCCATCCCAGTTCCAGTTAAAAACCCACACCTCCAAGGTTCAACCTCCCATGAGAAAATTTAACCACATGCAAGAAGCATAGGTTTCTACATGTACATGGACTGTAGTTGATACTTAGTGTAATCTCTTCTGCAGCTCTAAGAAGCTACAACAATGTAGCTGGCGGACAAATCTTGGACGGCATTATGGTCGAATTTTATGGGCAGCAAGATGACATACAATACATGCAGATGAAAAATGGTTTCTGGAATATCCTGAAATAATTCATGGAAGAGAAGTCTTTTGTTGTATACATGGGTTTACTGATATGATACCTTTTTGTGTTCTATAAATGCAGATCTCAATCAGTGTCATGATCTTGTTAAAGTAATAACACAAACAGAACCTATTTCTTTATAAGGAGGTACATGTACTCCATGAGTCTCATCTAGTACCTCCCTGAGATGAAAGGCAACAGAACAGCCAGCAAAAAGTCAGTCCTTTCCCTGCTGGTACATGCGCCAAATTACTTACATTTGTAACCCTATTCCTGCGGGGGGGCACTTTGGCCTCCCCTCAATGTTTCGCGTGATTATTCCATACTTGCCAACTCTACCGTTTGGGCGGTAGACTACCGCTTTTTAGAGGTTTTGACCTGCTACCGATTTTCTCTTCTGATCTACCGATTTTGTAGCAAACCTCCCATAAAATGAAATGGAAGTCATATTTTCCCTTCATTGTGCGTTGATTCCCTAAAATAAGCTAGTAATTAGAATACTAATAATAATTTCAAGGAACTAGTTCCTCAAAAACGCCGTATTCAGCCTTCTAATATGCACACATGTACGATATGCACACTGCAGTGGCGCACTAGTCTCTATCATATCTACGTGCGTGCAAGACTTACTATACACGTGTACGTGTAGCTAGAACCACGCGTAATAGTAATGTTTTGGTAGCTCACGTTCTGCAAAAGTGAATGCTACGCATGGAAACCCTCCCAAACACTGCAGAAGAGAGCAAAATCTGCCATGTACAGGAATCTCACAGCCAGGTCATCTGCTAATTATGCCTCCGCCACGAAGTGGTGCCGGAGGCATTATGTTTTCGGATTGTCCGTCCGTCCGTCCGTCCTTCCGTCCGTCCGTCCTTCCGTCCGTCCGTCCTTCCGTCCGTCCGTAATGAATTTTGTGGACGAGGTAACTATCGAAACCTGTTGAGGTATCCTAATGAAACTTGGCATGTACGTGTATTAGGGGGTGAAGTTGTGCCTATCAGCTTTTGGGTGCACATGCTCAAGGTCAAAGGTCAAAAGGTCAAGGTCAAATACATAAAATTTCACTATTTCCACCATATCTATTGAATGCCTGAAGATATTTTCTTGAAACTTAGTGTATACATGTTTTACCCAATTAAGATTCTCAGGTGAAAGTTTGGGTCATGAGGACAAAGGTCAAAGGTCAAAAGGTCAGAAGGTCAGGGTCAAATACATAAAATTTCACTATTTCCACCATATCTATTGAATGCCTGAAGAGATTTTCTTGAAACTTAGTGTATACATGTATTACCCAATGAAGATTCTCTGGTGAAAGTTTTGGTCATGAGGTCAAAGGTCAAAGGTCAAAAGGTCAAGTAAAAATATTAAAACTTCTTTTTTTTCTCCGTATCTCCGTAGAAAATTGTTCAAGGTATCTTCATGGAACATAGTATATACATGTACTGACTGGAAGTGATTATCTAGAGAATGTAGGGTTCATGGGGTCAAAGGTCAGGGGTCAAAGGTCAAGTGCAAGACTTCAAAATTTTACTATTACCCTCATATATATGCAATGCCAGCAGGGTTATTTTTTTACACTTGGTGTATGCGTGTGTAACCTAATAGAAATTCTCTGGAAAGTTTTTTTTTTCTCTTTTTGCCTCAAAGGTCAAAAGGTCAAAGATCAAGTGAAAGTGCTGAACTAACTTTTTCCTCCATATCTCGGAAGTGGCTCAAGTTACCTTGAAACTTAGTACATATTATGCATGTTCTACCTGAAAGTAATTATCTTATGAATTTTAGGGTCAAGGGCCAGATGCAAATGGTAAACAATTTACTATTCAATTCAGAAATTGCACTTTTTCTCCACACCTGTACCTTGAAAATTACTCAATGCCTAAATGAATGAATGGGTCAAAGTCATGTTAAAGTCCTTAAATCCCTAGAACCATGCTCTCCTATTCATCCAGTTAAACCTACGTCAAGGAAGGTGAACATTCAACACATTTGTGACAAACTTGTCATTTCAATATTTTGCCAATTTTGTGAAAATGTAATCACACAGTGTCCACATGTACTATCTAGACCTATTGGGAAAATCATGCATTATGGCGGAGGCATACCAGTCGCCAAAGCGACATTTCTAGTTAATTTAGATTTGGTGAGGGCAACATTATGTCTTATTCATCAAACTAGCTCCACAATAGAAAGTACACTATAAGGGGATAAATTATTTGCCAATATGTTTGATTACTTTTTCACATTTTATTATGCTTAGCCTACAAAAATTATTTACCAATATGTCTGATTTCATTTTTATATGCATAGTCTACAAAATAGTTCATAGATTTACATGGATTATATGTTTTTTTATCAATACCAAGAACCCTTTAAAAAGGTTAAAAAGCATGCACCAAATCTCAGAGTTTGATATTGAAAAACAAAAAAGTCCACACCGTGGGAGGGGGGAAACCCCCGTCCCACACCCTCCCCCCCCCCCCCCCTCGTGCACAATCACGCTTGGGCTTGGTCGCTTCGCTCCCTCGCAAAATCTACCTCTTCAGGATTTCAAAATGTTGGCAAGTATGTTATTCCGCAATGCGTGATGCTCTCACCACAACATTTTATGACTTTTTTCTTTCAAGTATAGCGCAACTTTTGAGACCAAATTTGTCACTTCCGGGCATACTGTTTCAAAGCCACGCCCCTTTGAAAAAAATTTGTCAGCCCAAAAATTGCTCAAAAACATGATTTTGTGTACAAATCCAATGATGTGTTTTTGCAATTAATGCATGAAAATAAATCTTTTTACTTTCAATGGCTGATAATGATTTATTTTAGCCTGATTATGCTTTTAAAAGTTTCTGCGACAAATTGTGACGAAAAAACAACAAAAACAAAAAGTGGAAAAACAAAGAAATACATAAGAAATTCAATCAACAATAATAAGAAATAATTATGAAGCCAAATGTTTGCTTCAATATTATTGTTGAGGATATTGAAAAGAATATGTTCAACAAAAATTAGAAGTCTTGGAGCTTTTTTTTTTAATTTATAGGTAAAAAAATTATTTTTGCATAAATTAGCATGAATTAATTAATATAAAATACATTTATAAATTAAAATTTGAAAAATCTAACTATACAGTCTTGTAGATTACATTGGCCTCTACCTTTCGTATTAGTGCAAATTTTCGCGAGGATTGCACGATCCACGACCGAGATCTGAAGGGGGGCCAAAAACCCCCGGTGGTTTCAAGTCCCTCAAAAAACCCGGTGGGATTAGGGTTAAGAGTTTACTTTTCAACCCGTTGAGGATGAGTCCCAAGTATATGGGCAAAGATCTATGGGAAATACATGTTATAGCAAAAGCAGCCCATCCTCAATGGGTCAAGTGCTGATTGGCACAGAAAACCCCATACAGTGTTAGCATTGTGTAGTTCAAATTTCCTGACACAGAAAGGGTTAACTTATTCCTAGTGTGACTAACGTACCCAATGTATGACTCATTTTAAGAGTGGCACACATTTTTTTTTTTTTAATCAAATGCAATGCATTTTGTCCAACTTGTGATTTTTGACCAAAAAGATGCTAATCTGCTCAACTGAATCATGTGTTCTTTAATGTGTACGTGTGGATGGCATGGGGAAAATATAATCAGAATGTTGTGGAAATTGAATGTGCGCGGAGTGGATATTACACGCCTCGTGATGTGCAATATTTTGCAACTTATTTCCTGTTACTAGTGCTGCCTATGTTCAATCCTCTGTCTTGATGTTTTGCGCAAAAATTTACTAATTAGAAAGTAAAGATGGTAATTTTGATGTTGCTTTTAAAAGTTTTGCACATGGTTTTCTGTCTGACTACCATGGTACAATTTATTTTGAGCATGTCGCCATTTGTTGAGGATGATACGTTACATGTTGCTGGCTTTTGAGGATGTTGCACAAGAATTTGACCATGTTGCAATGACTTGCTCAAATCTCTTGTGGACCACTCTATATATGAATGACATGAAAAAGACAAGAGTGCCCCAGGTGACTTGGGAAGAAGATGAGTAGTCACATGTCATGCACAGATTTTACACGAGGACTCAAGGTAGGTGAAATTGTTTGACCTAGAAAATCTTTCAAAAATAGATTTCTGTATTTTCTGAAAATGCAATTCTTCTATCATAAGTTTGGGATCATGAAACAACTTGAAAATTTTGAATTTTACTTTTTTTTTTCTACAACACTTTATTGGGGAGTATGTTTTAATAGTGCACATGATTATGCAATGGCCCCTTTTTACACACCCTTGACTTTCAACTCTAAGAACTTTTGATTGGATGATGCTACTGCTTTGAAAGTTAGTATCAGTGATTTATAGCATTTGTATTGATTGATTGTGCAAACAAAATTGCTTAATCTGATAAAATTCTGTCATTGTGGTTACTATGGAGTGTTACTTCAGTATGCTGTTTGGTCCCATTCATTGCGTGGACCACAGCAAGATGGGGATTAATCACTTGAAAAGACCCTAAATTTCAAAGCCTCTTTTTCTCAGTAAACAGTTTTCTAGAATGTGCTTTCTTGTAACTATTTAGATGGGTTAGAAAATTCCATTTGTATTGAGTTGTTTAAAGAGTCTGCTCTTTTAGAATGTATCCTGAACTAAAAATCCACGTTTGACGACTATTTGTTGGTTTCGTGATGCAGAGCTGGTCACATAGATTACTAGCAGGAGGAGGAGGAGCAAGGAAAAATGGTACAAGCAAAAGCACTGCCTTCATCCAACTGTGAATTGGAGATGAACTTGATGTACAGCTGTATGTAGTACGTTACAACTGTGTGCATCAAAACGCAGGGGGTATGCGCTAGTGTACATAACAAAGCCATGCTTTCAGTTTCATTTAGTTTACTAAATATCAATTGTCATCCACTAAAAAAAGAAAGAAAGAAGTGAAGCGGGGCCTAAGTGATGTGTTCAATGCTAACGAGAATGGGAACTTGTAAATGTGCAAAGCATAAACCCAACATACATATCTTGGGGAAAGGCCCATGGTGCAAGATATGGATTCAATTTGGGTAATTGCATGATTAAATTATATTCTTCAGGCCCTACTGTTGTGTGGAATCTAAACGGCCACAGTATATTGGTTTGGCAGCAAATTATTGATTTACAATATAAAGTCTTCATTACCGGTATACTTAAAATGCATAAAAGCTAAGCTGTTGATGCATTTTCCTGCCTTTTTGTACACATGCATGGTTTCTACTTTGAGGGTTTATAGAGCATACAATGGGGGGGGGGGGGGGAACTCTTCATACACTGTATATCGTTTGATAGCCTGAAACTGCTTCCCCTTCAAATTGGTTTGATTTCTTACCTGAAGATTAATGTTCGGTTTTGGTTTAAATGATACTACAAGTCTTTTCCATGGCAAGCTAATCGAGTATGAAGTTACCTGATTTGAAGGCAAACACTAATTTACTATTAGAATATGATGTACATGTATTTGTGTTCACAGAATTTGTCATTGATTTTTTTTTTTTTTTTAGTTCCACAGTTTGCATTGTAATAATTGACACAATTAAACTGATTTATGGATTTTCACTAATGTGGATCATTGACTATGAATTGCATGATGCAATTGATGGCCACTCAGAAATGAACCCAGACTTTTACGATAAACTGCAAGACTGATTGTGATTACACATTATGTCTGCCAGTGACAATTTCAGTGACTTATGGGTTGCTGTTTATTTCATGTAGAATTTATGATGTTGTCATTGTGGGGTATCAAGTCCATCTGATTTCAAATTGTTCCTGACATAGACAATAAAATCATAATTGATGCTATATTTCCACAAGGGAAGTATAAATCATCAGAAAGTGAAACGATTTCTGAGTTTTGCCTTGAGAAGTGTATCATGATTTTCAATAGTCTATATCATACCCAGTGGAATGTGGCAATATTGTTCCTCAGTGACCCAAAGATATAGATTTACATGTTTATAAAGAGCCGTGCATTTTTATCAGTTTGTCCAATGATGGATGCATTAATTTAGTCCGACTCTCATTCAAGAAGCCCTTCCGTACATATGTAATACAGCCTCCCCCCAAAAAAAAAGAAGAAAAGAAAAGAAAATAGCTACCTGTACTTTAAAAAAAAGAAAGAAATGATACGAGAGCCTTTCTGTCAGCACCGAGAGCAAGAAATAATGAGAGACAATATTCTTTCTGTTTCTGCCTGGGTTTATTTTGACAAATTTCATGTAATGGCTTTTGGATAATGAATTCAGTTGGATGGCCCACAAGCTTTTGCTCTTTGAACAAGCAGTGTCATTATTGCACTGCTTCTGGGTAGAGGGGAATGGAGTGTGTGTGTAGAGTAGAAACGAGGCCATTCGATGTTGTCTAAGTTGTGTCTTGGCACCCTTTCGCATTCTGTGGCCCCAACATGCCATCGTCTATCAACATCACAGTGTGTTGTGAGGCTCCCAAGCAAAACTCTGTCTGTTAATACTACAATTGAACCTCTATTATCCGGCCTCCCTTTATCCGGATCTCTCTATTATACGGACGCAATCTTGCCGTGATTTTTTTTTTTTTTTTTTTTTTTTTTTTTTTTTTTTTTTTTAATAATAACGGGAGGAAAGGGGGATTCCCAACTCCTTGAGAACTCCTACACAAACACACATGAATTACATATTACTTCCAACATGATTAACATACATTACATCAAATTTACTTCCAAATTGCTTACCCTCAGACATTTTAACATCCCCAAACATCCCCAAATGTAACAATGAAAAGGTTGCAGCATACACATTACTACATGTGGTACTACAATGGGCTACATCAGTACTTGTGTATGTATATGTACATGTATAAAGCATTGAGTCTCCCGTATCCGGCCAAATCCCTTATCCGGATGAGCCCCGGTCCCGACTTGTCCGGATACGAGAGTTTCAACTGTATTCTCTTTTAGAAAGGTTTGACCCCCCCCCCCCCCCCCTTTTCTCTCCCTCTATCTTTGGGTACAAGTATTTAAGTCACTATTACATGAAAATGCAATTATTTTTGTTGGACTTCCCATGCATGCATATTCCAAGCTGCTTACATACCTATGTACAGATGTAAGTAATGCCATCCCCCATTCCCCCCTTTCTGCCTTTTTTCACATTCCCACACAAATACACACATACATGCACAATCATCAGAGTATAACTTTTTTAATTGAAATTTATAATGCAGATAATTTGATTAATTAGTAATGATATAATGTACATGACATTCATCATGAATCAATGTGTACAACAATCAAACGGATATGATCATCAAAACAAAGCATAAACACTGGAAAGCAAAACAAAACAAGCAAACACACTCACACACACACATACACACATGAGTAATAATAGATTAAAATTACTGACATACGTACATGCAGGATTTACCTGCAGAATTTTAGTGGGAGGCCAGCAATAAAATGACTGCCCCATGTATGCAGGAGAATGGGGTAATCTTGAAAGGGGACATTGCGTCTGTCATTGAAGATCCAATTAAGTTCCTGAGAAATCGGTTTAAGTTGATATGATATATCTCTGAAGAAATATCCCTTTAGCTCTTCAAGGGAGTCATGTTACAAATGAATCGCCTCCTCAAGCCCAGGGAAAAGGGATTGTCTTTTAACCCCTGGAACACCAGTGGCCCGTTGCATAAAACTTACCGTTGAATTTCAATGGTAACTACCGTCAAAATTAGGCGTCACAGCCAATCAGCATCAAGGATTATAAGCTTTACCGCTAATTTGAAGACTTACTGCTAGAAAGGAGCGGGAAGTCCAGCGGTAAGGGTTTTATGCAACAGGGCACTCTGATGCTGCCTGTGTACTGGCATAATGTTCCTGTGGGATCCGTGTATAATGCTTCAGTAGAATTCAAAGCCTCAAAGAGTATGATACAATATTATAATATGTTGAATTCAGTCAAATATGTTTCTGAGAGATATCCGCATTAGAAACATTCAGATTGTAAGCACATTCCTTTTTCACCAACGCTGCACACTGGCACTGGTCCGACGGTCCCTGACCCATAGAAATTACTGTCGGACCAGTAACTTTTTCAGGAATGGACCAGTAAAAGATGGAAAAACTGGGCACCTGCTGATCTGACTTCAGACAGGTTTAGACCAGTAGAAAAAAATTGGTTTTAGTGTGCAGCCCTGCTTTGACCAAGAATTTCATTTAGCCCACAATCTCATACTGCCATAATGCTCCTTCTCTCTCTCTCTCTCTCTCTCTCTCTCTCTCTCTCTTTTTTGGGTCACATTTTATTCTCTCTTTTTTCATGTCTTTCTTACTTCATGCTGTTGACCTACTTATGAGATTGGTTAATTATTGCTTGTTTATTTGTCTGTGTTTTGCATACATGTATTTGCTCAATTCTCTGCTACTATGCTCATAAGGTTCACGCACAGGCTGCCTGTATACCGGGTGTCCCAAAAAAAGCGGAACGGTGGATTTTCAGTACCTTGCATTTTAAAAGTGATATATTTTTTGACATCATTAGAGAGAGCATCTTCCGCAGCAGACAATGATACCAAAATCATTAAATTTGGTTCAGTACTTTTTATTCTACACCAATTTCTGTAAATGCAGTCATTTTCAAATTTCGCTGGATTTTTGCGACTTATGAGATAATAATTTGGGTGCGACACGCGTTCCATACGGTGAATTGTGCAAGCTCGTTGATCCATGTCAACAAAAGATACAGCTTTCACATTGGGCACACACATACACACACACTGAACGTGGATTTTTTTTTTCTGGCCCGCGCCCAATGTGAAAGCTGTATCTTTTGTTGACATGGATCACCAAGCTTACACAATATTCACTGTATGGATCGCTTGTCGCGTCAAAATTATTATCTCATAAGTCGCAAAAATCCGGCAAAATTTGAAAATGACTGCATTTGATAGAAATTGGCGTGGAATAAAAAGTACTGCACCAAATTTAATGATTTTGATATCATTGTCTTCTGCGGAAGATGCTCTTTCTAATGATGTCAAAAGATCACTTTTAGAGCCCAAGGTACTGAAAATCCACCGTTCCATTTTTTTGGGACACCCGGTATAGTGCTTGAGCTTGAAAACTTTGCCTGTAGACACTAATTTGTATCATAGCTTGAATTTCCATCATGTGCGATTAGGAACTTTTAGAGGTAGAGATATATACACAATCTATCATGTAGAAGATGTGTACTGCCAATATTACTAGCAAAATCTCACTTTGCAACCTCTTGTGAACAAACTGTTAAAGGTACTGTTTACCATAGGGAGCAGTGATTTAAAAAATGTTTGAGATATCACATTTGATGCATATGTGTAGGTCAGTCGTATCACAAAACATCCTACCATGTAAAAATTTTGCAATAAAGCCTAAAATATAAGGAGATTATATCACTTTTTTCTCAATAAACCATAACTGTAGATGGTTTAGTCTAGATTTTTTTTTCACAACTATTGTTCACATTTTATATATTTAACAATTCACTTAACATTATTTTACTGATTCAAATTTTTACATTGGTTGTTTCCGTCCCTAACTCACATTTTAGAACTATTTAACTATTTTGAAGTGCTAAAGCTGGGTTTTTGTCTAGTCTGCAAATGGTAAATACAAGCTTGTAATGCCTTTAATCGTTGTTTTATCAAGGTACAGAGAAAGAAAAGGGAGCATCCGCAAATGTTCGGCTCTGAAATCAGGTTATTTTCAATCCATGCTGACTGACCTAGAGCTCTTCATCTGTTAGACATAGCCTGGCTGTAAGCCTAATTACTGGTAGAAGAGTTTCCAGCTAGCTGCCTGATAAGGTTAATTACAGGCAAGAGGACAGGATGCGACAGGCATGCATGCTGAACTGTACGATGCCTGCCTGACACGAACAGTGAGGCAATGTGTAAATTTGTCGGCTTGATGACCCGTGATTTTGAGAATGCAAGGAGGTGGAATCCACATAATGTAGATAGATCATGCCAACAGAAGAATGTGGATTAAGGTTGTATTATTACAATGCTTTTAAGGGCAAGTCCAAGATATCGCGCACCTTACGTATGGGACATTCAGAGATTTCAAACCTCTGAAAAGTAATGAAGGAGCACTTGGATTTTATTGTTTATCGTCAGGAGGACTGGTATCCCTGAGAAGAATATTGTGTTTAAGTTTGGTGTCATTTGACCTTGGGTTGATTATTTTATTAAGAAAAATATGCCAACTTACGTATGGGACCAGAGAAAAACTGGATTTTTCAAAATAAAGTTTGAACTGAAAATTCTCTGAAAGTACCTTACTGATCAAGTTCTGTTTGGAAGTGAAGAAAGGTACAATACTGAAGTATCTTTCAGCAAAGTTTCACTGCAAAAGAATAAAGCATATTTTCATGAAGTTGGTTTAATTAACGAAAGTACACCTTACGTATGGGACATGGCTCAACTTACGTATGGGACATTTGTCTTTAGTGCACAAATGCATTCATGGGAATGACTTTAAATTTCCCCATAGTGTCATATTCAGTTCCACAAATCATGCTACAACATGTAACAAATGAAATAGACTTCTAAGTGGGTACTTTCCCGGTTCAGGTACCCAGCAAAAGCTAAGATAAAACAAATAAAAGTAATTACCAATTTACAATTAAATGTCTTAGTTTGGATTCCGTCATGCATTAACACTGTCCTCATGATGTCTACACATGCAGATACTGACACTCTATTTCTAGCCCATTTGTAATTACTCTAGTCAATATTTTTTCATCAAATGAAAAAAAAAAATGAGCAAATTCTAGCTTGTGACCTTGATATAGCATACATGTACATGTACAATATCTAATTTGTAGTCTTGATAATTTCAACTTTAGAATCAAATGTCATGTACAATGTAATTTGCAAATACAGTTTGAAGTGGGTACTTTCAGTAGCTCTAGGTTTACCTTGCAAGTTGTCTAAGTTTTTATAAAGCTTTATAATTGTTTGAAATGCAGCACAAAACACAACAACAACAAGAGTACTTCATTTTGCTCTGTAATCATGTTTTGCCATGTGAATTTTAGCTGAATCCCAGAATCAATCAAATTTTAATGAAAGTTTTAGATTTTAAGGAGATAGAAGAATGTTTGTACCAATGCTGTTTTTTTTTTTTTTTTTCAAATTGCTTGGCTTCGTGTCTATGAAACCAAAGACGACAAAATTTGTGTTACTTTGTACATACATACATGCTTGTGTAGTGATACAGGAAAGATTATCATTTGCACATTCAAATCTACATTTGAAACACTTAAGTAACTCACTGATCTGCAAAGTACAATTTTGAATAAATTCTAATAACCTCATTTGATCATACACTACCAGATTGCAATGTATGTTGATAATTGTGTAGATGTGGGGTACAAAGTAAGTATGAGTTGATGAAGGTGTCTCAGAGCACATCTGTCTCTTCAAACACAAAATAGAGAAGAAAATTGAATTTCCTATTTGTTTGTGTAATTTGTGTTTTTAGCACTCCAACCACAGAACCAGTATTGATATTGTGGTTTATAGCAAATGTAAACTATAGTCTTCATTTTACAGGATTTTCAGAAATCATGTTCATGACCTTGATAAGTCATGACATATTCTGAGGGTGAACAGTTGAAATATTAACAATCATATCAAAATAAAAAGTACAAGTGTATTCTCATAGGGTTTTTCCTTTGCTATCAACTCTAGTAATGACAAAGTTACCTGCTCACACCTTAAGTGATTTTTCTTTTCAGTAAGACCTATAATGTTGTCATTGATGCGCGCCATAAGCACAATTGTTTTGATTTCGCTTTTGAGGCTGTACAACCTGTGGTACATGCTGAACAGTGTACTGCACCTAAAATGACACTCAGAGAATCCCATTCTTGGACAAAGTCATTTTGTAGAGAGGTAAAGTTGAAAATGATAACTGAATTAAGAAAAATGTCCAATATCAAAATGTTAACAGGGAATGTTAATTTAAGACCAGCTGCACAGCCTGTAATGAAAATAAGAAATTACAAGTATAAATGAATATTCTTTATTTTCCTTTCTTAATCATAGAATGACTCAATAATGCTGTTCTTACACTCTCCCTGAGGTCAACTGAGTAGGAAAAGCAGATATATAGACATATCCTTCAGAGTAGGTGCAAAGATAACCATTAACCAAACAAATGTAAGGACATAGCATCCATGTCAAAAGGCGGTTTTCCCATTCACTTTGCATGTAATGTCCCATACGTAAGGCATTTGTCCCATACGTGAGCAAACTTTAATTAGTTATAAGATGAAGGACTAATTAAATTTCCTCATTTAGTTTTGCTAATCTGGAGTTGAAATGAATAAATTAGAACTTCCTAAAGTATGATTGGTCAATGTTACAAATCTTCAGAAAAAACTTAAAAAACATACTCAAATCCTTACGTATGGGACACTATGTTCTGGGAAAGTGCATAATTTGCATAATTAATGTGCTGACCTTGTCTTACCAATTGCAGATTATACTAACTCATACAGGGGTCATGTCCATAAAGGAACTAGGTCAAGGACAAATTCTACTGATTTTAGATGAATATTTATAATTTGTCCCATACATAAGGTTTGTTTTTGATTTATGCAAATCAAGGCCATATTTCCTGCATAAATTTGCATAATTCAATATTTTCTTTGCTGGAAATATATGATTTAACTCTTTGGCTACAACATGATATCAATAACTTTTTGATAAAATCCAGATGAATTTTGAGCATCTGAGGGGACACTATCTTGGACTTGCCCTGGAAAGCAATCAGTCAGACTATTAATTAAACTACATGAATTGTATAGTATATTTTCCTTTAAAAAAACAAAGAAACTAAAAACCTACTACAAAGTAAAAAGCTATTCCGTACACAGAGCCGCAATAAAAAGCATAGCATAACTGTGTAATATGTAGAAATATGTTCTTCTTTCACAATCATGTAAAATGATTTTGTACCTTAGTGAGTACTTTCGCTTCCTACTGGTGGCTTCTTCGGACTGCGTCATAGAGGGCGGTATGATGCAGCTACTTAGGAGGCGAAAGTACTCACTACATACCTACAAAACAATTTTACATGATTGTGAAAGAAGAACATATTTCTATGAAATCACCAATCAGATGAACCTCATCCTGGAGTTGTGTAATATATTTCACAAATTGTGAATTTGGACTTGTGCATGCTTGTGTCTTTATTTACAAGTGAGAAGCACAATGATAGAACAAAAAAGAAGTACATGTACAAAATCGTGCCTTTTCAGGAGAAACAATAATTACACGTTAGAGATGGGTGGCACAATATATAGTGTTTCAGGAGGCACTACTCCCACAAGTTGGGAATTTTCAAAAATATAAACACCTCACGATATACTCCACATACAGTGCTCAGGGCATTTCAGTATATGCTTGAAATGTACTTTGCATGCATAAGTTATTTGCCACATCAGGCAATCCTCAGGCAGGGGCTGGGTGAGCTTTCTGGACAGTGGAAAACACCTTTCTTTTTGAGGTACAGTGCATCAAATTTGAATATGTTTGTAAACTGGTGTACTGGCGATTATATTTCACCCAGGGGCTTGAATAGCCATTACCCAGCAATGCATTTACAGCTCGACATGTTCCTTCCAATTTGCCTCGAGTTTACCGTGTACATAACTGTAGATAAATCTTGTCTGCTCCATTCAAAATGATAATGTGCCCTTGAATTTATGCATATTTTCCCTTAAGACACTGTAGTCTGTATACCCTATAGCAGACTGTTTCATATGTACATATTCATTGCATTCCAATATTTGGAATTCAGTTTGTATTAGTCGTTGCTGTATCAGGCAAGCCTCCAGCAAAGGCTCTGAGTGACATGAAGACGATTTGGTGTAATGATATTCATACATGATTATATGGACAGTAACCTTGGCTATCTCATAGGCAGTTTACAACAGTAGAATTCACATTGTATTATGATTTTAAAAGTGCTCAATCATTTCTTACAATACAAATCAAAACTTAAATTTTCTGAAAAGCTACAGTACTTACTTAATATGATTTGTGTTGAAATGTAATCCTGTTCCTGCTTTGAAATACTCTATGTTCTAGAATATTACAGAGAATGTTTAAATGCCAAGAAATCACCTGAGTACATATATATAGTATTGTGATGAGATTTTCGAGCTCTTGTTCAAAGCAAGCCAAAGAAATAGTATACAGTCCAGTATACAGTCACTTGAAGCCAGGCAAACCAACCAAAACAGACTGAATAAAAAAAGAGATTCGAATCTAATAAGCAAAATATCAACTTGAAAAGCACTCGGAGAGCACAGACCTCCCCCAAGCAGCTCATTTCCATCCACGCTGAAAATCGCCCAATTTCCCAATGATAAAGAAGCCTTGTGTTTACCTCACAGCTTCCTGCACAATGCCTTGAGGAGAGAACACATTCTAGTGCATGAACAAACTGTAAATACGCACAGCTGAATTCCCAAGTTCATTGACACTATTTGCCTAAGACAAAAAAATCCTTCAAAAATTCATTAAAAAATGAATCACTACCAAAATGTAGTCATCCGTTTCTAGTGTCAGTATCAACTTTTCCTGAAAGTTTCATTCAAATCTGTTCACAACTTTTTGAGTCATTTGCAAACAAACAAATAAAGAAACAAACAAACAATTGACAAACATACACTTTGTAACCTCCTTGGCGGCGGTACAAGTGTAATAAACCAACTAAACCTATGATGGTAACTGTACAATGCTTCAGTTTGTAAACGTCCCGAGGGGTTATAAGGCGTGGGTATGATAAGACAAACAAGCAAGAGCAAGGGGTACAATGAATTGAACGGGCTATTTATTTTAGAACCCACAAGAACAACAGACGCGAGAAGTTGTTTAAGTGCTCTTGAGTCGGCTGCTGGGAGGGAACATTTCCAAGACCCGTGGAGACAAGTACCTTGTGTCTGCCTTATGATGTATGCATGAGGGGAAAGAAGAGCAGATGATACGTGGGACACTTAACGCAGGTCCCCGAAGGCTTTACATCATTTCTAATCCGCTGTATGGAATTATGGCTGATAGCTGTATCTTGTGGACATGATAGAGTTGGCTAAAGGGGTTGAATGTTCGACCTTCTTGTTTGCTGCATAAATGCTTTTCAGTTGCTGAGCTTTGTCAACAATTTTCTAGATCAATTGAAGCATGAGCCGCGGGTTACTACACATAGAAAATTCAAAGTATTCTTCAAAAGTTTGATATATATTTCTCTACTTGTACATTATAGTTTTCATTCATTGTTACAAATCATATATGCCTCTCTTGTCTTCCTTTCTATTTCATTGTGCAGCAGTCTATCGCTACAGCCATTGTGCAGTAGAAGTAGAGTGGCATGTCAAATAGTTTATATTTACATTATATATTTATATATATCTATATTATATATTTATATATATATTTATATATATTTATATTATATAGTAGTAATAGATATTTTTGATTATCTTTTGCTTCACCTCACTTGCATATTATGCCTTCTGCATTATCATCTTTTCAATGAGAGGTATGTAAAACGAATGTTCGCATGCATTTTAATTTCCCAAATTTCGCGAGTGCCAAGATACGCAAAATTAAAATGCACATGAAAGTTCTTGTCTAGACTATACACATTGAATGCTTAGAGGAAGTTTGTGAAAATTTCATGCTGCGAAAAATGCCATCAGCTCCAATTCACAAAAATTTCATGCCGCGAAAATATTGTGTTTTACAGTATATAGTCATAGTGAGACTTAGCTGAAGAGAACTATTACATTATATCTCTTAGTGTCAGTATCTGTCCCTTTTTTCACCTACTCTATTATGAGATTGGGAAGAGAGGGATACCACAATTTACTTGAAAGCTAATTGCAGCAGACCGTGATGACCTACGTTCTGACCACATTACCATATTGGCTGGAATCAGCAAAAGGTAGTCTTTGTCATTCAGTCCACTGATTATGCCAGTTTCGGCTGCGTAAATGCGTGTGACAGAATTTGTCCGCTGACAAACTTCCAGTAATGAATGCACGCTGACAAGTGCTTACGTGCAGGGTACAGTGTATGCTTATTTTGTGCTTGTTTAAGCCTGTGGGATGAATTTAACCAGGGATATGATCGAGTACCTAAATTTGTGAATTGGGGCCATTGAGGCCTCCTTCGGTACTCTGAAATGATATTCAATTCATGTTTGATATTACATACATTCAGTAGTAAATGCACCAGGCTTTGTGTTAACTAGTGATGTACCAGATGTCTGAACACACCTCTCAGTACCCGGTAAGCATTGTGATGTCATCAGGTAATGAAGGGTGCACTCTGCCTGGGAAGAGAGATGAAAGAGGCATTGGAAAGATTGGGTGAAAGGGGGAAAAGGAGGCGTAGGGGGAAGAGGAGGGAAAGGTAAGGGAGGAGGAGGAAAAGGAGGAGGAGGATGAGGAAGAAGAGGAGGAAGGGGTGAGGAAGAGGAGGAGAATGAAGAGGAGGGGGATTGGAGGCGGAGGAGGAGGTGGAGGAGTAGGATGGGAGGGAGGAGGAGGAGGAAGATGGGAGGAGCGGGAGGAGGAGGAAGAGGAGGAGAAGGATGAGGAGGAGGAGCATGGGAAGAGGAGGGGGATGGGAGGAGGAGGAGAGAGGAAGAGGAGGAAGAAGAGGAGGAGGAGGAGGAAGGGGTGAAGAAGAGGAGGAGGAGGAAGAGGATGAGGAAGAGGATGAGGAGGAGGAAGAGGAGAAGGAGGATGAGGGGGAGGCAGAGCAGGAGGAGGAGGATGAGAATGAGAACGAGGAGGAGATGGGGAGGAAGAAGAAGAATTAGAAAAAATGGGGAAAAGAAGATTAACAAGGAGAATAATGAGAATGAAAGAAGCAGAGGTGGAGACAACAAGAAGGATAAGGGAAGAAGAAGATTGAAAGGAAGAATGAGAGTGCAAGAAAGGGGAAGAGAAAGAAGAGGAACGAGAAGATGGATTTGAGAAGGAGGTAGAAGAAGGATGAAAGAAGGAAGAAGATGCAGAAACAGAATGATGAGGAGAAAGAAGAGATTCAAGAAAAAGAAGAAGAAGAAGAAAAAGAAATAATAGCAGTACATGACGAGGTAAACAACAGTAGGAAGATGTGTATAGCAACTAACTTACAGACTAAAGAAGAGTATTCAGCTCACGTTATGAATGCATATTGGTGCTTAGGGTATAGTTTGAGTTTAATTGTCGAATCATGATGGAAGATTTTATAGAGAAAAAAAGCCCAAAGCTGGAGGGCAGGGGCTGAATGTAGGGACCTACTACAAAGCTTGAGGGGTGTGTAGGAATGTGTGTCTAGAACAAACCTTTGACAATTATGAATTGTAAACCATGCTCACAGTAGGTCCCTGTTGACGCGATATATATAACATGTTATGTAAAGTATACACAACAATGTGCATTTTACGTTAAGTGCTGGGATGTCTTGTAAATTCATGTATTTATACAGCTCCCCGAGCCAGCCCCTCTGTAGCCTTGGGCAGGATTTCCTGGCCGACTTTGTGTTATGCTGTGTGACAAGAAACCAGCTTCTGCTGGGGCTATGTTCGTCAGCCCAATTGCATTCATTCGCTCGTTGCTGAATTTGTGCATTGCCACAAGCCATAATCTTGTGTTGTTGAGGTCTACTGTACGGATGAAAGCCTATTTAGTGCCAGGCCATTGCACGGTTTAGTGCAAATTGTTAACCAGCCATATAGCCATGTTTTTGACTGTCTGTAGTCAGTGTTTTGTACAGAGGAGTAAAGTCTTGTGAGGTGTGCAAAACGCTTGAAACAGAGTGTGTAGAATTGAGGTGTTGATAGTGCAGGGTTTGTTTTCCGTAAAAGGGCTCCCTGGCAGTTTCTGGGGTCACATGCATTCATTTCTACAATTAAGATTTCACAGACAGGATTAAAGTTCTTTGCTGAACTTTTTTCTTGACGTGAATTCAGCATATCACTTGTAGAAAAATGACAGAAGATGCACATAAATGTATGTGAATCACCAAGTTATTGATGGTCAAGAAATATTATATTTGCTCTCAAATGTGTATGCATTGAGGTCAAAATGCACCAAATATGCAACAAGATTGGATTCCCAGCGTTTGTAGGAGGTATCTCTAATTTCCTACAGTAGGGTGTTTAGCATCCAGTGTCTTACACACATTCACAAACACACACAAAAAAATCCTGACTGATCTTTTTTAACCTGTTGAGGATGAGTCCCGAGTATGTACTTGGCAGGTGTCTATGGGAAATGCGTGTTGTAGCAAAATCAGTCCATCCTCAATGGGTTGAACGTCGTTGATCTGCTCACCAGATTTATCTTGTTTGGGATGTATCATTCTACATACATGATGTATGTGACCCTGCATCACAAAACCAACAAAAAAGTTGCAAGACATGGATTTTTAGATATGGGCAGATTCTGAAAAAGCAGACTCTAAGCTTTATAATGATGCACAACTCAATATGAATACATTCTCCTAGCCTATCTAAATATAGGAAAGAAAGATCACACTCTTGAAAAGTGTGAACTGAGAAAACAGGCTCTGAAGTGCAGGGTCTATTCAAGCATTTAATCATTACCAAGCCATGCTAGCTGTACAATGAATGAGTAAAAAAACAGGATGTAAAACACTGTATAGCAGTGACAATGAAGAGATTACCCTAAAAAAGCTGAAATTATGTATGCTCTGTTAACACATTCTATCTAAGACTAGTTCCAAATTTCAAATCATTTGAATCATCCCTTCAAAATTTATTAGAGGTGAAAGTGAGGAGTGAGTAAAGGAATCTGCCCTTAACTGAAAATCCATATAGATCTCGCAACTTTTTGTTGGTTTTGTGATGCAGGGTCACATAATATTCTCATAATCCATAGAGCACATGTTATGCTATAATTAAATAGGATTTTACCATCATGGCCCATGAAAAGCTTTATGAGGCTTTGCAGTTTTCTATGATCAATTTCATCATCTCACAGCATTGTTACCCTTGAACTGAGCAGGAGTGGTTTAGGGGGGCACCTTAGACTGTCTACTGCAGATGTGAACACCCCCCCCCCCTTTTATTCTTGTTTGTTGTGAACCCTAAAAGGGACTGTACAGTACTGGTTGAGGTGGGGATTCATGTTTTGCACATTCCTAAGTGAGATAATGAGAAACCTCTTAAGAAATACAAAAGAGCATGTAATTTTAAGAAGGATTCAATATTTATTTGATCAAAATTGGTTTTCAAATGGCTGAGATATCCAAAAAATTGATAATAATAAAAGGTGACAGACCACACCTTTTATTACGATCTCTTTGTTTCACCATGTTTTTGGATATCTCAGCCATTTCAAAATCGATTTTCATCAAACAAACTTTTGATACCCCTTAGAATTGCATGCTCTTTGACATCTCGCAGAGTGGTTTCTGAATATCTTGCAAGACGCTAAAAGCTAAATCCTCACCTCAACCAGAACTGTACACACCCTTTAATGCAAGATATTTTGTATGATATTTATGTGTGTGTATGTGAAGGTGTTTGTGTGTGTGTGTGTGTGTGTGTCAGTGTGTCTGTGTGAATGTGTGTATGTTTTAGCAGGTCCATAGATTTTATCATTAAAGGGTGTTCTACATGTATTTTCTAGTGAGATATATGTTGTTCTAAATATGTTGCTTAATTTTATTCTAAACTGAGGAAAATGACATTGAACTATAACCACTGTACACTTGAGGAGAAGAACTTTTAAAAATGTAACACATATAGAGGAAAAAAAATGTAACACATATAGAGGAAAACAATTTGTCTTGCAGTGTCCTACATATGAGTATTATCACTTAATTGTTGCATGATTTAATATCAATGAGCATATTGTTGATGCTGAATGGAGTTGAAAGAAAATCTCTGAATAGGGAAAAAACAAACAAACAAACAAACAGACAAACACAGGACTTTGAAACAAAATCACAGCCATTTGATAAGTCCCGTTTGTGAATACCATCAGATCATCTGCAGAAATGCAGATATTTTTGTTGGTGGTGTTTTTTTTTTTTGTTGTTTTTTTTAAATCTGAACAGATCAGAAACATTTTCTCTTCTCTTTTCAAAAAGGAAAAAAACTGTACAAAAATGATTCCCCATTAATCTGACTTAATTGTTTTGTTTTATCTATGTTCTGGGTTTTTTTTTTTTTTTTCAAAATCCCCCTTATGCTTCATAAAGCTTGCGCATATTGTGCTGTGATTATGGACTTTCAGTCCATAGCATCATGTAGACATGGCAGAGATATAAATCTTTTCTCTCTCTTTCTTTTCTTCTCTTTCTTTCCCTGGTGTCCATTAGGTCATTAGTTTAATGCAGATGTTTCTGTGTGGACAGTTCCTCTTGAAGTACATTCCAGTTGATGGTAATCACACTTGCTCCAAAAATGAGAGGGAGAGAAAATCTGTGTGGATGTACTAAATTGCAGTAGTTCTAATTGAATTTAAAAAGCACCACTTGAATAAGATAGGGCACCTAATTCTTTAAGCAGGCACCATGTTCATCTTGTAATTGAATCTATCATCTTCAAATGAAATGAAAGGGGCACTTTATAAAGTTGTTTGTTGTTTTTTTTATTTGCATGTAAAAGTGTCTCTCCATGTAATTGCAAACTTGTTATGTAGAAACAAAAAAGAAATAAGAAAGATAGCAACACCTTGTTATTGAATATATTGATAAACAAGATAAACACGCTAAATTTTTGTCAAAGCAGTTCTTTGTATACCTGCACTCAATATGTAGTGCATGTCTGTAGATACTTTGAGGAAACAAGCATAAAATGCAACAAGAAGTGTCATCCACCTCAACCATTTTAAAAGGGTGAATTATGTGCAAGGATTTTAAACATAATGGTATTAAATACTGTGATATAAAGATTTATCATAGCACGAAAGAAACCCAAGAAATTGTGGCATGGAATTTGGGGATCTTATGTTGGCTGTTCCTATGTACAAACACTCATTTTTTTTTTTTTTTTGACATGTTGGTTCCAAGCCACCCCATTTCTCCCAAATATTTCGGGAATTCATATTTGAAATAAGTTTAAGTTGTTTTCAAAGACTTATCAAAAACAAAATTTTTGACATGGAATTGGGTATTTGGATATTGGTCTATCTTTTTGCCGTCTCCTACATAAAATCATAGAAAGAAATGTCATAAATTGGTGATTTACTACCCTATTCCACCAACAGTTCAAGACAATTTGACTGCCTATAGAATGGTTTACAGATTTACCGACAATTTAAACCTGTTGAGGACGAGTCCCGGGTATACTCGGGCAGGGGTCTATGGGAAACGCGTGTTGTAACAAAATCAGCCCGTCCTCAATGGGTTAACCACTCAGCATGTATGAAGATTGTATGACCTAAACATAGTACATACATGTACCAATAGTTTGCACAGTCTGTAATTTCAGCTACAGCTGTAGATGTTTGTGTGATATGTGCATGTGTTTGATAATTAATTTCATTTTGTCAGAAATAACATTATTTTGCAGACAATGAATTTTATTTAAAAAAAGAATTTTTACAAAAAAAAAGCTTCACAGGAAAACTTGAGACAATAATACCTTTTAAAACAGAAAGCAGATGTCTGCATGTGGCTATAATGAAATATCTTTACATGCCAACGAATTCCATGAATATCTCATAGTACCTCACATAGAGAGAAAGAAGAAAAAAAAAATCAATGAAACCTTGTTTGCATTACTCCTTGTTGCTATTCATATGAGTGCAACTCAGTTTATTCCTAACAGGTGATAGGAACATAATAATCGTTATTCTGTGGAAGTTTTTTAAAATTTGTCAAGAATAGAAAACTGATTATTGACATTCTCCTGGCTACTGCTAATATTTCCCTGTAGATTCGGTTTAGTAGTAAATGACTGCAGGGTGATAAAGCAGTGTGTTTTTTTTTTGGGGGGGGGGTGGGGGGTTGGAGGGGCAATTTAAAAAAAAATGAAATATTTGATACATAGAGGTGTGAATGTTGTGATGTTAGTGATGTATATTGATTTTTACAGCTCTGGCTTTTGATTGAAAAGCTAACCTACTGCTGTGGCAATTATGAAAGAATACCATTACAAGTAAATTTTGTGGGGGGGGGGGGTGGGGTAGCAAGAAGAACAACTCAATTGGATAGTAAAAATTGCCCAAGAGCTAAAAGATGACATAGAAATAGATGAGCAGATTGTTAGAAAGGAAAGTTATAAAACCAATCAAAACCCCAAAGAAGAAGAAAAAAAAAACACAATACTTCCGTTGGTATTCAGGCAGAATCCATCCGCAGTGTTCTCTTGTTTTAAAATTCATTCTTGATTCATAGTGTGTATAAAACTGATGAGCTCTACACCTGTGAGTTAATCATACATTCTAAGGGCACCCGAATAGGGTCCGTGAAAGTCTGTTAAAATTTAGTAAGCTCAGCCTTGATTGCTGTTTACATCTTTGTACTAGTTTTATAGCAAAACCAGCACGCTACTACATTGTACTTTGGAAAAGATAAATTCAGAGACAAAAATACACCTATGCAGTTTTCATACAGACAAAAAAAAACCCCAGATATTGATAGAAGAACTTTGGTCTTTCAGTTGACGTAATTTTTCTGGTTAGCACAAGCAAACATGAATTTAGGTCCCAAGTGCAGACACTCCTTTCTGCATTTCAGGATCCCGATATACCAGGTTCCCATGAGGTAGGGGTTAATAGAAGAAGGATCATGCATTATGTATGATCAAAAGTGGGTCAGAACTGAACCACTGGAGAGGAAAAAATAAAACACCTGCTCACAGTGAACCTAACCAACTGTACACCTCTTGGCAGCTGAATGCATAGTAATAATGCATTTTAAAATCTAAATGTGGATATTTGCATGCGAGTCTTATGTGAAAGCATTTGAAACAAAAGTTGTCATTATGGCCCCTATTTTTTTTTTCCGGGGGGGGGGGGGGGGGGGGGGAGGAGGAGGAAGGGATTTGGTATCATTGACTGCTTTCAAAATGTAAAGCTGAGGTCCTTGATTTATTTCATAAAACCCTGTCCTCTTGGCCTGGGGTTGCGTCATTGTACATATTTCCATGAAGAGAGGGGGTCCATAATTATGCCGTAATTAATAAGATGATTTGTGAACCTTTCTTGAAATATGCATTGTCATTGCTCAAGGAGAGTGATGACTGCAAAGAAAAAAAAAACTTTTATTTTAATAGAATATAGCAACAAGAATGACTCTTGTCTTGATTTCCTTTCAAAGTGGCTTGTTCCAGTTTTCAAATCGTTCGCCATGATGATTCTTCTTATCTGATGGTTCAACCTTGAAAGCATTCATAGTGTGTTTGTCGGTGTGTGTGTGTATGTGTGTGTGTGTGTGTGAGGGTGTGTGTGTGTGCGTGGCTGCCCTGCATTAATCATTGAAATGTCTGAATGCTCGCGCCAATTGACATTTCAATGCCGTGCAGAAGCAGGGCGGGTCTTTACACGCCAATATTTTTCATCCTCCTGTCGTAGCCATCAGTGAAGTCGTATACATTTTGTTGTGGCACCGGGGAGATGCTCCGGCCAAGCAGATTTGAAAAACACACATATCATTTTAATGCCAATTTAAAGCCCACTCTTTGTTTTTGTAAATGACACTACCATTTGGAACAGCTACTGCAGTATCCCAATTTTGCCAGCTGGTTTGTTTGTTTGCTTGTTTGTTTGATTTGTACACTTGGATTGGGTGATAACTTTCTATGGATCAACAGAGTATTTGTTAGCACAATCAAAAATAGTTCGAATAGTATTCAGACTTTGTTAAGAGTGTGAGAGAGTAAACATGTACAAGGTGTACAAATATATTGTACTCCCCTTGCTCTTTACCATAAATAAAAAAAGCTATTGCATTTTTCAAAAATAAAAAATAGAAGAAAAGTCAGTGAGGGGTGTAGAATCCATTTAACAACAGAGTTGTTTTCTTTTTTAAAGTCTGAAATGAAAGCTTTGTTTTCATTATCATCACTAGCTGAAATCCTTTCTCTCCTTTCACATGGTTGTTGGCTGAATGAAGTACCGTACACATACAGTATCTTGCTAGGAACCATACTCTATTGGTCGAGCCATTAGAAAGTGGCCCTTTTCCCTATTGCTGGATGTTTTTTAATGAAATACAATTCTTCAAAAATCATCCAATCAGAAATTAATGCTCATTTGGGACCTTAGGTTATTGATATATACCCATTTCTAGCAAGAGACCAATTTCCACAATTCAGCATGTTTCACAACTAGACACAAGTTTAAAATAAATGGATGCTATTAGAATACAACTGATTTATCAGCAGTTTGTCTCAATTTGTCTTTAATCTTGACACTTTGCTTTTAAAACTCCAACATTGTCTAGCTTGGACCCATAGTACCCCACAAGTTATTACTAGCTCCTACTAACTTCTGTTTTATTGGTCTTGGGTCAGCTGATGTATGTAAATTTATCTCACCCTCTATCCAATGAAAGGAATATATTATAATGTATTGCACCGTTACATAAGAAGTGAATCTCTTTATTTGCGTATAAAATGGATCTCTGTGTTTGGTACATGTACATGTGTGCGAGTGATGAAGTGCTATTTAAATGGTTACTCTAGTCACGTTCCGAGACATGTTTTGATATTTCCCGATGATAATTTAGTCACGCTGGCTCATGAATCATCAAGACATTCACTGGGGTCAGTTTGTTCCCCACACCCAGGTCTTTACAGATCACACAGAATGTATTAAAGGACAAATCCACCTTCATATACATTGTGTACATGTGGATTGAGTGAATGCATCAATATTGGTAGAACACACCAGTGAGAGTTTGAGGAAAATTGGACAATCCGTTCAAAAGTTATGAATTTTTGAAGTTTTTGCTCAGTCACTGCTTGATGAGAAGACTACTACAGCTTGTGATGTTACATATGTACTATGATATAAAGAAAATGATAATGAAAAATCAACATATTTTCATTTTTCTCGCATAATAACAGAACACTCGACTTGCCTCTTTCAGAAGGCGGGGGAGTAATATTACCCTTAAACATACAGTTGTACGTCAGTGACAAGTCGAGGAAATGTGCACTTTTTTTTCAAAAAATACCATTCTGTGAAATTCTCTTTATATTTTCCTTACTGTAAAAGTGGAAATTTTCGCGGTGTTGAAGTTTTCGCGCATTTCGCGCAACCAGAAACTAGCGCGAAAATAAAAACACGCGAATATTTTTGCTTGCCATACGTTCCTGTGCGTGATGTCTTGATTCCGCGGAATTAAAAACACACGAAACTCTTCTGACCCGGCCTAGCACGAAAAATTAGTCGCGCGAAAATATCCACTTTTACAGTATATCGTTCTACGCATGAGACATCATACACTGTAGTAGTCTTCTCATCCAGCAGTGACTGAGCAGATACTTTAAAAATTCATAACTTTTGAACAGATTGTCATATTTTCCCCAAACTTTCACTGATGTGTCCTACTAATGTTGCTGCATTCACTCAATCCTCATGTATATGAAGGTTGACTTGTCCTTTAAAGGGATCGTATAGTTTTGGTTGAGATCTAACTTCAGGTTTCTAACATTTTCAGGTGAGATAATAAGAAACTTTTTATGAAATATGAAAGCGCATATAATTCCAAGAGGAATTCAACGTTGTTTTGATGAAAATTGGTTTTGAAATGGCTGAGATACCCAAAACAGAGCATTCCTATATTGCTTTGTTTTACTTTGTTTTTGGATGTCTCAACCATTCTAAAACTGATTTTCATCAAATAAACTCTGAATTCCTCTTAGAATGGTATTCTCCATACTCTTTCACAAGTGGTTTCTTGGTATCTTGCAAAAAGTTCAAAGCCCAATCCTCATCTCCACCAAAGCTATACCATCCCTTTAAAGTACAGTAAGGGTTTCAAATTGTGTTGATCTAGTAACTGTGTAGGTGCCAGAAGTCACTGGAAATCAAGAGGCGTAGAGCTGCGTTGACTTCTCAGAGAAAGTTATGTCGTATAAAGTGATGCGTACATCATCAAGTCTATGGGGTTTACTAGGTGACTTGCATACCTTGGTACCATCATGCGATCACTTTTCATAACAGTGACATCGAAGACCGGTGTTGCAAATGCCCCCGTGTCTTCCTGACCCTCTTATCGCAGTTTTGTTTTAAACAGTGACTGGCCCAACAAAGAGAGCATGTTGTTTTTTATTACAACAAAACAACTGGAGATATTATATTTTGTGTGTGTCTGTGATCTGTCTGTCTGCCTGTCTGTCTCTCTTTGTCTATACCACAGCTTGATGAATAGGGTATCTTCTTCTGGTTTGCTTATTAGTCTGTATATATCTGTGTGCATATGCCTGTGTATTATATTATAAATATTCGTACAAAAAAATATGTGTGTTTCTATACATAAATGTACATTGTGCATGTTATTTTCATTGTTATTATCATTATTTTAATTATGATTGTTTAATATGAAATCATTTTCTGTAATTCCAAAGAAGATGTGTGATGTGTTGAAAATTAGGAGCAACCATAAAAAAGATTTGTTAAACGTTAATAATGCGTTACTGATCTCTTCCATTTCATATTGTATGCATACACGGTATGTCTACACACACACACACACACACACACACACACACACACACACACGTACAGTTCAGCATTGTCTGTTATTATAACATTGACTCCTCTGATTAAAATGCCACCAGGCCTCAGGATGTTTGAGGCAATCAGGGGTGGGGGGAGGGGGCCCTCGGACTGCATATGAGGCAGAGCCCTTTCAAATGCAATTCCTTTGGATATTTTTATGTTTCTGTCAATAAAAGAAAGGATAAAAAGGTCAAAGGAGGCAGGTCCTGTCGGAATGCCAGGGCGATAACTCTTCAGTCGTAAAGGCTCAATGTTTCTTCCCCTCATATTATTTAATAGCATGGCTGTACAAGAGAAAAGAAATGCCCGACGCCTGTGTCTGAGTGCAGGCTTTGATTATCCCTCGGTAGTGCACATTTTGCCCCCTGCCTCTCAGACGTTGTAATTCCCTAGAAATTCAAAAAGCAGCAGCAACAACAAAAGCTACAACAACAATAACAACAACAGCATCAACAACAATCACCTGCACACACACATACACACACACACACACACACACACACAAACACAAATGTGGCTTTTACAGTAAATAGGAAAAAGCAGAGGACATACAATGTAGCATCATCACGTAGAGCTTTTGAAAAAAAAAAAGGTGGTATCGGTGGTATAGTATTGATTGAGGTTTGGGATGCAGCTTTTTACTTTTTGCGAGATACTCAGAAACCGCTGTATAGAATGTTAAAGAGCATACAATTCTAAGAGTAATTCAATGTTTATTTGATGAAAATCAGTTTGAAGTGGCTGAGATATCTAGCAACAAATTAAAACAAGATTTTAATAATTGATTTGTAGTTGGGTCCCAAAGGTGGGTCCCTTGATTTATTAGGATCGCTCTTGTTCAGATATCTCAGCCATTTCAAAACCAATATTCATCAAGTTAAACTTTGAATTCCTCTTAGAATTATATGCTCTTTCATATTTCATGAGAGGGATCTCATTATGAAAAAAAAAATCATCATCAAAAATGGAAAGATGAAACCCCTACGTATGTAGTGTCAATTTCCCATAGTACAAGTTAAAGGGATGGTATAGTTTCATTTGAGATAGAGCTTCAGGTTTTCAACATTTTTCTTTTTTTTATATTTTTTTGAAATATGTAAGAACATAATGATTCAATGATGAATTCAAAGTTTACTTGATGAATATTGGTTTTGAAATGCTGAGATATCCAAAACAAGTCCAAATTTTATTAAAGATTACTTTCCATGTGTTGATAGTGTTTATGCAAAAACCCAGTTTCAACTGTTAATTTGTACTTTAGTAGGAATTTCTTAAATGAAAGCAAGAAAGACAAAGGGTTCCCAAACTACTACCTACCATTATAACCCGGACAATGCAAGATTAGCTTTCTCTTTGTGTAGCACCGTTTCTAGAGAAATCTTTCATTACCAGGGGCGGATCCAGGAATTCCATAAAGAGGGGGCGCCTTTTCAAAATTAAAAGGGCGCATGCACTCTCCCCCGTTTTTTTGTTTGTTTTTGTTTCAACAAAAAAAAAAGGGGGTGCGCCAGGTGCGCTCCCGACCCACCACTGATTACCATCACATTTTGCAAATATTAAAGGGATCGTATAGTTTTGGTTGAGACCTAATTTCAGGTTTCGAACATTTTTTGGTGAGATTATGAGAAACCTCTTACAAAATATGAAAGAGCATTTAATTCTATGAGGAATTAAGCATTTATTTGATGAAAATTGGTTTTGAAATGGCTGAGATATCCAAAAAAAGAGTGATTCTAATAAAGTGTGGGACCCACACTTTATAACGATCGCTTTGTTTTACTTTGTTTTTGGATGTTCCAGTAATTCCAAACCCGATTTTCATCAAATACACTTTGAATTCCTCTTAAAATGGTATGCTCTGTGTATATCATAAGTGTTTTCTCTGTATCTCGCAAAAAGTTAAAAGCCCAATTCTCATCTCCACCAATACTGTACTATCCCTTTAATGCCCATTTTGTACAAGGATAGCATAATGTAGATAAAATCTTTGTAGGATCACTTGCACAAACACAACACAAGTATGTTGGTAGCTCATGTTTGTCAACCAGTAGTGATTTAATAATGAAATTGATATTAATGCTGAGTTTATTTGTGCTCCAAACTTGTGAAGCACATTGTATAGTGTGTATACATGGATATCACCATCATGCTGATCCCACAAAGACATGATGTACAATTGTACGTACAGGCCAGTTGGTCGCCATGGCTACCAGATGAGTTCACACACATCATAGCTATTCACTGCACATCTATTGAGATAGATTAAATAGAATTACTGGCACTTTGCAGCACATGAAGAGAAGGTCATCTCACAAAGTATGCACCTGTACATGTGTGCAGTACCAAGCAGCATGCTGCCATGGGAACAATACTTTCTGTGTAGTCAGTCACCAAATCCCAATAGTAGTTTTGGTAGCAGAATTCATCATAGAAGCAGAACATGCAGCATTATGAATTGGAGATATATGGCTGGAAATACACCCTTGATATTTACATCTATCTTTAGCCAAAGTTGTAAAACTTCCTGTTGACATTATAAGATAAATAATAAACTTCCTGTTGACATTATAAAATAAATTTTTGCTATGACAATTTTGTGCTCACCCTGCATAGCATTACATACATGTATGCCAAAGGAACTCAAACTCACACAGCTTATTAACTCTTTATATTAAATGGGTTAGTCAAATACCGGTTAGTGATTGGCTAAATACAGTCACGTGATGGAGGTACATTCGTTATGTTCGCCCATGGGCGAACATTCTTGTTATGTTCTCCCATGGGAAAACATTTTCACGTAACAAATACCCGTGTGCACAGTGAATTTGGCTCTGCACGAGCTAGCGCGATCGAGTGCGTTGTGCGCGTGCTGGACCTTTACGCTAAGCGTACCATGATATCAATAAGGTATAGTATGGTTTGATGCGCCACTTTCAGAGCGTGAAATCAATTGATAATGATGGTATTTTACTAACCCATATAATATAACAGATGATGACTTTTGTTGTCGGGAACATACCAAACGTTCAACCCTCAGGGTTTGAAATGCTATTTCGGGAGGTTATAAGTCCCTCAATAGCATTTCAAACCCTTCGGGTGAAACATTCAATATGTTCCCTCCCCTGCCAGTCATCATCTATATAATGCTCCACGGTGTAAACCCCCTGTGTGCCACATTATTCTGAGACAGCAACGGTAAACATGCTTTGGAAAGACATTATGTTTTTAAAATCAATGTAACTTTTATGCATATTTTTTACCCTCGATGTGTTGTGAGCAAAGGTTGTAGAGAAAATGCCAAGCTTTGCTTTGATGTAAATTGTATGACAAATCTATGATCGTTTTTCTTTCAAATGACCAGTAGCTTCCTTATTACAGAGGCATGACTTTTGCACACAAACAGTGACAGAAACTGAGAATTTGCTTGCAGATCCAGTAGGGAACACTGCTTGGTTGTCAGTCACCACATAAAATGCAAGCTACCTGTGACAGGAATGGAATCATGAGAAATGCTTTAGTTGCACTTTGGAATTTGGCAATTTATTGATTGATTTGGGCGGGTTTGTGCATTTGAGCAGAATATGCGAAATTGGCACGCTGTTGACTGAGTTGGCCGTGCGAATGTGGCATATGAAGAGTTTAACTGGTTAACTATCAAACTTTTGAATCAATCTATCATAGCAGCATAACTGTTTTTGCTTGATGAGATGTAAATGACCATAATACAACATTTTTTTTTCAGCGAAAGTGGAACATGGAAAATAGGCTTCAACAATATTATTCAATGTCATCTACCAGCGTGTACCAAGCTACATTACATGTAAAGTTATTTTTGATAGTCATTTGATTCTTTGCTCAGGTATTTATATGCAATGATCACAAAGAATGATTGTGTATCTATTGGGAGGTTTATTGGCATGTAAACCGTACATGTAGCTGCCCCCAAGCCCATTTGGAATGGCTCGAATGTGCCTCATCCTGATAGAGATGATGGGGAAGAGATCAGGAGTGATGAGAGTGGTAGATTTGTCACATCGTCTCCACCCACATCTGACCGGAGGTAAATATGTGATGCGGAGACCGCAAGCATCTGCCAAATGGGGGGTGGGGTGGGGTGGGGGGGGGGGGAGAAGACAGAATGGCTGCCGGGTTAATTTGTCTGGCAGATGCCCGAAAGATGTCATAGAACTGTCAATTTGAGAGGGCCATTAGGGGGAACGGCTGCCCTAATCCTCGGTAAAGGAATAGGCCATTAGTGTAAAGTACAATGTACGTTCGCGGCTCCGGGGTCTCTGGAAGAAATAACAAGTGATGCGGGGAATGGGGAGTGGAGGGGGGGGGGATGATGGTTGGAAGATGGGCAGTGGATGATGGTGTTATTGCAGGAGAAAGCTTGATAGGAAAAGATCTGAGATTGGGGAGGAGGGGGTGTGGGCTTGAAACCATGAAGATGCTAATGAAGTAAAACAGTTTAGTCCAAGCGTCCATCAAGATTGGGCAGGTCAATCCAAATTAAATTGGTGTGCTCATGCTGGATACGTGTGCCTGTGTGTGTGTGTGTGTGTGTGTGTGTGTGGGAGGGGTGGATGGGAGATACAGTAGGGGTATCTTTAACGTTAAAGGGGGTGTTCATAAATTGCAATGCAGTGCACGAGATGTACAGAGTTGTACAGAGGCCCACAAACTGCATGTCTGTATAAAGCTTGTGTTCAGTTTCCTATTTTGAATTCAGTCTCAATACTCCCTCTTTCCCCCTCCCCCTCCCTCTGCCCCTCCCCCTCCCCCTCCCCCCCTCCCCTCCCCCCCCCCCCTTGTGTAGAATTGTATGATATAAATGCTGCATATTGCCCATTTTCTTTTCCATTCTTGTTTTGGATTTGTAGACCTCCCAAATATCTAATGTGAATCTAAACCCAAGGTACAAATGCTACTTATGTGCAGCTTTATAGAAAAATAATCTGCTAAAACATTTTAACATGTCAAAGAATGTTTATCTAAAACTTTAAAAATATGACCAAATGCTATCTTTGAAGACATTAAAATGTGTCAAAAAATGATCAACTAAAATGTTAAATCATGTCAAAGAATAATCTACCACCCCCCCCCCAAAAAAAAAAAAGTCAAAGAACTATTTACTAAAACTTAAAAAACATATGCCGGAATAATCGCAGTAGATGCCCAAAACATGTCAAAAAAGATCTTATTTTATCACCATGAAAACGTGTCAAAAACAATTTTCAACTTAAAAACATGTCAAAAAACAAATTTTCTATAACTAAAAAATGTCAAAGAACCATCTACTAAAACTTGAAAACATGTCAAACCCAATATCAGAAGGTAATAGTTTTAAGTGTAACATGAGCTTGCCACTGATGGAAATTGAAATTGTCGTCCCACAGGAATCCAGCTGCGTGGTTCAAAGTAAAGTGATATTGTGACGAGCTATTGTGATTGGCGCGTGAGCTGCCAAAATGTTTGCCACTTCAGAAGGATGTTCGACTTTTTGGGGGAGACATCGGGGGGGGGGGGGGGGGGGGGGCGGGGATTACTTTTGTCCTTGTAACTTGACAAGAGGGTTGATGAGGGCTCTCCACCTTTCAGATAGAAGATATTGAGAAATTTGATGGAGAAGATTAGGAGTTTGGAATGTGTAGAGGGAAGAGGGATATCAAACAGAGAGAGAAAGGAATAAATGGACCGCCTTCTGATGAGGTACTTTTGAAGATATTTCTTTCAAAACAAGAGGATTATCTGGCACATAAGAAGTGAGCAGGGGCTAAAAATATTCGGTGAAAAGAAAATGAGAATGTTAAACCTTTGACATTTGACAGAAGCGGTTTAATGAAAGGTCAGTGACTATTTTAAACAAGGTATTTAGCTTTAGCTCTACGATGTTAGTTCATTGCAGCTGAAAAATGCTTGAGAGACAGCATCAGAGAAATGAGTGAATGCAAGTAAAATGGTTAAAGAGAAAGAAAATACTTTATGAAATGCACTTTTACGCCACTGATTCACAAATTGTCCCACATCGGTGTAAACAATTCATTAATTGGAACAAATGCACTTTTAGTTTTATACACAATTAGCCGTGTATTTCATGCTGAATGGGTATAAAGTAAATTTTATGTGCACATGCAAGCATGAACATTATTTGTGCATTTATTCAGTGTATGCAATGTACACTGTATGTGAGGGATGAGAGAGAGAGAGAGAAAGAAAGAAAGAGAAAGGTAGAGGGGCAGGCAGATAGAGAAGAACAAAGATACCCTATTGATGCTTGTGTAGCGAGTAATGAGAGTTTTGCCTTGGAACATTAATCCTTGATGGAGTGTGTCACCATGTGAGGCCCTCATGAGGGCAGTCAAACTGTATTGGATACCGGTCTTCTCGAGGCCAAGACCACACAAACTGTCTCCCCCCTTCTGTAGAGTTTAAAGACCCGATATTGAATGTGGTGATAACCAAAGATAGTAGATAACAAGATACGAAGGCGCGCAATAAAAATGGACACAAAATGGCTACCCTACATGACGATACAAAAGAGAGCTAAGTACAAACTCAGTACACCTGAAAACATCATTCATTTCCAAAGGTAGTGGTATTTTTATTATCTTAAAGAAAATTAAAAAATTATAGCCGTAGCTTTTTTTCGATTAAGGGGATTATTTTGAAGAACGAGATTTTAGAGTAATAAGGATTATTTTGTGGAGGTAAAAATTTGGCAACAACATGATCCCACAATCAAAACGCTTGATAAACAACAACAACATCTTCAAAGACAGCGCGTCTCAGGCAAAGACACACATCACCTGAGACGCGCTGTCCCTGAAGCCGCTGCTGCTGTTTATCAAGCGTCAAGGCAGCACGTATCAGGTGATGTTCGTGATACGCTTGAGGACCGCGCGCTGTCCATTTGTTTTGTACAGGATTAGCGCGCACTTTTTGTGTCTTATTAGTTAAGCGTCTTTGGTGATAACATGGAGTGGAAAGGCTGGTCCGGCTCACATTATATGCTTGAGAATCTGTGTAACAAATTGTGTATAGTTTTATCACTGATCTCTGTATATGTACACACACAGACAAAGAATCTTGACTGGGCTCGACCGTTACCGATGAGCGTACGCTTTAATGCACATATTCTCTGACCAGTGCTATGTGGGTTTTTGATTGTACCCCAGTGGGCAGCAAATGAATTTGGCCACCCATAAATCCCCCTGCTACTGGGTATTTTACTCTTTATGTGCCATGCTTGCATGCCTGACAGTCGACGACGTCATGCCTAGTTTGCATATTCTGCTCAAACGCACAAACCTGCCCCAAACTGTTTGATGAATCGACAAATGCTATGGTACAATAAAAGCATTTCTCACTATTCCATTCCTGTCACATGTACATGTAGCTTGCAATTTATGCCGTGATTGACTATCAAGTGGTGTTCCCTGCTGGTCTTGCATGTAAATTCTGAATTTCTGTCACTTTTGTGTGTGCAAAAGTCATGCCTCTTCAATACTGTAGCTACTGGTCATTTGAAAGCAAAACAATCATAGATTCGTCATACAATTCACATCAAAGCAAAGCTTGGCATTTTCTGTACAACTTTGCTCTTTACATATCCATGATAACAAAAATCTATAAAAGTTACATAGATTTGAAGAATAATTAATGTTTCCCCAAAGCATGACTATGTTACTGTGTCAGAATAACATGGTGCACAGGGGGTTTACACCAATATGGCACACAAAGAGTTTGACATAAAGGGATTGTATACTTTTGGTTGAGACCTAATTTCAGGCTTCTAACATTTTTTGGTAGATAACGAAAAACCTATAATGAAATATGAAAGAGCATGCATTATTCCAAGAGGAATTCAACGTTTATTTGATGAAAAATGGTTTTGAAATGGCCGAGATATAAAAAAACAGAGCTATCCAAATAAAAGGTGAGACCCACATTTATTACGATTGCTCCATTTTACTTTGGTTTTGAATGTGTCAGCCATTCCAAAACCGATTTTCATCAAATAAACTTTGAATTCATCTTAGAATGGTGTGCTCTGTACTGTCTTATAAGTGGTCCAATCCAGTCCAGTCCAATCCTCATCTCCTCCAGTACTATATCACCACTTTATAGGGATCCAGAGATGAAAATCTCATCAGACGAGAGAGATCAGAGCGATTTCAGAGTCATCCTGATTACTACAAGCATCCAGACATCATTGTTTTTACAGGCACCATGAATTCAAAAATACCCGTCATGATTGAAATCACCGTAGACACGTTATTTTTGTCATGTTGAGTAGAAGACCAGCAACTTAACTTACATTACGGAGACAAGTCACTGTAGCAACATCCCTTCGCTGTAATATTACTGCAGATGCATGCAAATTCATGTTGATCAAAATTTATAATGTGAACCATTGACAAGATTGTCAAAACTTTGTCACAATGAGTGAAGATAAAATTTCCCTCCTAAACTCTCTGGAAAATTTGTGAGATTTGGTTTGTGTGTTTTTCTTTAGTTTTGTGTGTGTGTTGATCTGCATACATATTTGTGCACAATACATGTATATTTAATGACTGCTTGTTTGTCTGTTTGTTTGTGTGTGTCTTGTTCATTCTTTGTTCATTTATTTATTCATTTATTTATTTGTTCTTTCATTCTTCAAGCAAATACACCAATTGGAAACATAATTAGCTTGTTTCGTTCAGTAGGCCCCTAAGTACTGTAAATCCTATGCTTTTAACATGAATCCAGAATATTGTCATTTCCGTGAGCTCCTGGGTCCACTGTATGCTTTTTTAGAGGAGTTTATACTAAAGCAAAGGTTTGAGTGAAAGTGCGTCAGACCCACAGTCTCTTGTTTAGGTTCGGCTGACTAGAGGAACAGGGTATGTCCTGTGTATTGAGTCTCTGTGAGCAGTACAGTATCTTGGAGGCAGGGTGTTAATCGGATTGTCTTACACTATGCCTTCAGGTAGCAATCTAACCCATTGCCTCCCCCAGGTGCTGTTATTTCCACATCGGGTTAATTAATGCACAGGCAGCACAGTCGGTTCTCGGAGGCATCAGCTTATTTAAAGCCATCCCTTACGGGAACCTGGTATACCAGGTTCCCAAAGTGTGGACAAGTGTGCCTGCATTCGTGACCTAAATTAATGTTTATTCATGTTATGCTGTCCAGAAAAATTGCTTTGAAAGAAAGATTACAGTTTCTTCTATCAATATCATTTTTCATCTGTATGAAAACTGTGTATCGCAGTATTGTTTGCCTTTTTTCCAAAGTACAGTTTTTGTAGTGTGCACTTGTTTTGATATAAAAATCATGCGAAGATGTGCATAGCGATCAAGGCTGAACTCAGTAGATATTTGCTTTCGCTGACCCCATTCAGGTGCCTCTTTTGTGTATAACAAAAGAGTTTGTGAGCCCATCAGGACACGCTCTATTCATACCTTGCGCTTGATTGATATTTTCATTGTTCGATGGCACATGTATGTACAGTAGTTGACCATGGAAAGGGGATTCATGTACCGCTTGACTGCTTTCACACAGGTGGATTACCAACCTGTCTGTTCTCTGTCTAACTGCAAAAAGAATTTCGTTAGCGGGCAATGGAGGCTCTCGGAGAATTGCGGGAGGAACGGGTTAAGGGGACAGACACAACTCGTCACCCAAAGTGATTGATGACCAACTGATCCTTGTTGAATGTTTGCATGTCCTTAACATTAAGAGTCTATGTTTGCATAGTCGAGGGTATGTTTGTGATGGGAAGTGTGGTACAGCTCCTCAGACATTCGTGGAGCCCGCTGTCAACCAACTCATTCAGTGCAGAATTAACCCACTGAGGACGGGCTGATTGTGCTACAAGATGTATTTCCCATAGACACCTGCCCGAGTATATTCAGGACTCGTCCTCAATGGGTTAAAGTTATCGTTTACCATTGGGAGCAGTGATTTAAAAAATGTTCGAGTTATCACATTTGATGCCTATGTATAGGTTAGTTGTATCACAAACCGTCCTACCATCTACAAATTTTGCAATAAATCCTAACAGGAGATATCACTATTTTTCTCAATAAACCATAACTGTAGATGGTTTACTCTAGAAACAGTTTTATTATACTATTGTTCATATTTTACATATTTAGTGTACCCATCATTGATTTTACTGATATACATTTCCACTTTGGTTGTTTCTATCCCTAACTCACAATTTAGGACTATTTTGAAGCACTAATCTGGGTTTTTTGTTTCATCTGCAAATGGTAAATTATGCCTGTAACGAAATTGAAGAATTACATAAACTATAGAATTTCAGGAATTCTGGCCTAGGTTGCCTCCTAGTTTTTCAATTCATGTAAAACCTTGCAGTATAGCAAAAATCATTATTATTAGATTGAAAATCTGACTTTTCAATTAACATTAAAACTAATTTCTCAGTTAGCCACTGTAAACTTATTTAGAAATAACAATATTTTAGGGAGACTGTACATATTTACGTGTGTGTGTGTGTGTGTGTGTGTGTGTTTAGCTATAGTGGTGAGATATCTTCCTTAGATGTGAAAATGTTAAGATGTAAATAGTACTATGTGATGTTCAGAAACTACCTATGGACATGCATTTATCTTTCTTTGGCCCTGCCTTTTCTCCCACATTTCATTTTAGAGTTCTCTTTTAGTTAAACATTACAAAAATTAGCTGTAAATAATCAGCCCCCTTGTTTTAAGTCTCGAAAACTAAAAGATTTTGCATAATTAAAAATCCTGTACAACAGTATCAAGAGCTGTGAATTTTCGAAGTTTTCTACATAGTGACTTTCACTTGAGTCTAACACTGTAATTAAGAACTTGTAAGTATGTGCAAAAAAAAAAAAGAAAGAAAGAAAAAGGTGGAAGTAAGCCAGTGTTGACTTGTATCGGGAAGACTGTATTTTAGGAGGAAATGTCCCGATATACACTGTATTTATGTATACGTGTAAGCTTGATTTTAGTTCTGCATTCAATCAGGTACAAATTGAGTACAAATTTCAAAAGCACTAAAAACAAAGAATAACTAGTGCAGTTATTTGAAATGATAATGTAACAGTACACAAATAGATAAACATTAAGCAATTGAATTGAGACATGCAATAAGATTTGGTGTTTTTCAGTAAATAACAGAGATAATTGAATGCAGGAGATCACAATCATGAGCAAGTAAGCTTGAAATGGATGTCTGTGTGTATGTTTGAGAATTATCCATACTACTAGTAAGTTATCTTGATAAGATATGAAAGTGTTGCAATAAGTATATTATTTCAATATGAAAGTGTAAACCACACTGTTCTGTTGTGAATGTTTTAATTAGAAGTGATTTTTTTAAACCTTACAGTTGTACATTGTATATCAAACCAGGCCCTCTACAAGTACAAAGATGTATGTCTGTCTCACTCACATTCATACACAGCAGTTCCAAATGAAAAATCTATGTATAGTATGTATACGTATACTTCCAAGTACAATGTATGCAAATGAAATGATGTGTGGCTGTTTTGCCTGTGAAGTGCTGATCTTGGCAAAGATGTGTAGCAGTTGGCATTGTTTGTGTATGAGGATAGGGTAGGGTAAGGATGGTGAAGTGGAGGGAGGGGCAGGTGGGGGTGATGGGGATGAGGAGAATGGTTGAGTTGGAGAAAGTGGTAGAGATGGGGGGTGAGGGGCGGCGGTAATACTGTAAGCATTTTGTACCGCCTCTACCCCCATACCCACTCTTTTTCTTTCTCTCACTCTCTTACTCTACCCCTCTCGCTCTTTTCTTTGCAAAGGCATGTGGCAGTTGGTTTTGTTTGCGTATGGGGGATTAGGAGGGTGAACTTGGGACAAGAAGGGGGACGGGGAGGGGAGAAGAGGGGGAGGGGAAGTGAGAGGAATAGGGCAGGGGGAATGATACTGTATGTATTCTGTACCACCTCTCCCCCCTTTCTACCCCCTTTTCTCTCCCCCTCACTCTCTCCTCTCATTCTCTCTCTCCATGTCTTTCTAACTCTCCCTGTCTCTTTCTCTCTCTCTCTCTCTTACTCTCTCCATCTCTTCCTCTATCTCTCTCTCTCTCTCTTTCTATTGCTCGTTCTTGTCCCGCATCCCAGCTGTCCGCTGCCGTCATTGGGCTGATGTGCTTGATGAACTCTTACATTAAAGACTGATGCTCCGTAATCATAGCAGGGATTCCATCATGCTGTGTTTCCATTAAGCCCTCGCCGCCCCATCCTACCTCCCTTAGATGCCCCCACACAATGGAAGGGAAATGGCAAAAAGACTCCTCCCTTAACCCTTTATACTGTGCTCTTACTGCTGACTGGCACAGAAATTGTACACACTATCCAAAGTTCCTGGAACTGAAAGGGTTTAGCCCTTGTCAACAACTCGTAGGAGAAATTATGCTGCAGAAATTCTCTTTTCATTATTATTAGATTGGCAACTTGATCTTTGTTACATGTATTTTACATTTTAAGGTAGATTCAAGGACGAACTCGATTGAATTTATTAAATCCACAAGAAAACTGCATGAACAAAAATAAAAGATCTGAAAGAAATTTACAAAAATTTGCCAAATTGGAAAAGGAATCTTAGCTGTAATCTTGTAGAACACGATGCAAATATAAGAATCAGTTACAGGTCAATCAAGTAGGATTTCAAAAATTCTGCAATGATATAAATCTTATGTAATGAACCAGAAAGGGCCCTAATTCAGGATTGTCTTTTACACTGCTATATCAATATATTCACGCAATAAAAGGGGAAGAATTGTATAAAAAAAGCACAGCACCAAACCAAAGAATGGCAGTTACATGGACCGGATGGCTCAACATCCTAATCCAGTTTATATATTTCTCATTCAGTTTCAAAGAATCTGACAAACTAATGTCATACAAATGTATGTATATTATACTGAGGCCTACAAGAAAAAAGAGTCAACAAAAATGCTTGCAGAAGATTGCACATTGCATGTAATGGTACTCATAAACCAAAAATGTCATAGTGTTTGTACATATTTGTATAAAGTAGCAAACAAGTTGTTGCAGTTGAACAGTACTGCCCCTTATCACACATTTCTTATGCTGAATATGATTACATTATCAGTCATCAGTACTAGCTCAGTCAAAATTTTTGAAGCATCATGTTTTGTTTTTTACCAAGATCATGAAAATTATAAAAAGCTGGCATTCTTTTTTTTGTTAATGTTGATGATGTTTAAAGAGGAAAAAAAAACAGTCTTTGTGTAATATCCTTGAGCTTTTCCAGGTTGGTTACTTCTAAGTTCAAGGTGAATTCCATTCAGAAGATAGCCATATGAATCTGTAAATGTTACACTTTTTGATTAACATTCAGTTTATAGGGTCATTCTGATTCAATTTGATTCGAATCGAATTTCATCAAATCAAATTGCTATGGTACACTGTAATCAGTCAAATGTGTATTTATTTTTGTTGTCTACATTAAAGAAAAAGGTTTGATATTGACTGATGCCTACCACTAGTATTCACCATCAAGCTACCGATGCTCAGGAGGTTAGTTGTGGCTTGCAACACAATGTATATATGGATGGATGCAAACCGTGCGTAATGAATAGCTCTGTATTGCTGTGTATTGAAATGTCCATTGTTCAGGCACTGATGTAGTATAAAGGCATCTCATTTTTTGGTTGTGACTTGATGCCACAAAACAGGTAATAAACTGCAACGATGCAGGAAAATGCAATTTCAGTCACGAGAGATGAAGTCCTGGCTCTGTGCTGAAAGGTGGGATACACACATTACTCTCATCACCATTAGTCCTGTGTAAATATGTGGATGAGAAGACAATCATCGGTGTGTGATGAGCAGATACCTACTCTTTGCTACAGACTAGAATAGCCATCACTAAACACCAATTTTCTCCCCTTGATTTCCCCAATAAACAGCCGCTATTAATACAATGCTGTAGAGTGTAAACCTCTGTAGTTGATGTTTTAGTGTTTGTACAGTAGTCCGTCACCTATTAACAAAACAAGTCATACTGTACACTATACACAATTGCAAAGCTCAGGGACTACCCGACTACTTACACTGTAGGCCAAAACCCTGTGTGATAAGACGTCGATCTGCATTTTACTTTTTTATATGAATACTTGTTTTGTAATCCTTGTTGTCTCTTTTACTATGTAATTCTTTGTGAAATTCAGTCTTATGACTGTGAGACATGAATTTCTCAATAAAATACCATCTACGTGTATCTATCTATCTATCTGTCTATTTATCTATCTATCTATCTATCTATCTATCTATCTGTCTATTTATCTATCTATCTATCTATCTATCTATCCATCCATCTATCTATCTGTCTCTCTATCCATCTATCTGTCTATTTATCTATCTATCTATCTATCTATCTATCTGTCTATCTATCTATCTATCTATCTATCTGTCTATCTGTCTATTTATCTATCTATCTCTCTATCTATCTATCTATCTGTCTATCTATCTATCTATCTATCTATCTATCTGTCTCTCTATCTATCTATCTGTCTATCTATCTATCTACATTGTATCTGTCTATCTGTCTGTCTATCTGTCTATCTGCCTACTTTCCTTTAAAAAGGAGTTATGTAAATGAAAATGAATTCAATTCGACAACTGACAGCTCATTTTAATGATTATTTTCTCCATTCACTGAGAAACCCTAGATTTCTTCTGCTCTGACTTCATATCTTAAAGGTATGGTACAGTTTTGGTTGGGATGGGGCAACAGGTTTCCAACATTTTTTTATGGTGATTTTTGGAGATGATGAGAAATCTCTTATAAAACATAAAAGAACATGAAATTGTAAGAGGCATTTAAAATTTAATCAATGAAAAAAATGGTTTTGAAATGGCTGAGATATCCAAAACATTGCAATCCTAATAAAAGGTGGGACTCACCCTTTATTGGTATTGCTTTGTTTTACTTTGTTTTCGGATGTCTCAGCAATTTCAAAACCGATTTTTATCAAATGAACTTTGAATTTCCCTTAGAATTTTATGCTCTTTAACATTACATAAAGTGGTTTCTAAGTATCTTGACCTCAACCGATACTGTACCATCCCTTTAAAGGGTGTGTACAGTTCTGGTCGAGGTGAGGATTTAGCTTTTAATATTTTGCGAGATATTCAGAAACCACTCTATGAGATGTCAAAGAGCATGCAGTTCTAAAGGTTATCAAAAGTTTATTTGATGAAAATCGGTTTTGAAATGGCCGAGATACCCTAAAACAAGGTGAAACAAAGAATCCTAATAAAAGGCGTTGCCTGTCACCTTTTATTGTTATCATCTTTTTTTTGTGGATATCTCAGCCATTTGAAAACCAGCTTTCATCAAATAAACATTGAATTCTTCTTAAAATGACATGCTCTTTCATGTTTCATAGGAGGTTTCTCATTATCTCACTTAGGAATGTTCAAAACATGAATCCCACCTCAACCAGTACTGTACAGTCCCTTTAAATTGTAAAAGTTTGGCATTGTTAATAATTATCTGCATCATCATGTGCAAGTTTCTTTTTCTTTATTTCTTGGAATGCTGAGGCAGTAACATCTCTCAGTTCATTGCCCCAGACCATCTCAACTCCAACTGCTGTATTTAATTGATTCATTAATTGACAATTTAAAAGATGATGCTAAGTGTGCAGTCATGCATATTGTAATGATGTCTATGGAGTGTGCATTTAATTTTTTTTTTCCAAATTTGTTATGATTGGCAAATGAATCATCTAAAGTAATTCTGCCTCCCTTTTTTTTTTTGCACATGTGTTTTAGCAGTGCAATGACATGAGCATACTTTAGGGACGTTCATGCTTCTTCTAACTCTTGCCCAAGATGTGGAATACAAATTAGCCTTTTTTTTTTAGTTTCTTGTGTTTGTATTCTAGCTGTACACAAATTTGATTTCCAGGGTATTGGTACACCTAGAAGTTATTTTAGAGGCAAAATAATTAATCCCTGTTATTTTAATCCAGAAAAATTCATCACATCTTTCTCTTTCTCTTCGGACTGTCATCACTTTTTCTCTTTTGCTGCATCCATCTCTCCCTTTTGCTTGTCGCTGCTTGCCAAGTACTTTGGAAACAGCTGGTTTGTATATTTATACAAACTTACAAAAATAGATGCTCCGTTTCACACATTTGTTGCGTGGGGAAAGTCTAATCAGCAGTCTAGAGACACCTTCTTGCATACATTTGATTAACATTTCATGCATCTTCATGCATATCAGATAAAAAGAAAATAAATTGAAATAGATCTTAAAGGCATAATTTACCGTTTGCAGATGAACAGAAACCCAGCATCAGTGCTTCAAATTACTTCTGAAATGTGAGTTAGGGATAGAAACAACCAATGTAAACATTTGAGGCAGTATAATTGATGTTAAGTATTGATATACAAAATGTGAACAATAGTTATAATAAAAATGTTTCCAGACTAAACCGTCTACAGACTTTATGGTTTTGTTGAGAAAATCTGTGATATCTCCTTATATTTTAGGCTTTATTGCAAAATTTCTATATGGTAGGATGTTTTGTGATACAACTGACCTACACTTATTCATCAGAAGTGATATCTTGGACATTTTTTTAAAATCACTGCTCCCACAGGTGAACTGGACCTTTAAATCTAAGTGTAAAGAGGGGTATCAACAACTTTGAACAATTTGTATTATGTATACTACATGTCTGCTTGCTTTGAGCCATATAATGTTGGGGAATGCTTGGAATCGGCCTCTCAGCGCCATAAACACAGTAATGTCTTTGCCTTAATGTGCATACCTGTCCAGCCGACCAATCACAGGGCAGCTTTCCAAAGGTCGCGACGTCCCGACCTCTGGCGGAGAGACTGAATGTTATCAGTGGGTCGGGAGGAGATGCCCGAAGGCTTCTATTAAGACTTGCAATCACGCCTCTTCTCTTGCTTCTTTTGAGCCCCTTTTCTCCCGGCAGTATCCATTGCAAATTAATGTCTTCAGGTTGTCAATCTTTATTTGTTTTGTGGGGGATTTTTTTAATTTTTTTTTTAATTCTACTCATTGATCCCAAGAGTCCAGAGATACACAGTTTTACTTTCAAAGAATGCCAAATGCTGAGATGTCATTTCCAGAAGATAATAACACTTGTGGCGGGACTCACTATCAGACTGAATTACAGTTGAACCTCTCGTATCCGGACAAGTTGGGACCGGGGCTCATCCGGATAAGGGATTTGGCCGGATACGCGAGACTCAATGCTTTATACATGTACATATACATACACATGTACTGATGTAGCCCATTGTAGTACCACATGTAGTAATGTGTATACTGCAACCTTTTCATTGCTACACTCAGTAACAGACCCCAAAATAGAGGTTCGTGTTTGCAAGAATGAAATCATTTTCTTTTATAAATTCTTGGGATGATTTACCTAAATAATTATTAAGAAATGTATCAAGTATATGTAATTCATGTGTGTTTGTGTAGGAGTTCTCAAGGAGTTGGGAATCCCCCTTTCCTCCCGTAATTCTTAAAGAAAGATTAAAAAATCACGGCGAGATTGCGTCCAGATAATAGAGAGATCCGGATAAAGGGAGGCCGGATAATAGAGGTTCAACTGTACTATCATCATGTGCATGGGCACAGGAAAGCATGAAGTGAATCACAACGAAGCCATAATGTCCTGCTGATGTGATGGGAGGTGGTAATTACACATAGATGCTCTGCGAGAAACGTGACATGATTTCTAATCGACAAACAAAAAATTCAGTTGATTCTCTTATTGCCATCGTCAAAATGGAAAGATTTTTTGTTGAACAAACTTCATACCATTTGTCCATACCCCTAAAACAAAAACAAACAACAAAAGAATAATGAAAATCAAAATGCACTCAAGAAAGAGCCTGTATGGACTGCATGAGTCTTACGGTCTCTTTTGACCATAGAATTACAAAGGTTGAGGGGCATGCAACCTTCTCTGTCGACTCATACCTTCAGATTAGTTCTTATTACTCCAGCCACATCAAATTACAATTTGTCGGGTGAGAATGAGAAGGGCGTTAAGTTGCCACTAAACCAATAGTGTTTGAGACAACTTTAATAATGCCCTTCTCATTCTTAACCAATGAATTTATAACCTTCTAATCCAGCTATAAATGTCACTTTTGCCATCATTTTGATTTCAAATTTACTCACAACCATCAACTCACCTAATTCGCTTCAGCTCCTACAAGGTGCTCTTTTATCGTTCCCAAATACATTGTATCAATTTACATGATGGCATTTCCAAAAGAAAGATAATTGCATTCACAATCATATTTACTTATGTACCAGATTGAATGCATAGATTGTATATTTACTTGAAATCACTTTTGAATTCTTTGTCAGAGATTTTTTTTTGTTTCAATACACATAATAGCCTTGAAATATTCATCATCCACATTGATTTGTAGGGAGTTGTGTACCCAGTGAAGTAGGATAATATTTTCAAAAGTCCTTGTGATGGTTCCTTAATAGATAATCAAGATGGCATTACTTTCTAGAAAAAAAAAAATTTCTCAACCTTTCTGATGAAAAAGAGCTGTTATCCCCAGATTATCAAGTAGTGTATATGGTAATTCGCCCACTAATGTGGATTAAAACATCATAGCTTGTGTCTTGAGGGTACACCTGTATTTTCTGTTTATACTTTGCATATTTCCATGATAAGTTGCAGTAGTCAGGTAATACTATGCATAGCCAAGGCTCATTCGGTCGTACCAATGTTGTGTTGTAATACTGGGTCATTTGCGATTGTCCACCTCAGTCTGTTTGGCCTCGCCAGTCCGTCCATTAAAGATGACCATAATATCCCACAAAGGTCGAATTCCCCCAGGCCACGGCCAGGAAAGTCTGCATCTGGGATAATGCAACAGGCCCGTATGGCTGGATACTTGTTTGCTGAACACTGGCAGTGCTGAACACTGGCAGTGCTGCGCTGAAAGGAATTAGTATTAGGCACTAATGCCTAGTGATGTACTAGGTGTGGAGAATGATATCATCTTTATGCAAAGTCGACATTTGGGGATATTCGTGAAAAAGCAATTTCTCACGGAGCGATTTGCTCAACGGATTAATGCTGGATCAAGAAACCCTTTGTATGCGTCTGCCTCAAAAGGGAGGCGGTGACACACAATTTTCAGGTGTTCATGTATATATTAATGCAATTTTCACAGTGGAATTTTGTATCACATGAATTCATAAGGAAATGAATAAATTAGATCTTTGAAGCCAGTGTCAGTATTTGTAATAACAGGAAAGCAATTGCTGGTATGTAACAAGAGTTTTGAGTTTCCAATGTGATCTCCTCAGCTTAGATTGTTATTGTGTGTGATTACAACCAACATTGCTGTTCCTTGAAAACATTTGTTGCTTTATCGTTCCGCAACTTTTGCCAACGTGCATGCAATGCTGTAATTTTACTATATTTATTGAAGTCAGTGTGAAATGTGGTGTGGCATTGCACCTTACAGCTGTCGATACCAAAGCTGTGTGCAACAAAGGAGCTTGAAAACAGATTTCAGTGTGGCGTGCTTCCAGCGAGACCTCACACCAGTTTCCACAGAAATAATTCACCTTGAGAAAGGTTGGGGGGAAAGAAGAAAAAAAAAAGAGGAAAAGCATATACCGGTATATGGGAAAATTGGCATTCACACCGAGGGATGAATATGTCAATGACGTATCGATTGCAGTGGTCACCGTGGCAACGCTGCCCATTTCATGCCTCATCCTAAACATCGCTCATGTCTGTCCCTGGTGGAACCCAAACCGGGGTGCAGTGCTATTCCTTGGGGTCGTGTTCACACAAATTGTTTTGGCTGGGATCAACGAGTGATGCGCTACCGATATACAACATGTACCCCACCCCCATCCCCCATCCCCCATCCCCCATCCCCCATCCCCCATTCCCCATCCACTGTGCTCCACCAGGAGACAGATTGGTGCGATTTGTTGACAGAGACAGAAAAATGAATCATCATTAGTCATCGCTTGGTAATCAGTGTTTGTGTGGGCGAAGGGAATAACTTGCTGCAAGGCAAAGTTTGCAGAAGCTATGTGTCCAACATGACATCCTACATCGAAAAGTCATTTTGAATTTTTGATAAATAAAATGTGCATTATGGAATACAGTATTATGTACTCATGTGTACTGGTTGAGGTGTCTTTTGTGAGTTTAGGTTTGGGTGAGTGTACACGTACAATATATGTGTGTGTGTGTACACTGAGGGATTACAAAATTGAAGAGGGGCACTTTTCTGTATACTATTTATGTGTAATGTGTGTTTTGGTTTCATGATGCAGTTTCCATTACATGTTTTCATGCAGAGTCAAACTGCACAGACATTGATGGAACTTTGACTGTGAGAGCAGAATTCGCTGTACAGTTGCCACTAATTAATTGGAACTTCAGTAAAAGGGAGGACCAATTTAAAGGACCCATATCCAAAATCTTACGAGTCATCCCATATAAGCAGTAGTGACTGTATTCTGAAAGATACGATAAAAGATTATCCACTTTGAAATTGTCTTGTGAGACAAGAAAGAGCTGTGTGTTACAATCAAATAGAAGCACACCTAGGTACAGTTTTGTTTTTTCAAACAAATCACCTGTAGCTTGAAGGCTACAGACTGACTAGTGTATATAGCCAAATCTGAATGCTTCACAGGATATATATTCATATTAATCTACTTTGAAGTGCTACTCATATTGTTACATTTCTGCAAGAATGAAGTTCATAAAATGCACTATCTATTAGCTCTTTTGTTTAAGATAGCTCATTTTGTTTTGTTTAATTGCATGATTTTGATGTCTTGTATTTTTACCTATGTTTTTCTCCCTCCCCCAACCCTTTGCTACTTTATTGTTCTGCATCGTTTCCATTACGTTTTCCCACTATAACTACTTGTAATTGTCCTCCTCCCCGTGGTTAATACTTTAATGTGTCTTCTTAAACGCCTCATTTTACTCTCTCTGTCTCTGATATTCACTTTGCATACCACCTCTGAGCCTTCCTATCTTTTGCTTTCTTGTATTTTCTTCATTTACTCATTTACAACATTTTTATCCCCCTCATCATGGGGTAATTCTTCTGTTTGTTTTGCTCTTCTCTGAATATATTTTCCTTATCAGTTGTATCTTTGAACTATTTCTATAATCATCCACCTTGTACCTCACTCTTTGAACTTTGCTTTGCAACATCTGTATCTCTCTATTTTCCTTTATTTTCCTTTCCTCTATTTTCCTTTCAATTCTCTCAATACATTTTCAAATCTATACTTACTATCTTTACAATCTTTACTTCATCTCTGTATACACTCTAAACTGTATTTTATTACTGTACACTTTATATCTGCCTGTTTCTATCTTCATCTGTTCACATTATTTAATGGCTTATTGCACATTAATGTGTGTTGCTTTATTATCATAATAATTTACTCACTTGCTTTTCAATACCCTACACCTATCTTTAAATTCTAAATTGTATCTAAATTGCATTTTAATTCTTCTTAATACTGCCTTCCCGATTGTGTCTGTGTGTCTGTGTGTCTGTCTGTATCTTACTGCCTCTATCTCTCTTTCTGTCTGTTTGCCTATCTACACAGTGTTTATCTGTCTGTCTGTCTGTCTCTCTGTCTGTCACTGTTGTTCTTTCACTGTACCTCAATCTGTCTTTGTTTTTGTCCGTATGTCTGTGCAGCTGATAGTCTGTCCATCCGTACCTGCTCACACCTGCTGCATCTCTCCCATACACTGACTATCTCCTCCCCCCCCCCCTTCCCTTTCTGCAGTCAGTCTGTATAGCGTGTGGCATTGCGAGCTCCCCTACTCGCAGCACCTGTAGCCCATCCCTGCTCCGTGTCGCCGTGTGTGTAGTCAAGCAACCGTGATGACAGCAGCACCAAGACTAGTTTGGACCAAGCATGACAATATCTTCAAAGTTGGCGTCGGAATCCCCCTTTTGTGGTAGAGCCTACCCGTAGCAACTAGCGTACCCATGGAACTGTGTGTGAGATGAATCTACATGTCCAGTCAGTTTGCTGAACTGATTGTAAAAGTTGAAAACTTGAATGTTGAACATTTAATGGCTTACGTGGATTTCCACTGAGAACGCAGTTGGATGAATGAAAGAAGATGCAATGCACTGTCATGTATGCATATAGTGCTGCTGCTGTATTTTGTATCAATGTGTTTTCTTTTAAATGCATGCATATTTGGAGAACTCTGCTCTAGTACTAGTAATGCAATTGAGCTTATTGGCCTGTGTTACCAGTACCTCTATAATCCTGCATGGCTTTCATAGCTAGGAGACACCACAGTGCTGCACAATACATGTGCCCACCTACTGCAATCCGTGTTGTGTTTTTGTCTTGACGAGTGGCAATCGTAATCTGACTGTCGCGGCACTCCGTAACACGCACGTCGACTGTCCCTACCCAGCTGCTCCCCCCGCTAGCAACGCTCCGCCATGCTCATAACCCTCTGTTACCTGTATCTCGTCCACTTCACATGGCCGCTGATCCATCGTAGACTGAAGGAGAGCATCTTGGATGCCGTGGAGATGCACGCGGCCAGAGCGAGCGTGGCCTTCCGCAAGCTGGTCCCGGCCACCGTTGCGGAGTGGGCGGAGCTGACGCACCAGGCCTCACAGCTGTGTGAGGAGCACGGAGACAGGACCCTGGAGACGGGGATCCTACAAGAAGGGAGGGGTAAACAGATGCTGACTATGACACCAAAGGTACGTCTGTGTGTATGTGAGTATATATGTGTGTGTGTGTGTGTGTGTGTATGTTGGAAGGGGGGGGGGAGGGGGAAGGGGGCAGGGGAAGGGCAAAGGTCCGAAGAGGGATGGGGGTGTCAGAAAGGACGAATCCGTGCTTTCTGTGAGCACATCATGCGGTTAAGTACCACAAGTTCTTTGTTATATTGAATCAAATGAGATCAAATTTACTTTCAGACTGAGCGCTTGACGCTCTATATTTCATCAATCTGTGCTTTATCATTCGCTTGTATTATTAAACCCTTACTTTCCCTGGAAGGTACAGCAATATTACTTTCATTTCAACAACCTTGTATCAACATTGTGCAAATTAGCTCACAACATTTTAAATTTTGTCTGTTATAAGTTATGTTAATCTGAAAGCCTATCAAGACTTAACCAAGAGACTTGTGTGTCACAGAAGTAATTCTGATGTACTTTTGTTGTCTTGTGACCTTTCAAATCACGTCATCATATGTGACCCGCTACAACAAAATGATCCTAAAGTCGGGAGAGGTCGTTTATTTGAAAATTGCATGGTATAATCCCCTAATCTTTCTGCTTTAAATTGATATATAACACATTTTATAGAAAATAATCGGCTGCGGAGATATCGATGTTTAAAAGAGAGCATGTCGAGACGTCTGGAAAATCACTGTTTCGAGAAAAGTGCCCTAAAAGTCTTCCTTTCGACGCAATCGCGATCAACACACGCAAGTCAGTTTTCACCTCTGGACAATAGAAGGTAAGCCCTAGCAACCCCCGAAAAGTTCATTCAAGCACATCAGCGTCGGCGGTCTCCTCACCAACCAATCAGTGACCAGGATGTGAGAAGCAGCTGAGCATAGCGCACCCCGCCCGCACGCACCAGTCGACTGGGCAGTGTGCGAGCTTCACGCTTCGGTTAGCAGCAAGCAGCAAACTGGCCAATGAGATCACTCTGGTCGTTGTTAGGGGCGGAACCTATCTGTGGCGCTCAATCCAAATTTTCGAACCAGTTTCTGCTTCGTTGAAACGCCAAAAAACGTGGCTCAGAAAAACACTATTTTTTGGTCTTTCCTTTCATCATTTTGCTTCAAAATTTCGACAGATGATAGAAGACATGTTAGACTCCAATAATATATCAAAATCAGAAAATCGTAAGTTTTGACCAATTTTAATGCTCTGACTTCAAACTTGATTTTCACGGCTTCGACCGTGCGCGACTTTAGGACCTTTTTGTTGTAGCGGGTCACATATATTCTATATGAAAACAATAAAACTGTTAAAGCATAAAATTATTTTTTTCGAAAACAGGCAGGTGGTTTCAGGTGCATTAGGGAGTTATGAAACATGCGGTTTTGGGTGATTTAGGACGGTTCAGTTACTAATGGGTTTAAAGGTTTAAAGGGACTGGGGAGGAGTGTTGGAACCCAAAATGCAAAAGTACTATTTCATGAAGTGAAACAGGCAAAAACAAGGGCCAATGCCTATGAAAGGACCAAGCAATGAAAAAGAATCGATGAAAAATACGGCATTATGAAGATATCTATGATTTTGTGAAGAGCGTTACATGTAACGCTTGTCAAAATCACAGGGGGTCGGCTTAGAGGCTCTCCGTTCAAGTGTTGTTTTTGCCTCCCTCTTTTGTCCGATTTTGGCACAGCGTTGATTTGTTGCCTTCTCCTCGGCGAAAAGCAAGCCCAAGATAGAGTGTACAGCTGTACATCGACGCGCCGCGATCGCGAGGCGAAACCCGGGTGCCTGTTCACTGGCTAGCGAGCGTTATCGGTGCATTTCCCGGCATCCGCCCGGCAGCTAGCTAACACGGGTCCGCTCGAACTCTGCTGGCTGCGTATATAGGCCTACTTACCGTACCACTCCATCCACACAACAATGGAGCCGCAGGAGGAGAGCGAGAGATCTGTCTCCAAGAAGGGGAAGACCATGAAAACCAGTGACAGAGTATGGAGATGGCGACAGAAAAATAAAATGAAGTCAATCCCAATTCCCCTCAAGACACTAGGGGCTGAACGACAGAGATGTCATTTCACTTCTGCTGGATCGGTAATAAATTTGTGAAACTCGGAAGACTTCATTCAGTTCAGTGTGAGTAACAGTTAACTTCAGTTTAGGACCTACAATGTTAGTGTAACATTGCTGATAGAGATGTCACTTAGAGGATCTACACACACTATACTATTGTTATGAGTAGGCCTAGATTAGTAGTTTTGTTCGGTGTCCTATGCCCCACCCGGAAAGAGTTCCTTATGTCCCCCCCCCCCCCCCCCCCCCACCAACTTGCACAAAACAAACAAACTAACAAGTTAGGCCTACCATTCCTTTTTACCGATAATAAACTAAATAATGGTTATGCCATTTATGGGAAGACTTCCCATATTATTATACCTTTATTTAGTCCACCATTAGCAAAAAAAAAAAAAACAAACAACAGTAACCTATCTAACCATTATTTGTGCAAACTAGTGTGGGGGGGGGGGACGTAAGGAACTCTTTCCCCACACCCTAACTTGTTTCTATTATGGTAAACTAAAAGATATATCACAATTTGCCTGAAATTTTACTCACATTTGAAGAAAGGCCACATGCAGATTCACAAAGCCAAAGGTGTACCGGTATTCAGAATGCGATTGAGGTAGTATGGTAGGTATCCTATACCAATGTTCTACCATTCCTAGTCCGAGGCCCTTTTTCTCTGCCAATATATTAGATAACTGGAATTTTTTTTTTTTCTGCGTAATGACATATCCCAAATTTGGCTCAACAGTTCTCCTTTTTGAAATGTGCTTCTGGCAATTGCACAAAATCGCTGTTCACATTAAGAAATGGCACGCTAAAGTGTTTTGTATGTAAATACGCGAATTCCTATTTTACCATATTCTGGATTATGTTGCCCTATTCTACCTTCATGTCAAATTATGGGTCTCAAAATTTCGAAATAAGAAAGTTACGACACTCACCAGAACTGCCGTTTGTTACAAATCGGCGATAGGCGAGAAATCCAATTTTACGAAACGACACTGAATGAGTGAAAGTGTCAGCGAAGAGCTGCGTAGAGTGATCATCTGGTCACTCTCGGTTTTTACAAATAGTTTGTAGAGAGTCAACCGTGTATATGTTGTCACGGCAGCTATGATCGCGGACCAAAAACGTGAATTCACATGTTTGGTAAGGTACCTAATTATTGTCTCCGGTACACATGGCATTGCAAAAATGTTGATTGAAGTGTATCTATTGTGCGTATATAAGTGGCTAATGGCGTATATGCATTGCAGCGCAGTTCACTCAGTCCCTAGTGTAGTGGTTAATGGTGTATGCTTTGTAACACAGTAGGTGCTAGTTGTTGAGAAAGGTCTGTCAGATATTATTGTGGCAAATGTGGGTATCTTTTGTAGGGCAACAGCCAGCATCACATTCAAGGACCATCCTGACTAGGCAGCTCAGTGAAGCCAGTGACATCCCCTCTCGTCAGTTGAGACCAGCCCTCCCAGCTACCGAGCTTGATGTCAGAAGCCGGTGAAATTCCCTCTCGTCAGTTTCGACCAGCTACCCAGCTCGGTGAAGCCAGTGACATCTCCTTTCATTAGTTGAAACCAGCCCTCCTAGCTAACCAGCTTGATGAAGCCAGTGACATTCCCTCTCGTCAGTTTCGACCAGCTATACCCAGCTTGGTGAAGCCAGTGATGTCCCCTCTCATCAGTCGAGACCAGCCCTCCCAGCTACCCAGCTACCCAGCTTGATGAAGCCAGTGTCATCCCCTCTTGCCCATTGAAACCAGCCCTTGCACTGGTACAAAAGGTTTGTACAAACTGTCTTTAATTACCTGGTACATTTTGTTTTAATACACCTAGATCCAACAACTGTTTTGAACCTGCAATTGAAAATTAATGTTGATATTTAGTAAACAAAACATCAATAAATTGTTCGATTTAACTCTGTGTTCTCAAACGATGCTGTTATTATTCTTGCTGTAATAATTAATAACATTTTTTTTTTTTAACCCATAGCTGTGGTAGTGGTTAATAAGATTATGGTTGTCTTGATCATTACTTTTAGGGTTACAAGTTACATAGTTTGTACATTGCAGCCACATATAGGCCTCCTATATGATTGTACATGTATGTGGAATTACAGACCCCCCAAATCCCATGCATGTGGCTGGATTTAAAGACATAGGCCCTATATGAGCTTGTATACATAGGGCCTACTTTGTAGATGCACAATGAGAGGCTGAGGTCATCCCGACGTCATGTGCAGTGTCAACTCATCAAAAATTTGGCTAGGGTCTGTAGGTCTTATTTTCCTTTTTGCTATTTAACTTATACAGTAGACAGTCTATTTCTAACATATTTCATGGAGTTTTCTCTGTTGCATATATGTGAGCACTACAAGATAAAGCTACCTGGTAGACTCTACACTGATATAAAAGGGATAGCAAGTTCTGTGACTAAATTTACAGAGTGGTGAAGAACTAATGCGACTATCCTAATTGTAAGTCAGTGTTAATGCCTTTCATTTTGACTGATATACAGATGAACTCCTGTCCAGATGCCCCTGTGAAATGGAAAAGGACAAGTTCGTGAATGCTGTTGCCTTCTCCAATTAGTTGTGGAGGAAAATGCTACTCTGAGGAAAGGACTTGGGTCAGATTGAAGTGGATCAAAACCTGGTGAGAGTGCTGACAGATATTGATGTTATCAGAGCCTGGGCAGATGTTAGAAGATAACAGGTTAGATGATGAAGACGTCCCTTTGGCATGCATATTTAGGAATTTTTATGTAAATATCATAAATAAAGTGAGCTACTAAGTATTTTCATTGGACTTTCAGCATCTAACATAATTACTTTCATCAGTACTAAACTTGTCATTGCTTGAATGTTAGTCATTAAAGAGAATATTTACTACGTGTAATACTGAATAGTTAATTGAGTCTATATGAGTAGTAAAATAATTTTTCATTGTAAATGTGTAGTAGTTACTATATTACCAACATTCAGTCATTAGATGAGAGATCAATAGAATGTGCTTGTTGGCCTCTATTGCAGTGGAACAGCTAGCATCACATCCAAGTGCCATCCCAGATATCCAGGTTGTTGAAGGCAGTGACACCCCCTCTCGCCAAATAAGACTACCTCTTCTAGGCTACGCAGCTCAGCAAGACCTGTGACATCCATCTCGCCAGTGGAGACCAGCCCTCTCTACCACCAAACTCAGTGAAACCAGTGACATCCCCTCTCATTAATCAGAACCAGTCCTCCCAGCTCCTTACATGTAGCTCCATGAAGCCAGTGACATCCCCTCTCATGTTCTTCTTTGTGGCTGGCAAATGTTTGAAAACTGAACTTGGATGACGTCAATATCATAATTATGTTGAGTGCATCCAAGTGATGGCAATGATAATAGCTCTGACACCAGCTCTTCCTGTAGGCCTACTGTCAATTTATGCCTTCATTGTGTATAATAGCAAAAGACATGTTAGTAATGAAAAAGCTGCACCTTTGTACCAGGATTGTTGGGGATTCTGATAAATGCACATTGAACATGAATAACATCAATTCCAATCATAGACCTACATTCATGTGATGGCAATACTAACTGATATGACACTACATTCATATTTCTGAACTCTCTATTTCTGTCTTTTCTGTGAGGTAACAACAAACATGTTAGTACTCAAATGTGTGAATCAGAATGAAACATTGAATTGATTGCATAGAAAATTTGTTCTTTCCCCATGTGGCAAGTAGGGAATATAAATCCTGTAAACTCCTAAACTGCATGTGCTTAAATTGTTACTGGAAACTAAAAGGGCTGCAATATCCAGGCACAAAGTGTTTTGTCCTTTTATTTTTTTCATTTGGTCTTTTTTCCCCCTGTGTTTCCCAGGTGTTTCAGTGGTGAAAAGCTACAATTACTCCGTTACGATAAAATATTGCATCAGTGTTTTAAAGTGAACTTAAGCAGGGCTGTCATGCACAGCAGTGTACATCACTGAAAGGACCTTTCACACATTTCATTATTGCTCTAATTGTTATTATTATTATTACTACTACTACTATTGTTGTTATTGCTAATGTTTTTATTACTATCATCATCTTCATAATGATTATTATCCTCATCATCATTTATGTGATCACTGATATCATATGCCATGTGTTACATTCAAGTGGCACAGCAGGTCCTACACAGTAGCATTGTCCATCAGCATTTTGGAAGACACTTTTCAGCACATAATTTTGTGATAACTCTATCAAATCACATTATTATGAGGACAATATTTTTGTGGTAGATGGAGTTTGTGCCCTTGTAATATTCATTGCATCTATATTTTATAGCCAAAAATAGGTATGAATTTTGATAAACAAATGTGTTGGAAGTACTTCAAACAAGATGTTCAGTTTTCATTCACATAGATATAAAAATACATTGTAATATACATTTGGTAGGTCCCTACATGATGTTCTACTGATATAATTGTATACGCTAAAACCCTAAACTGAATGTGTTTTGACAATGCAATATGTAGAAGGTCTCCACACTGAAATAGTATAGTGTTCTTTGTACTTGAAGTCATTAAACCATGTGACATTGATTCTTGGACCTTCACTTAATTTTTTTTTCCCTGCAAATGTGCAAGTTATTTGAAAGTGGTTGCATTTGTTAGGTTTTTTTAATTTACATGTTATATTATTGTTATCATAATTGTTCAATATAATAGGAGTATAATGTGTAGATGCCAAAATTGACTAATGACAGAATGCTGAGCAGTGTTTTTTTTTTTTTTTTTCAAATGACTACCTTACCTGTGTAAATTGGCAATCTTTGCCATACAAGTATTTCTATTATGACATTTCATATTTAAAAGATATAGGCCTACATGCAAGTCATCAGCACAGATTTGTTATCTGTACATTGTATATCACATCACATTACTGTGAGAGCAGTTTCTACATGTAGCACATTTGCAATTAGAACCTGTGCTCATGATGCAACACCAAATGCAAATCTTCATGCAAAGATAAAAGAAAATGTAAGGTCAGTGTACCCTGGTACACACAACTTCTAATGTAGGTCCCATGTACACATGCAATTCATATGTACACATGAAATTTGTATATGTATGCATGGTAGTATAACGTACAGTGTAAGTGTAGGGATTTACTTTGAACCATTTATTATAAGTGTATCCCCCTTCTGTTATAACAGGTACCACCCCTCTACACATAAATACGTCAACCCACACATACAGTAGTATTCACGTTTACATTCATCCACGCATCCCACCTATCACAGACACACCACATATCACATGACATTTTCCACTCTTTCACTTCTCACCCATTGTTCCCTGTAATACTGAAATCATGCCTAAATCACCCACGCCTACACACCATTTACATATTATGAATATTTAGTTTTAACCTTTGTTTCCTTATTTGCATGTTTTGTTATGTTGATTTTGTGTATGAATATTTGTTAAAACCCACATTTACATGTAAACCCATGCCAAATTATGTGTAGAATAAACTGGCTACAAGTTAGTTAGCCAAGGGACTCCTTCTAAGTAACACGTGTGCTGCCCTAGTTTGCTTTAAGTGTGACGAGTGCTAGAGAGCTAAGCGAACCCGAACCCTTACATAACAAATGTGTTAGATTTTTATTCACTGAAATATCAGAACAAGATATTTATACCTGTGTAGGTCTAATTGTTAAGCATCAATTTACCACTGAGAAAAAAATGTGTTCTGATGATAAAAACCTAATCAGGGTTCTAGATAAAACTGAGTGAATGTTGTTGGCCTATGTGGAAATAATTGACTTGAACAGATTATTTCTTGTGTCTTTTCGCCTTGTAGGTGAACGAGACATATTGCATCATGCGTGGTTGCATTGCATGATGAATAAGAAAATGTGTAAGGTAGCCTCAGAAATTGCTGGATTAGTTAGACTATTACAGACTATTACTAGAAGACTGAAAATGATCTGATTCCCAACATTTTTGTGTGTATCTGTGAAATAATTCCAATTAACCCTATTCATACAGAAAAAAAGGTAGGCCTAAGCCATACCAATGACCAATTTTCTAACCTATTCAGTGCATGTGTCAGTTGTGAAGAAAATCATCCACAATAAATGTTACAACTAAGTCACATTTGAAATTACGAATACATGACAAGTTGTACCGGTAATAAAAATGAACTATTGGTTAGATCCAATGCAAGTTTAGATATAACATGGTACCTGGTACTTCTCTAGCCTACTTGTGTTTCAAATCTTTGAAGAACTATAAAAAAAAAAAAAAAAAAAATGGGTTTGCCATGAAGATTGCATTTCTTGACAATGTGCATGAAAAGTTTAAGATATGTATTGAATTACATGTACATGTAATAACACAACCCGTTTGTGTTTCGTGTAATTGTAATCAATAATTGAGATTTCGTTGATTTTTTTTTTTTTTCTACGTATAGCCCGACCAGGTCACCAGACGCCGTGCGAAGCAAGCACGGTAGCACTGTAACTGCGTACTGGGCTGTGTCCTTACCCGGAAAAGTTTCTACGTACAGCTACACAGGCACAGCCCAGTCGATCGCTGTATAATAGCCCGGCGTCTGGTCGGGCTACGTAGTACCGCGTTCACCTATCCCGCTTTCGGTACTCGTACTTCTCAATGAAGAATCTTGTAATGGAGTTTGATGGCTTTTAGGACACGTAGCCTACCGAGTCTTCCGACGATAGAACTATCTCTCATAGTATCTCGGAAGAAGGACATGTGAATCAGAATCGGAGGATCTAGGAGTCCTTTGATTTTAGGTTAGCGCTCTCATCAAATGAAAACACAACGCGAACTCATACACTCGTACACAGCATGCAAGATCGTACAGCAAGCTAGCTAGCTCTCGAGCTTGCACTGCTGCGAGTTATGGCAAGTGATGCGGCCAGCGCTCGCCGCCGGGGCCGCGCCCATAGGCACAGCCAGCCGGCGTCAGAGCTAGCTTGCTCTAACTAACGTGCTCTAACTACTAGTACAGCAGTTCCGCAGCTCACTCGGCATGTTGGCTTGATTTCGCTGTAAGTTGGCTTGATGTCCGCAGTCAACAAGCAGTATTCCGCTATTCAAATACGTATCGCCATCGTATCGAAGGATCTTTTTCCAGAAAAGTATGTTTTGTTTTTCGCTTTTTAAAACATTTGAGAAGATTTCGATTTCCAAGATATTTTGACACATGTTAAGTTAAATATCTACCTTTCATTTTATACCCAAAACACCTTCTCTTTCGCATGTTTTGCACAACCGAACACTCCTCCCCAGGCCCTTTAATTCTTCCCCATTAAACAAGATCTTCTTTTGACTTGCATAGAAAAAAAAAAATTTGTTCCTTCCTCCCCGTCTCACCCGAGCAGCAATCCGTGAACCTGAGCCAGGAGTGGACGTCATTCATTGGATCCTCCCCCTCCTTCCAGAAAGGTCCCTCCCCCTCCCTGGCCACGCCTTCCTCGTCCGCCTCATCCCTCTACGTCCTCCTGGAGGCATCGCCGCCGAAGAGGGATCGCTACGGCCGTCTGGCCCTCCGCAAGGTACAGAAATTCGTTACTGTTAACCCGATGAGGACAGAATAGTTTTTCCATACAGGGTAACATGAATTTGCCATAGACACCTGCCCTAGTATTCTCGGGACCCGTCCTCAATGGGTTAATGTTACCATTATGTGCATTCTCATTCATGGTGAAATACGCAGTATTTTGTAGTGTGGATGCAAATACACTCCGAAATACACCATGGAATACATACATACACTGCAAAATATTGTGGTACATGTACAGGGTTGTAAATCAAACTTCACATGTGCAAGATTTGAGTGTGAACTGTGTCATCAAATACAACTGATCATACAGCAGTGTATTGTCTCACATACCCTGACACACTGCATGCCTTTGACCTTTGGAGATTGATATGCAGTCATATGTGCAATGCTTTTACCAGAAATACCACAATACTTCCTGAGTGACAACAGTACCAAGTGAATTTAATACAACGGTATCTGTTACAGGTGGTATTTTGCCATTGAGAATGGCATCAACAAATCACGGTGGCATAATACCACGGTGATTCTAATATTAGTACATCTACTGAAAAATTTGCAACATTGCAGTAAAAGTTGTTGAGTCAAGAGGCATGACGAACATTCACTTCCATAATTGCATTGTACATGTGCACACCAGAGTATATTGTTCTATATCCCTGTGTGAATTTTGCCATCAAAATTGCATGACTTTCATTGGGATGCTTGTATTACTCCCTGTGGCCATGCAATGAACCTATATAGTACCTACTGCAGCCGTGTTCCCATTATACCATTACAGTTTTTTATAGAATGTAGCTATCCGATTGGTCGATTGCCCATCATTTGACATTTAGTGAAAGGTTCTATTGCACGCTCTGGCTGTCTCAGCGTGCAATTTTGGTTTGATCAAAATGTTGTATTGCACGCGCTCTGATGTCACAATAAACAAACATGTGCCGGGTGCACTCAACAACTACAGTATTGTACAAGCGCGCTTACAAGCGCATACTTTTGTCACTATTTTTTGTAAACAACTTCGTTTCGCATACGTATGTACACGTTAACATGTACATACAATGTACACAGTGACTGAGACTGTGAGGCTACTCATTCGTCTTTCATGGAAAATGGTTGTCATTTCTGTGCTAAATTCAAGAATCTGTGAGTTCCAAATTCGTTGACGTTCGAGATGTTGTATAAAACAAATAGTGTATGGTCTTTACTCGTGCAATGGAACGAGATTTCGCACTCGGTGAAAGATGAGGCGCATTCGCCTCGTTGAATAGAGTGCCTCTATCTTTCACCTCGTGCGAAATCTCGTACCATTGCACTCGTGACCATTCACTATTTGTAAAATAGTTGCAATCAGCAGATTATAGCCCTATTCACACATATTATTTATAGTTCTGAGAATTCAGTGCTTTCCTTAAAGGGGCCCTGAAATCCAAATGCATGTTGATTTGTGTTGATTTATGATACCCTCAACATCACTTTTGCAGTGAAACGAATATCTAGAAACATTCCATATATTTTTAACGATTGGAATGTACCTTCCCCTCGACTCAGCATAACCTGCATGTTCCCTTGCCATGTCTTTTGTTAGTCACATTAATATGACAGAAACATGCAAGTTATGCTGAGTCGAGAGGAAGGTGCATTCCAATGTCTTTTGTTAAACATTTCAGTACTTTAGCAATGATTGACAGATGATGTCATCTCAAGAATATTAATATTGATTGGTTTGGAAGGATTTTTTGTGGGCGTTCCCAAGTATTCTGAAGAAAAATAGAAGAAAAAAATCGTTAAAAATATATGGAATGTTTCTAGATATTTATTTTACCGCAAAAGTGATGTTGAGGGTATCATAAATCAACACTAATCAACATGCATTTGGATTTCAGGGGCCCTTTAAGTGCCATAACACAACCATTTTTCATCTCAATGAGAAAGAAAAGGTCAAACATCAATGTTACAATATTTTCCTGTGAGAGTAGGCCTCATGATCCATTTTTGTTCTTGTTCAGCTAACAAACAAGAAATGATTTTTGATACTTGTAGTGTGTCAACACTGCTGATATCTTGTGGAGAGGTTTAAGGGCAGATTGACATTGGCTGCCACCAATAGGGCCTGTGTGCTCTGTGATCTTTTTTCAGACAATTGAACATTGTTAACCCGTTGACGAGGGACTGATTTTGCTACAACATGCATTTCCCATAGACACCTGCATGAGTATACTCGGGACTCATCCTCAAAGGGTTAACACATATTTCTTGCCATCTTTTCTAAAACAAACTTATTCCAACCCAGTCAAATTTTACTGTGCCTATAATGGAACTTTCTCCGAGGTACAGAACTTTGTATTCTCTGCCGATCCGTCAGACAAATCTGATAAGCATTACTCGGACCAGCAATCATTACAGGGTGCAAACAGTGACAGGTTGAGGATGATTCCATTCAGTCTCCACAGGGAGGGATTATTACAGAGGTTTATTGCCTCTGTCTTTGTAATACCTCAACATACCAAGTCCCAAGTCATGAATTTGGAATGGAGATTGAAAGTACACCTGTCACTCTAAATTATGGGGTTTTGTTTTTGTTTCATTTTGTTTTTTGCTTTTCTATTGTTTTCCCACATGTTGTCATTTTTTTTTTCTCTGTCTCTTTCTCTCATATTTTTCACTTTGTTATTTCTTTCTTTATGTTTCTCTCTTCCTCAACCATTTTCTTCTTTTTTTTCTCTCTCTCTCTGTATAAAGACATTAAGCAGCAAAAGTTTTTTTTATTTACACAAATGGGATTCAAAGAAAAAGGTTCAGTGGGGGTGGGATGGAATTTGATGGTAAACACAAAAGATGAAGTAAAGATCTTTAAAGAAAGATCTTTAACTATGGTGATGGAATTTGTCACAAAAAGCTGGCTATATCATTGTATTCCTTCTGAAATGTGGAAGTATATTGCCTAAAAATAAAGAAGTTATAATGCGCTTAGAAACATCTTTATGAAGCGCTATATAAGTATCATTTATTATCATTATTATTATTTGTAAAAGATGTTTTTCTGTTTTTAATTTGTTTTAGTTCAAATCACATAAAATAGTTTGAGAAAAGATCCTTTCATAGCATCGCAAATTGTAGCTTTGATTTCACAGTTTGTTTGATAGATACTTTATTTTCTGCAAATCAACATTACATAATCATGAACATGGGAAACATACAAAGTGTATTTGAAACAGAGTCGTTTGACTTGCATAAACAACGATATAAAAGGAAATTAATGATATAATATTACAGTGTGCATGTCTGTGCAGCAGGGATTACAATAACAGTATTACATTTAAGAAGCAATAATACAGATGGCCGCCATTTGTAAGCATTGCTTGAAAAGATTGCCGGCCCGAGGAAAAGGTAGGGACGTATTAAATTCGTAACAATACAAATTCTGCTGCGAAGATAGCAGGGGAAAATAAACTCTGCTGTGTGATGGTGGTGAATGTGCGTGCAGGTGCTTGAAAGTGCACAGTTGGAGTAAAGAAAACATTGGAAGGATGTGTTTGTGAAATCAATTCTCTCATTGGCTTCAGTACTTTTTTTTAATTGTAATTTCTGTATCAATGTAGTGGATCTCAAATTCATCCCAGAAGAAACATCTGTGAAATATACTACTGAAAGCAATGTCACCATCATTATACATGCCTGGCTTCTGCAATGAACCTATGTGTGGGAATTTGTTGGTGTCTACACGGGCACATCATTAGCATGACTGTTTATAGTGAAATCAAATCATTTAGAATGATTTAGATCCTTTCTTAGGTCACATCAGCTGTGATCAAATCATATCAATCCACATCAGTTAATATCCACAACCTTATTCAGTTTGTGGTATCGCCAATGCACAGAAAACTTCTGCGCACGCTAAAGAGCCCTGTCACAGATGCACTACTCTGGGATTCCTTGGTGCTATTGTCGCTTCCGCTTTATTTATCTCGTGCACACTGCAGTTTCCGTAGGATTCAGTGAAGTTATTTGTCTGCTTTTCCATTGTTTCTCATTTTTTCTTGGCTGTAATTCTGCTTTAAAAGAGTTGAAAGTTTCTAAATTTTACTGATTTGTGGTCATCAGAGTTGTGGTTCACTACAGCAAGGCTTCAATGTGCTGGTCACATGATAGAAAGGGAAGAAATCTTCAACAAAAAAATACCCCTGGATAAAGACAGAACGTGACCTGAGTGCATATCCAGCCAAAACTTCGGGCAAGTTTGTCCCCTGAGCTATCCCATAATGCATCTAAAACGTTGCTCTGCGCACAGCACTTAGGTATTGGCGATACCGAGAATTCCAAATACAAACTTTGTATCTAAATGAAGATGAAAAATAAAAATTGAAATCAAATCCATCATATGCTAACCAATTAAGTATTCATTGTTGTTGTTTTTCATTTTCTGCAATTACCACAACAGGTTCCTCCGGACCGTGTGGTCAAGCTGTCGGACCTGACCACGCCCCTTGCCTGGAAGTCCGGCGAGCCCTTCGGGATCCTGGTGCAGGCCAGCAAGGAGAACTTCTCCCGCATCGGCACGGCCTACATGGAGGGCTTCCTGGAGCTTGATGACGGCCTCCTGGTGGATCAGATGCTCAGTGAGTGCCCCCCCCCCTCCCACCCTCCTAGCATTGCCATAGCAACCATTTGTGTATCCATGCAAATGAGATGAGATGGTGGTGCAATCTGAAAATCCTGCTAAAGGCCTTCTGTTTTTTTTTGTTTTTTTTTTAATGGAATAAGAAAAAATTATTTTTTAAATGGAATAAGAATAAATTTGCTTTTATCTTTTGCATGAAATCAAAACATTGTTGTAATCACCTATCACTGGTGAGTCTTAAGGGGTAGGACTTATACAGTATGCATGTAATAGTTGCTGAATTTGCATATTATGTACACAATTTTAATAATGCTTTGTGTACCGAGCTATGGGAGGGTCCTTAAGTGATTATATCAAAACTTCATCTAGTTTGCATACACGCTTGTATGTGCCTGTGAACATTATCACTGTTTTTATGTATTTGATGTTTTTTTTTTCTGCATGTGCAACTTAAGGATTTTATAGCTTTCACCTTTTCATTTTTTTAAACAAAACTTTTACCGATCCGTTTATCTATTTTTGATTATCGTGAGTCAAGGATTAGGTGCTATTCTGGTGCTTTGGATGTATTCTGGTGCTGTTTTAGCCATAGCTTGAACATGTACAACTTATGTATGATGAAACTACATTGTACAGTTGGGCGGGAGAAAGCTAATTTTAATCTTGAGAATAAATATTATACCTCTTAGGCATGATGCACACAGCTAAAGTGGGAGAAATTCAAACTTGAGCGAGAGAGTGGGAGATTTTGCGAAAAAAGCCTCCGTCCGGGAGATATCCTGCCAAATGTAAAGAGAGCTGGTTTCCCTGAGATATTGAAAATGCTTTAAGATAGAGGCAGCCTACTACATCCTCTTCAGTGGAAAAAAAAAAACAACAACAAAAACAAAACGCCATGCCATGCTAAAAGTTTCATGTCCGTTATTATTTTGTGAAAAGCCATCCAACCAGATAGCATGCGATGTATTGGATACCAGTAACAGAAATAGATTTCAATTATTCAGCAAGCGTTAAACTGGAGAGTGATTGTGTGGAGTTTGATTTATCTCCGTACAGATAACAATGGATATTTGTCAAGTTCTCACGCACAGCGTAGTAGTTGTTAATGAATATTTTGTGAGTGCTGCAGCAGCTAGGTATTTTCATTCAGTCTTTGCATAGTGGTCACCATCCGGAAGATGATTTATTCAATACTTGTAGGCCAATCCTTTTTGTTTTGTACAAATGATTGATTGAGCATCAAATATAGATCACATATCAGAGTAGAAAAAAGGATGCCAGTACAACAATTACTCTGATGTGTTTTTCTACATTTCGTGAAGGATGCTTGGTAAGCCGCACACTCACCAATTTTCCATTTTTGTTGTTCAGAAGCACTCGCTAATTCCTAACAAGACTCACTAATACCAATCCTTTTCATGTATCATAGCAAACCCTCTTTGGATACCATGCTCCAGTTGTGTATTCATACAGTGTGGAGCTATTTATGGTTGCCATGACAGCAAATATGAGCTTTTATCTGTTGTTGTGATGAACAGAAGCCAATGGACAGGTATCTGTGTATGTACAGACACTATACATTGTAGTAGCATGGTGTAAACATACACAGATATGTAATGTGTGTTTTGCAGGCTATGTACACTGTACTGCACTAAAGCCATTTATGAAGTATTGTAATGCAGCCAGGTCATACACTGTAACTTGTGTACTTGTAGAATACACTGTATGTAGAGATAATTGATCTGGGGTAATTAATTAAGTTGTACATCTCTTCATGCCATGCTGGATTTTCAAGAGAATATTTCTGCATAGTAAATAACATGGAAATGGATGCAAATACATACATGGACATTTGCAGACGATTAATCCCAGTAACAAAAAGGTTTTGTGTAGTGACCTTTTTACAATTATGTAGGCTTATATGACAGTGCAGCAGGTGACTGCAAATCTGATGAGAAGTATGTACTACAAAATTTGATTGACAGAGGGTTACAGTACCCTCTATCCTACTCCTTGTGTGAATAGAATAGTAATATTAGGCACTTACACACAGCCACCATAATAGCTGTGATTATTTAGGTTGTGATTTGAATTGCAAGGCAAAAACCCATTTTTTTTATGTGTTTGGACATAATAATTGCAACTAGAATTGAGATGCTAATTGTGATCCGTGACACACTTATAAAAGTGCGATGCTTGGGGGAAAAAAATCATGCTTTTGTGTGAATAGTCACTATTTTCTTGTGATATAAAGTAGGTGTGAATGCTGTGCAAAATCATACCAGATTTTTATATCCCATAATACAACGCATGCAAGACAGTCGGGCTAAAGTCAGGTCAAACTCCAACACTCGGGCATGTACAGTTTAAGAGTTTATCTACAGTTCGACCTCGATTATCCGGCCATGTCGGGACCGACGCTCATTGGGATAAGCGAATTGGCTGGATATGGGAGACACAATGTTAATGTATATATAGCTGCCATCCAAGCTGCCATCCCAGTGCACTGGGAGCTAGGCAGGTAGCGTACCCCGCAAACGGTGGTGTAATCTATGCTAGCCTGCGCAAAATTGTAGTCCCTTCTTCACAAAAATAAAGTATTATCTTTATGTGAAAATCATACGTGTTTTACCTCGTTAGATATTGAGAAACCTATCATGCACATCTTATGAAATTAGTGAAATAGATCCATGAAAGTCACTGTTTTTTCTCAATTTTTGGATGAAAAAAAGTCCTTCACTGCGTGAACGCGTCCGGATAATAGAGATTTCCGGATAAAAGGAGGCCGGATAATCGAGGTCGAACTGTATTATGATTCTCAAACCAGTGCAATTTGCATTGCCACTTTTCAATGTGAACTGGTGCGATTTGGATCGTGTTTTGTTAAATTTGGTCTGGACATGTTTCTTGAAGAGATTGAATATGTACAAAATGCAACGTTATCATTGGTCAAAAACACAAAATATGTAGACCTATCCTCACAAGCAGTCATTATAATCATCTGTTACTGTATGCAATATCCATTTATGTGATTATGCGACCAAAATGTACAAAAGCCATTGATTTGACTCTAAAAACCTCAGAAACTGAGATCAATGTATTTCAAGTTTGTTAATAGTTATATGACTTTGTCTTGCTTTTTTGTTCAAGAATGTCCCACAGAAAAGGCCAAGAAAGCTGGTTACCAGAGAAATTATATATTGTATGTTTTTGTCAAGATTTGTTAAGGTTAGAGTGCTTTAATATTGTAATCGCATAAGTTTTTATAATTTTGTGCCTCACTGCAAGTACTATCCGTAGAGTGTGTATTAAAGGTGCTTTATTGAAGCCTAAAGAGTGAAACTCTTGTCAAAGTTTGAAGTTTAGTCACTAACTGGTTAAACTGATCTGACACAGAAATACTTGACCTTTGCTGTCTCCAGAAAGAGCGTAATGCCACAGACCTTTGCTCATTTTGTGATAACGAGGAGTGATTTGGGCCAAATAACTTGTATTGTCTCGCTAGGAAATTGCATCTCACCGTCTCGTTATGTTCCCATTTGACCCAAATTCGATAATGGCGCTCCTTCAATCAAGGCATTCTTAGCTCTTTAGTCTTCATTTGTCGAGGAAAAAAGCTCCTGTGGAACTGTGGAAAAGGACAGTCCATGTTTTCTTAGCCCCTGGGGTGCATTAAGATCTCATCAGGTTGAAGTGTGTTGGATTGAATTCCATCAGTTGGGTAAATGGCGCCTTTCATGATGTTTCTGAATGTCTGCCTGCCGAGCTATTAACGGGATTTTTGAGAGCGTGCATCTAATGGAGTGTGGGGAGCCTTCCATTACGCTTCATCCAGCATTCTTTCTGTTCTTGTTGGGATGGATTTGGAGGTTTGGGAGAAGGGACGCTGTGGTTGACAGCACAATAATCCTCGTGTCATCTTGGGACATCCAAGATGTCACCTGGTCTTCCCCTTTCATCTCACTGTGTCACCTCATACTACAGTCTCAGATCCTTCCCCCCCCCCCCCCTTCATGGATAAGATTTTGTCTGTGTCAGTGATGACAATTGTTGACTTCACTTTTATTGTTATTGTTATTATGATAAATTGCTATTGTTTGTAGTAATTGTAGTAATAACAGAATTACTACTGTATGAATCATTGTTGCTATCATCACTATAATGTTTACTATTGTAAGATAAGCATCAGTGTGATCACTCTGATATATTACATGTGTGATAGTGATTACTTTTGTGACTTAAGTATCATTTTTCTTGATTATTTGCGTTATTGTTGTTGAAAAGTTGATCATTTGGTCAGGATGTTACACAGATGACAAGAGCTCATTGCCCTGCTACAGGCAAAGTGATGATCAGACCAATTCAGTTTGATCTGCCAATGACACTTTGTAGCATTTCTTTTGCACATTTGGGCATCATATCGTGTAGGACCCTACATGTACAACTACGGTGTGGTATTGTGAAATTGGGTATTTTTGTGCAAGTAATTTTTGCACTCAGCTGGGATGAATTTTACATGTTTCTATTTCTGCAGATTTGGGACATTAACTATTGGAACTTATGGCACGCAAAAATATTTGCATGCTTTTATTTTTGCACTAGCCTCTGGCTGTGTGAAATACTCTAAAATTTCCACATTGCAGAGAATTTATTTTACAAAAGCTGAATATGAGTTCAGTCAGTTTCATGCTGTCTATCAATGGCACATTGAACTTGACCAAGTTGGGAAAAGCCTACTGCTTTTTGATTTGCTTTTTGATGCCACCATTTTCTTTGTGCACTAATCTCATGCAAGACAGTACCTGCAACTTCAAGGCTTTTGTGTCGGTGATGTGAGAACCCTTCAGACTTGCTGGCAAGCAAACACCAAGACCATGATTTTCTTCGTGTGTTGACCAGTGCCTTGGGCTAGTGCATACAATGTATGTTAGATATCAGATGATACATTGTATTAGGGAAAGTGGGCTGGTGAATTGCCGACAGTACATAGGGCTTTTTGATGGTTGTTTGGCAGAATCAAACAAAAGTAGTCATAAGCCAGATCATTTGGTATCACAGAAAAATCTTTGCGTCTTCTCTACGAACATATGATCATATATAATCTAAAAGAAAGATGTTGTAGTCATGTGTGGTGTCAGTGGCTATTAAATCTTCTTTCCTCTTTTCTCAGCTGTGGAAGTGCAGGGACAAGCATTCAACTTGGTTGACAACAGGTTAAAGGTCGGGGAGGGGGCATCTGGTGCCATGACTCCGCCCATCCCTGCCTCGCCCCACAGGGTGTCGCCCCTGGAGGCAGCCGCCAAGAAGCCCCAGCTCCATCGGCAGCCGAACAGGTACCTGCGCCGCAAGCACTCCTCCGAGTTTGTGCGCAAGATGGAGGAGCAGAAGCAGAAGAATTCGAGCTCCTTGTCCAGCACGGGTGAGCTGGACGAAGACGACCTCGGCGGTGTCTCCGTGGAGTTCCCAAACAGCCCTAGCCACGTCGCTGGGGCAACGGATGGCAGCGTCTTTCTCCCAGATGGAGAGCGGAATCTTTCAAATGGGATCGGAAACCTCCCGAAGTCGCTGAGGCATAAAGACCCTGCTGCTGGGGAAGACGGAATATGTAAGCCGCCGAATGTTCTGATATACACAGGATCAGAAGTCGAGGATGAGGTTTACGGAGCCGTGGAGGCTGCCCTGCAGCACTGCTTGGAACAGGACAAGTATGTGATCTATCTCCTCAAACCCAGCACCCTGACCCAGCCGTGGTCGGACAATTGTGCATTGGTAGTGCTAGCCGGCGATGGCAGTCTTGACAAGGACACGACAGAGCGGTTTGTGGCCCACTTTGAGAAGGGCGGCCGCATCCTCAACTTTGGACTCCCCCTCTCCCTCGGTGATGTGAGCTTCCAGGGTGGACCACCTACAGAAAAGGAGGTGGAGGCGTCGTACCAGGGCATCGTAAAGTCCAAGGCCTTCCGGGTCGAGGGTCTGAGCGGACCCGGCCGGCTGCAGATCGGCGACGGGGAGGGCTCGCCCAACGTGATGGTCAGTGTCCTGGGACAGGACCGGGTGCTACCGATGGTGGTCAAGGCCTCAGAAAAGAAAAACGGTGGTGTGGCGATATTCTCACAAGTAAGCCCTCCACCACCCACTTGTACTTAATCTGTGTGAGTCATGTTCTATTCACCTGTGTTGTCAGTGCTCCTGTACAAATGAATGCAAGTATTAAAGTGTGTTTTTTAGGAAACTTATGCCAGTATGCATTGCTTTTGATGCAGTGTGTAAGCATTCCTACCTGCCAGATATAAATGAGGAAACTTCACTTTCAGAAAAAATGAATGTGAAGAAGTAACAGCAAAAGCAGGCAATTGTTACAGACAGATATCACTTAACCTGGTCCTCCCGCAATTCTCCAAGAGCCTTCAATGCCCTCAAACGAGATTCTTATTGCAGATCGACAGAGGTCAGAGAGGTTGGTAATCCACCTAGGTGCAAAAGCAATCAAGCGATGCATGTATCCCTTTCCATGGTCAACTACCGTTGTATGTGTACCATCGAACAGTGAAAATATCAATTGGGTGCGAGATATGAATAGAGTGTACACTAATGGGCTCACAAACTCTTTTGTTATACACAATAAAGACGCCTGAATTGGGTCAGCAAAAGTCAGAATGTACTGAGCTCAGCCTTGATCTTAATTGTGTTTCCCAAGAAATGATTGCTATTCTAATTAACCCTTAATGTGTTTTAATAGAGTATTAATTATCACAGAAAACCCCACTGTAAAAGTCCCTGCTGCAGAAAGGGTTCAAAAGACAACTTTTGTGAACCTCACTTTTACTCCTCCTGCATCATTCTCCCTCCCCTTAGATCTGCTTCCCAGAAGGCCACCTTGAGGGAACTCAGGAGGACATGGCGGTGGACATGTTGGTGCGCCTCGGACTGTCTTGCATCACCGCTAAGGGAAGCACACAGAGGGCGCCCCAGCTCACACCAGCCTTCCTGCTCGGCGTGAACCAGGTACAGTGTGACCTCCCCTATCCAAACATGTCAGGACCGGGGCTAATCCAGATAAGGGATTTGGCCGGATATGGAAGACTCAATGTTTAATACAGCAGCTGCTGAAGAACGATCGCCTGTACCATGCCATGATTTAATGAAAAGTTTTCTGTCCACGTTCTTCTGGTGATTTGGGAGTAGTGAATGTCTGAATGCATGTAATATTTAGACGAAAATTAGATATGAATGTTTGTTAATTATGTGGAGAATAATAATTATGTAATTCATGTGAGTTTTTGTAGAAATTTTGTTTTAGTTTGAAATCCCCCGTTTCCCCGTAATTACTACATTGAAAAAAAAAATAATGCCAAGATCACATTGGGCTATAGTAGAGAGATCTTGATAAAGGGAGGCCGGATAGGAGAGGTCTGACTGTATCAAGCTTTATGTTCACTGTTTGGTTGTGTAGTACATTATGATGTACTTTTCACAAGTGGAGCAATCATCTCTATAGTGGTAATCTCAGTTACCTCTTGCAAGTGCCTCAAAGTAACAGGCTGTCAGTCTGATTTAGGAAAGAGGGGAGAGAATAAAATCTTGTCTTATTTCAGTGAAGTTTATGAAAAATCAGCCATTTCAGTGACATGACCACCCAAGAGCATTTTAATAGCAGATGATCTTTAATTTGTAGCACATGTACAGTACATATTGGTGATATTATGAAACCTTTTCCTGCTATTCAACATGCTTTTGTTTTACTGTATTTGCATGATGTAAATCTCTCTTCTCTAGGTATCAAAATTCTCTTCTGTTTTTCAGCCATTCTTTCCAAATTCCTCTTTTCTAGATTCAGTTTTCATGTGTACCCAGAATAATCAAAATCTGTCAAATGGAAACCTGAAAATGTGCTTTATAGTGTAGGCTTGAAAAATGTCTGATAAGTCAATCCTATTTGGAGAAATGACGGAAAGAGAAAGCAGTGACTACCAAAGAATTTTGATGACATTTACAGCAGGAAGTGGCTAATGCTACCAGAGCTTTTAGAAAGGATTGGCGGTAGTCTGTACAGAGTTTGTTCACTGCAATGAAATGATAGTTATTCAACTTTCCTTGATCCTCTTCTCCAAGAACCCTGTTCTTTATGCATCCCTTCCAAGAAACATGTACACTGTGCATCAGAACTACGAGCCTTCCAGCTGAGAATGTGCATCATGTACATGCGTCATCGTTGCAACATGCTAGTCCGCCGCCGCAGACGAGCGAGCACCAGCGCGCACATCATTCCACATCATTAATCACAGAGTCACGCCACTCAACAAATCAATATCCACACGACATGACCTCTCCATCCGAACAACCCCTCCCCCCTTCCCATGCCCCCCTCTCCCTCCCCCATCTCCCAGAGGAACAAGCAGAAAACAGGTGAAACATGACGCGTCAAGTACATCCTCCCTCCCGGGGGAACATTCGGCTCCTGTGAAATCCTAGTCAGTATTGATGCAATAAAAAGGGTTTGGGGAAAATTTGACAGTGCTAATGTGACCATGGGTGCTCTGATTTTTTTTTTTTTTTTTTTTAAATAGAGCGATGGTGAGATTAAAGAGAAAATTTCCGGGAAAATCTCGGGTCACAGTATTTAACATTGGCTTTGATCTACGTAGGCTTAATGTTCACTCTCTTCTTGTTTGTTTGTGTTTTTTTGTTTGTTTTTTTTTTCCCCTCCTCTTCTGCTAATGTGATCAAGGAGGCTGTGATTTTCTTTTTTTTTTCTTTTCTTTTTTTTAAGAGAGAGGGACAAATTAAAGGGAGAATTTACAATGGGAGATTATCTCAGAGAGCAAAGTCAAACAATAATGGGCTAGCAATGATCAATAGTGAATACTGGAAACAAATTTTAGAAATTGATAATGACTTGGATGTCTGGATAATATGCAGCGCAATGTTACAGTCACTAGGAAATTGAATCGTTTTCTTAATCGTGATTGCTATGTGTCTTTCATTATCGCATTCCCATTTTTTCATCGACAAAAAAAAATAAAGCAAGGTGAGTTTGCTTTATGAAGTTTTTAAAGTGATTCTCTAAACCTTCAATTGGAGGATTTTTGTCCCCGCCGAACGAGTTCGAGCAGGGGACTATGAAACGGGCTCCGTACGTGTGTGTGTCCGTGTGTCCGTGTGTCCGTCCGTGCGTCCGTGTGTCCGTCCGTGTGTCCGTCCGTGCGTCCGTGTGTGATCAAAATGTTCAAAATGCTACTCCTTCGCCATTTCTATCCCGATTTTGATTCCGTTTGCTTTATATGATGGCACTAGGTGAGGGCTTCAAAACTTCTACACAGAATTTTGACCTTTGACTTCTTTGACCTTTGACCTTGATTTTTGACCTATATTGTACATTGCCTACAAAATGCTACTCCTTCGCCATTTCTAACCCGATTTCGATTCCGTTTGCTTTATGTGATGGCACTAGGTGAGGGCTTCAAAACTTCTACGCAGAATTTTGACCTTTGACTTCTTTGACCTTTGACCTTGATTTTTGACCTATATTGTACATTTTGCTACAAAATGCTACTCCTTCGCCATTTGTAAACCGATTTCAATTCCGTTTGCTTTAAGTGATGGCACTAGGTGAGGGCTTCAAAACTTCTACACAGAATTTTGACCTTTGACTTCTTTGACCTTTGACCTTGATTTTTGACCTGTATTGTACATTTTGCTACCAAATGCTACTCCTTCGCCATTTCTAACCCGATTTCGATTCTGTTTCCTTTATGTGATGGCACTAGGTGAGGGCTTCAAAACTTCTACACAGAATTTTGACCTTTGACTTCTTTGACCTTTGACCTTGATTTTTTTTACCTATATTGTACATTGGCTACAAAATGCTACTCCTTCGCCATTTCTAACCCGATTTCGATTCCGTTTGCTTTATGTGATGGCACTAGGTGAGGGCTTCAAAACTTCTACATAGAATTTTGACCTTTGACTTCTTTGACCTTTGACCTTGATCTTTTTACCTATATTGTACATTTTGCTACTAAATGCTACTTCCGGCGGGGACATATATTACGCACCGCGTGATTTCTACTTTTCCTTGTTCTTTCTCTTCCAAGGATGGAGAATAAAAACATAATGATCCTCACACAAAAAGAAGAATCATGCTATGAATGCTTCTTCTGAGATAATATGAGAGTAACTACACTCTATGGACAACCATACATTGCAAAACCCACCTTTTTAAAATTCATTTCCAACAAATATAATCATAATATTTTAATACACATTTTAACACAACAATGTACTGAAAACGAACAAGTGGAGTCAAAAGGGGCCTGAGCCTGACCCTCCTCTGCCTTTTGTCTGTCCTCCCTCCTGCTCTAATCCCCCTCCCTTTACCTGTTGGGCTCCTTGCCCATGACCTCCCAGCCTCTCCTTTTGTTTTCTTTGTTCTGTGTACCCAGCCCGTCCCTGATTGTTCTTGTCATGTGAAGTCCTTATGTGATTGCTTTCCCTACCTGTTTGTCATTTTGCCTCTGATGGAGATTTTGCTAGGATCGAAAGCTCAGGCCCCTTTTGACTCCATTTTACTCTTTTGGCTCGCCACTATTGGATAAGCAGTTTTCAGCACTTTTTTTTTTTTTTTGCTACACTGAAAACAAACAAACTGTGAACTGATGTACAATCTTATAAATTTCATGAAAACTACCAAAAGATAAAGGTAAGTAGCCTTCTCATCCAACAATGACATCATGTGGGCGTAAATAGCACAACCTCTAAATTTTCAAAGTAGCTTTAACTGTAAATTTTTTTCTCAAATGTGTCATAACTTTTCTGCATCCACTAAAAATGAAGGTATATGTTTGAGGTATAGTGTAAATTCCCTCATAATAGTGAAAACAAGTCAACAAACAAGCATACAGTATTTTCAGTTTGTTGTAATCCTGTCCCATCAATTCTTCAATGTCCATGCAATATAGGCCAACGAGCAGTTCCTGAAGGCCGTCACGGCGGGGCAGAAGGATGCGTCCCCTATCCTACGAGGCACACCGGTCTCCCTCCACTTCATCTACGACCCGGCGGGCATCAAGCACGTCAGCCCCTCTCTCCTCCCCGTGGTCATCGGCCGCAAGAACCTCCCGCTGGGCAGCCTCTTCAACTTTGACAGCTACCGCAACAACCTGACCACCAGTATCTTGGGAAATGTGGTGCTCTACGCTGAAGTGTTGCCCACGACGATGGATGTCTTTGAAGGGTGAGAATCTGTCTCCTCCCCCCCCCCCCCCCCCCCGCCCCCCACCGAAAGAAAAATGCACAAAGTCATCCAAGTACTAATAAAATGACAGTGCTCTCACAAATAGTTTAAAATCTCAAATGTTTGTCATGAATAAACCTTATAACGCATTTGTAGTTTTGTGGCATTCATTGTCCTCAATCATAATTCTTCCCACACTCCTGATGGATTTGTGCTAGAACTCAGTTTTAAATTGGAACAACAGAAGGTGATATTTTCAACATTTGTGTAATTTTATATTACTTTTTTTTCTTTTAAATAATGTTAACTGTTTTAAGGCACATTGAGAGCGAGAGAAAGGAAAATGAATGATTTCATTGGTTTACCTTATACATAAATTATAATCATAGTTTGAGAGTCAAACAAAGTTCCCAGATGTATGTGATGTCGTTTTTTTTTTTTTCATGTAATTCTGTCAGTTTGCACTGGAGTCCCTATTTTGCAAAACCTGAAGATAAGAATTGAATCTATGCAGTGAGGGAGGACATACAGTGTTTGTGCTGGGACTGTGCACTTCTCTTACGTCACCAATATCTCTCACCCTCTCATGCTCCCAGATTCATGTTCAAAGTTCCTGACAACGTCGGTGTCGTCTGCATAGCAACAAGAATGACAGGTGGGAAGGGTAAGTGTCCCCGCATTTCAGCCTGCTCTGGAAATGAAAGCTGTCAGAGTTGTGACAGTAAGTCTCACTCGTTACGTCTGAGTGCTCATGGAGAACTTCACTGTGTGGTTTAAAGGCGCAGTGTGGTGGAATAAACCAATGCCACAAAATGCATCATTCAAGCTGTTTGTGTCCTTGAGCAAGACACCATCGCTATACAGTGTAACTATACACGACATAAACTGTATATGTAAATGCGAGGACATTACATAATACAATAAACAGTAGTAATGATTAAAGTCTTCTTCATCCAGGGTAGACTCTTCAGTGTTGCCACTGCTCTACACCAGAGGGACTTGCCATTATTATTACCCTAGCATTGCCAGGTACCCATTTATAACCTGGGTCGAGAGGGACATGGTGGGTAAAACATCTTGCCCAAGGACGTAAGCACTGGGTGGGAATCAAACTGGGGTCCTCCGATTGGGAGTCGAGAGTCTTATCTCAAATCTGCTATGCCACAGAGCCCCCTGCTTGATATCCGGAGCATCCATCTATATCTGCATGTGTGTTGCCGTGGGCATATGTACAGTTTTTGCTTTACATGTACACTGTCAAACAATCAACTTGTAATGTATACAGAGTATTTCTTTTGCTGTTTATCTTGTGTATTCTGCCAAAATTAATCTGAGTATACCCCCCCCCCCCCCTTGCCAATATCTCTTCCTGGATCAGGTCGTAGTGGTAACCGCTGGCTGGCTCCCATAGGATGCGCCATGTTCTCGCTCCACGTTCGCATCCCAGTCAGGACGCGGCTGGCCGACAAGCTTCCATTCCTTCAGCACATCGCCTCAGCCGCCGTGGTGGAGGCCGTCCGCTCACTCAAGGGTTATGAGGTACGATGCCCCCTGATGGCATCCTCATTTGAAGTCTGGCTGGATGTTGAGAGGAGGTTGCGGGTGGTCAGGATGACCGGTCTGGTGATGATGTCCACCTGTGATGTCATGACTGTGATATGTCCAGATGGAAGAAGAACAAAGTTTTATATCCATTTGCAGTTTTGCTACATTAGTTGCACAGTTGAACACTGTATAATCCTGTCTTGTGACACATAAATTTTCTCAGGGAAATACTGTTTTTAGCTCCATGTCTTTTTTTCCCTAAAATGCTCTTACTTTTAACTCAAATTGTCCCATGGTGCTCGTCAAAGCTCCTAAAAACTTTCAGACTTTTCTCAGGCTGTGCTTGTAGTGTTCCTGTCTGTGTTATGGGTGATTATGTAGTTGATGCAAAAAGGAGTTAAAGGAAATTCTGCTGAAGTCGTGCACATTATTGGTGCTTATACTTGACTCTAAAATTTAAAACTATGACTCTGTTCAGCCTGTAGACCACTAAACTGATTAGAAATAACAATTCACACCCTTTGAGCCTTAAGCAGACTCTCATCAGTGCTGCAGCTACATTCAAGACAGTAGAAAAATACTTTTTGCCATTAACAAATTTATAATTGAGACATCGAGCATCATTCACCCAGTTGCACAGCTTGGCTACTTCATCATCAGTCACAGAAATTGAATGCAATGATGACGTATCTAACACACACACAAACATGCACACACTTACAATATATTATGTGTACAGAGCCAGAGCCTGTGGCATATACACACATGAAGTATTTCATTCAATGTGCTAGAACATGCCATTCACATGATGGAGACATTTGCGGCTAGGGAGGGTTTCATTACAAGTCAATGCAGTCATAATGCCATAATTGGGATGTTGAAATTTCTGTTCAAATTTTCTCAGTTTTGTTACATCTATGACATTGCATAAATTTCAGTTTATACAATGAATATCACATAACTTGTGGAGGTCATAAGGGTGAGGATTGACTCTTAAATGTATAAATGATTACTATATGTGTTGATTGTGATAGAGTCATTATCCAGTGTAGCAGAGTTTTGAACAACCCCTTTAAAGTGTCTGTGAAGCCCGACACTGTCTTCATAGCCGTAAATTAGGTCCTGAGACGCCCCATCCCTGCCCATCATCTGTCAGGGGAGGTAACCCCATGGCATTTGAGATCCAGGGACATAGAAGGCTCACTGTGATAGCCTTAGTGGCCCAGTGACTTGGGGAATGTTGATGGGACAGCCTGCTGCAGTACAATCTCCCCACCCCAACTCGTCCCTGTTCTGTGCCTGGCTCTGACTGCTACGTAACTGTGTGGCGGGGATGGGTCTCTCCATCAATGATTACTGCTTGCTTGCTTGCTTTCTTTTCGAGGCATACGACTCTTTCCATGTTGTTACCCACACATGCCGTTGGTATGCAAATCATTTACAAGCAGGAATGTTGCTGCTGTTCGCCGACCTGCCTCATAGTGTGTGGAATAAGGAGTGTAACAAAGGAATGAATGAGGTGTAATGTGGTTAGGGAATTTTGACGGGTTCCTGGGGTGTGGTTTAGATACATTATTGAGGCGATTTTAAAGTGTGAGGAGCCTGAAATTTAATTTTACAGGTGTTAGTGCTCCAATCAGTAGAGACAGGTAATGTAGAATTGCGCCCTCTACAGGCAGAATAAAAGATAAAAGAAGGATTTAAAGACAAAATATGGAATACCTGTGTTCAGTGTCAATGCAACATTCAACAGTATATGTTTAACACGTACAATTAGAGATGAGCAGTGAAAATGGCTAAAACAAAAGGTTGACATTATTTGCTCCCTATTTCACTGATATTTCAAATCCAATCATTTTATTGGCAAATGAACAGTAAATCCTCATTTGCCAGATTTGGTTAAAGCTTTTGGCATAAGGCATAAAGACAGTTGGATAGAGGTGGGAGAGTCAATCTGTTTCTTGGGAGAGAACAATGATTGCGAATAATAATCAGTATTTCTTGCCATCCCCTAAAAAGAAAGAAAAAGTAAGATAAAACACAGAAAACCCCCCACAAAAACACAAAGCAATTAAATCAAAAATTTGAACTCATCAAACAGTTTTAATCATGATCAAAGCAACCACACCATAAGCTGACAGAATACACATGATTAAATGGCCATTTCTTATCTTCTTCTTTTTTTGTGGAAAGATTTTCAAATTTTGATAAAAAAAAAACAAACAAAACAAATAGCTTTTTTGGGTAGTGAATTGTTTAGAAACAAAAGCTGACTGAAATTATTTTGTTTGGCCATCTTCTCCGACTAGTGGAATATTTGATTATTTGCTACTCAAGTTTCTGCTATTATTTTCCCATTTCGTTTGTTTTTCATACATGGCAGGAGTTTGACCTTCGACTCAAGTGGCCCAACGACATCTACTATGGTAGCCAGCAAAAGTTGGGCGGAGTAATCGTTAACTCGTCCTGTCTCGACGGAGTCTTCCATGCTATCATCGGTATGATTTTGATCCTGTGGTGAATATGATTTTGATCCTGTGGTGACTTTCTTGTTGTTTAAAAGCAAAGGCTCATATATATATATTTTTTGTAATTTCATGGTCTATCAATTTCCAGATTGATGTATTGAACAAAATGCTTTCATGTTCTTTAAAGATTAATTCCAGCTCAATTAAAGGGGAGTCTGAACAGAAAGCATAAAAATTTGTAAGCAGAATTAGTAAAATTAGATCAAAATCTGATAAAAATTAGGGTAGTTAGTATATTTGTGAAGTTGTGGTAATTTTTGCAAAACAGTTCTCAAAACTTAATTTGAATAATTATCCATATATGGGTGGTGATGGTGTCATTATCTCACAATTTTTCATTAATCATGTCAAGAAATGAAAATATTCAATTTTTCTGCTGTAAATGTGTACAATATGACATTATTCCTTGCTGAATAACTTGATAATACTGATCAGTCAGATGTATTAGGATTTGGACTGGGGCGTGAATGCATTGGAACAAAAAAAAATGGGAATTTCAAGATTCTGTATACAAACTATGCTGTACATGGCAAGCTTTGAAAGCATGACATCAACTCACTCATTTGTGTATTCATATTGACTGTTTGAGGAGTGCTTTGTGAATATAAGCAAAACCTAGCAGTTTCATAATTTGCTTGATCTTTATCCTATTTTTATCAAATTTTTAATTATTGTGCTTAAAAAAATTGTACTCTTTTTTTATCAGACTAACTTTTAACAGGACCAGAATTCCCCTGTAACTTTTCAAAGACATCTACAGATGTGACTGAATTGTAGACACATGTTTCTTGAGCTGGGTTGATTATCTGCAGCAGTTTTTCGTGTCCATGAAGAATGCAACTGACTTTCATCATCCACATTTTCCTCTGCTTTGCTGTCAAGGTGTCGGAGTGAACGTTTCCAACAGCGTACCCACGACCTGCATTAACGACATCCTCCACAAGTACAACGCCGAAAAGGGCACCAACCTCAGCCCCGTTTCCATGGAGATGGTCATAGCGCGCAGCATCACGGAGATGGAGCGGATGATCAACGCCTTCCAGGAGAAGGGAGCGGAAAGCTTTCTGCCGGTCTACTACAAGCGCTGGCTCCATAGGTAGGGCAGGCTGAAGCCCATTATGAAGATACATTGTACTAGTATCCTGCCTTGAATATAAAGGACGCAATTATGCCCTCATGATCATTTAACCCTTTATACTGTGCTTTGTTTTGCTGATTGGCATGCTAGAGTGCTTTCTTTGCCAATTGGCAAACCTCAATACAAAAGTAAGAAACAACTGTAGTTGTTTCTTATTTTTGGCCCTCGCACCCACAACTGCTATGGTGACCGTGCTTTTTCCGTCTGTGCCCCCCTTCTTTGGAACACTCTCCCTACTCACATTCAGACCTCCACCTCCATTGACATCTTCAAAAAGAAACTTAAAACTCATTTATTTTTAGAGCAGAATTAATGATTATGTAGGCCCTGTATGCATTTGTATATTTGTTATTCTAAGCTGATTTGTATGTTTGTTTGGTTGGTTGTTTGTTTGGTTATTTAGCATTGTAAAGCGCTTCGAAACGTGTTGTATTAAGCGCTAAATAAATATTTCATATTATTCTTTATTATTATTATTTAGCTCACTTGAGCCAAAGGCTCAAGTGAGCTATTGCAATTGCTCTTTGTCCAGCGTCCGTCGTCTGTCGTGCGTCATCTGTTGTGCGTCGTGCGTAAACTTTTTACATTTTCATCTTCTTTTTGAGAACCCCATGACTGATTTTCACCAGACTTGGCAGGTAGCATCCCTAGGGGGATAGGATCTCAATTTGTTCAAATGAGCACCGTGCCCCACCTGGGGAGGGGGGGGGGGGGCCCAAAGGGGCCCAAACCCCCCAATATTAAGGAACCTTTAAAAAATCTTCTTCTCTAGAACTAGAAACGTGTTGTATTAAGCGCTAAATAAATATTTCATATTATTATTTATTATTATTATTTAGCTCACTTGAGCCAAAGGCTCAAGTGAGCTATTGTAATCGCTCTTCGTCCAGCGTCCGTCGTCTGTTGTGCGTCGTGCGTAAACTTTTTACATTTTCATCTTCTTTTTGAGAACCCCATGACTGATTTTCACCAGACTTGGCAGGTAGCATCCCTAGGGGGATAGGATCTCAATTTGTTCAAATGAGCACCGTGCCCCACCTGGGGAGGGGGGGGGGGCCCAAAGGGGCCCAAACCCCCCAATATTAAGGAATCTTTAAAAAATCTTCTTCTCTAGAACTAGAAGTGATAGAGCTAAGTAAATACTATGAGTTGGTACATTGATGACTGTAGTTTCAAGTTTGTTCATGGCGGAATCAGGGGTGCCCCCCCCCCCCCCCCCCTTGGGACCCAGGGGAAGGGGGTGGGGAGGGGTCCTAATGGGGCCCAAATTGTGCATTTTTATCCTTTTCTTGAAAATGCCACGATGAATTTTCACCAAACTTGGCAGGTAGCATCCCTAGGGAGATAGAATCTCATTCCCATGATATGGGCACCATGCCCCACCTGGGGGCCCCAGGGGACCTAAATTGGGACCTAAATTGTAAATTTTCATCTTTTTCTTGAAAATCCCATGATGAATTTTCACCAAACTTGGCAGGCAGCATCCCTAGGGGGATAGAATCTCAATTCTATCAAATGGGCACCACGCCCCACCTGGGGGCCCCCAGGGGGGCCCAAAACTGCATAGTCCAACATTCTATAAAGTACAGTGTACCTTGCAGGCATTTTTACCAGTGTGATGGAATATGCAAATGGACACCATGCCCCCAGCTCTCAAAGCTACCCCACCACAAGTTTCCAGTGTTTTCAGGTAAGAGTCTGCCGGAATGCATGGAAGGTGAACTTGTGATACTCAGGTGAGCGCGAGACCCCCGGGTCTCTTGTTGTATTGAGATGCATGAACATAGATGAATGCCTGAATGAATGGATGAATAGATGCATGAACATAGGAAAGGTTTCTGCAAGTTTACAGAAACAAGGCATATGCAGTGTTTGTCATTGTAACCATAATTGGCACACTGAACGGTCCATTACATAAGGACACTCCACTGACCAGGATCTTAATGTCCATTTTGATTGATGCAGTGATGCCAAGGTGCGGCTGGAGAGGCCCGACGGTGAGGAGGTGACCATCACTGGCCTGGACAAGAGCGGCTTCCTGTCGGTCAGACGGCAAGATGGCTCCCTCCACAGCGTGCAGCCCGACGGGAACAGCTTCGACATGCTCCAGAACCTCATCACCATCAAGACCAGCAAGCACTGAGGGAGGTGATGAACCACACCCACCCCCCTCCTGATTCCTCAACAAGTCCCATCTCTCTACAAAAGCTTCGACATGCTCCAGAGCCTCATCACCATTAAGACCAGCAAGCACTGTTCAAGGAGGTGATGGAGCACACCCACCCCGGTCCTGGTTCCCCACCAAGTCCCGTCTCTCTACAACAGCTTTGACATGCTCCAGAACCTTATCACCACTAAGACCAGCAAGCACTGAGGGAGGTGTTGGACCATGCCCACCCCGGTCCTGGTTCCCCACCAAGTCCCGTCTCTCTACGACAGCTTCGACATGCTCTAGAACCTCATCACCATTAAGACCAGCAAGCACTGAGAGAGGTGATGGACCACACCCACCCCCCTCCTGGTTCCCCACCAAGTCCTCTCTCTGTGCAACAGCTTCAACATGCTACAGAACCTCATCACCATTAAGACCAGCAAGCACTCTGCTAGGTGATGGACCACACCCACCCCCCCCCTTCCCCTCCTGGTTCCCTACCAAGTCCTGTCTCTCTACGACAGCTTCAACATGCTACAGAACCTCATCGCCATTAAGACATTAAGACCAGCAAGCACTGAGGGAGGTGATGGACCACACCCACCCCCTCCTGGTTCCCCACCAAGTCCTGTCTCTATACATCAGCTCTGACATGCTCCAGAACCTTAACACCATTAATACCAGCAAGCACTGAGCTAGGTGTTGGACCACACCCACCCCCATCCTGGGTCCCCCTTCCTGGGTTCCCATCTCTCTGCTCAGTCCTATCCACACCCCTCCCCCCCCCCCCAACCACAACCCATCCACCAATACTCCTGGATTAAGACAACGTCAGTCTTTCTCCACCAGTGACATCAAGCCAGCAGGACCAGTAGCAAACCACACGTAGGAGGACACCTTGAGAACCTCTGTTTCAAGGTTCCTCCATCTAAGAGGTGCTATTGGGGAACATGGACTACCTTTTCCCTTCTCCTCCCCATGCTACCCTAGCTAATCCTCCCAGCCTAGAACAGTTGATGCGTATCAACTCTTAAAACAAAATGAACATTGTGCAGCTGATCATCACTAAACCCAAGGTTTTATACTCACTTTACAGATTACACACAGTTGGGAGTGTTGGGGAGGGGTCGGAAGTACATTGTAGATGTTGCCTTGACCCTTTTCACTTGTAAGATATGCCCATCATTGCCATAGGGGAGTATATTACAAGTGTGGTAGAAACAAAAATAATTCAGTCTCAAAACATTTTGGGCATGGGCATGATTATACCAATATCAAACCAAATTTTTTGAATATGTAAAAGCAATGTATTATTTTTTTCCCTCGCAGCTTACTACATTATACACCCAACTATAATTCAAACATTATGAAGAAAGCTTGGCGATTACATTTCATCCTATCTGCCACTGATGATTTTTGAATGTAATACTGAAAATATCAAACAAAGGAAAATAGATTTATTCATATCCAAATTTTAGAGAAAAAATATGGTAAGTCACTTAATTTCTGCAGAGCTCCTGAGCAAGTCATGGTGCACCTGCTTACAGCCATGATAACTAACACTCTGCTAATACTGAATGTAACAACATTAAGACCTTCAAATATAAAGGTACATTGTACCACAAGTACCTACTTGTTTTTTGGGGTTTTTGGGGGTTTTTTTTTGTATGGTTTTTGTGTGTCTTTGTATTGTTTTGGAGTTGTTTTTTTTTCCAATAAACTATCCAGAAACCAGTGTGCAGTTAGTGCACTTGTGTGGTCAGTACTGCAGCTCATTTGTATGGTAATTATTCGACAACAACAACAATGAAGATTTCTTACATGTCCCTTTTATAGTAAGTTGCCAATACTGGGCCCCTGAGGGTGTCTCCTTGTGTGACACTTTGGACTTGTGGAATTAGAATTGGGCAAGTGAAGATCTACTCATTAAAAGCTTTGCAGCAGTTTAAATTTCATCGTGATAAGAATTTGCAGTGACTGAAGATGATGCAGCATTTCAGTCTAAATGCTTGCTGATGTGAAATAATATTCAAGAGGATTTGTATATGTACAGAAACTTGAAAGAGGTTTCCTTTCCATATTGTGTAGATAGATGGTTTGTCTGCTTTATATAATCTTTGAATTGCTTGAAGAACTGCTGTTGACTCTCTTGTACATACCTTTATACAATATTATTGATGGCCTGAAAGATAAGGCCAATTTCCTGTTCATAAAAAAGAAAAGAAAATGAGTACATTCAACGGATGAAGAAACATCCTCTTGTTTTGTTTTTTACATGTGTGTGCAATGAACAGATCATAGTATTATTATTGTCTGTCATGGGACATTTCATATATTTTTTCATAGCTTATCTCGCATATCATTTTCAGTTTTTCATCTTTTCTTCATGACAAGATTCTTCCTTGAACTCAGTGAAGCAAACTTCAAAGTGTATTTTTGATGGCAATCATAATAGAAAGTTAGCTCAAAAGAGGGCCACATTATCACAGGAAAGTGTAGGAAACTCCTGATGCCGCTTCAGAAAGCACTTTATGTTATTTTGCAACCTGTAGTAATTGCAGTTACTATGGCAATGGTTACTAAACAACCAACCAGCTGTGAGCATATTAGTTGTCCGTGTAGCTGCTGTCATTTTGACTTCTAGTTAATTTGCATTATTTTATTTTCATTAGATTAGTTTTAGATATCATTCCTTGTTTACAGGTTGCCAATTCTTGCAGAATATCCTGTTAAAGTTGGATGTCACTAACCATTTTTTTTTTCTTCTTTTTTTTTTTTTTGCTGGGGGGGGGGGGGATGGGAAGAGAATTTCAACCAATTCACTTGGTATCAGTTTCCATAAAGGCCCTATGTCAAAGTAACAAATGATGCATATAGTTTGTTTCTTTTTTTTTAGGGGGGCCATTTCATCACTGTTTTCTTATACAAATATATAGCATGTGATTATGTTGAAGTTTCAATATACAATGAAATTGACTTGTTAAAACTTTTGGTATACTTATGTTAAGGGGGAAATTCATCAGTTGGAGATCATAAGACATCTGGAAAAGAAACATTCTTTTGTAAGAGATATCATGTACTAAATGATGAGGAAAACCTACAGAAGGAACCATAGACTGTGCCCTGCATCATGCATTAAGAAGGATGTTAATGTCTACAAAGTGTAGATGAGTACAGCCATAGTTTAGTCTCTGAATTCATTTGTTAATGCCGTTTGGCATTTACACTTGACTGCCTTAAGTACTATACGTTTTACCCTCAAGGGAAGCAGCGTAGCATACAGTTAATATCATTCAGTTTGTATTCATAAACTATCGTAATGCAAGCCACCCAAGATAAAATGGCAAGAATTTTATCTTGCTGATTAGGATCAAAGTGGTTTTTATGCTAAGAGCTTTAAAAGAAAAAAAAACAGAAAGAAATTGATGGCTCTCAGAAGGCTGATTTTCTTCTCTTTTGTAGCCTTTTCAAAGTCTAAGCAAGATGCAGAAAACTTTCCATCATTTGACTTCGTTTATCATACCAATATACACAGGATATTCGTATCATACACATGCATCTGTTCTTGTGTGTTGGTATAATATCATACTACAGTGGAGTAGAATTGTAGGTAGTGATATGTGAATTTGGTGATGAGGTGGGTTTTTTCTTTTCTTTTTCATTTCTTTTTTTGAGAATGAAGTTAGATTAGGCTTAAAGCATAGACTCTCTTATTTTCCTTGGTGTTCATCACATTCATTTATCATCCCAGCTTATACAAATTAATGAAATTATTTTGTATTTCTCTTCTATTTGCCGATTTAAGTCGACTTTTTATCTGTGCTGAATTTTTTGCACACACTGTAAAACGTGAATTGACAATGTGACTTTTTACGGGTGCAAAGCAGGAATGTTTATTTTGTTTGATTTGGATTATTCATCTTGACATGTTAATAAATGAATGATTCTGTTCAACAGGTCCATCGCATTTCTTGTTGTTGCTATTCTGTTATTTTCATCAAAAACAAAAACAAATAGTTGCTAAGATAGCAATTGTAATGATGAGAATCGTGCTTCCTGATTGGCTGTTGCTATCGGAAGTTGTATAACATAAGTTGCTTCTCAGGTATCTTTATTTATTTATGGTGTATCTATCTATCTATCTATCTATCTATCTATCTATCTATCTATCTGTCTATCTACTGTAAAACAAGGAATGTTCGCGTGCATTTTAATTTCGCGAATTTCGAGAGTGCCAAAATTTGTTAAATTAGAATGCACATGAAATTTCTTGTCTACACTTTAATGCATTGAACGCCAGTGGCAATTCGTGAACATTTCGTGCCGCGAATATACCATGTTTTACAGTGTCTATCTATCTATCTATCTATCTATCTATCTATCTATCTATCTATCTATCTATCTATCTATCTATCTATCTATCTATCTATCTATCTATTTGTCTATCTGTCTATCTATCTATCTGTCCATCTATCTGCTGGTATAATAATATATAAAGAGAGAGGTGGGAGAAGGAGTGGGGTAAACACATACATTAGATTAAGAACAAATGTGTTTGACAAATGAATATTGGGGGAAAATCCATTTAAATTCAGAGGATAGAATACATGCGTAGCAAAGCCATCGGAATGCGCACCCAGCCCCCACCCCCCAGCCTGAGCACAACATCCATGTTTTCATGATCGTTTTAATGAACGACATTGCAAGGGAAATACGGGTAGAATTGGTCAAGCGCCACCTACGCTGAACGGTTGCTCAACCAGACCTCGTTTCGAGGCAACACTCGTTGACGCAAGGTTCTACAAGCTCGGCATTGCATTCATGGAGCTATCTTTGTTTTTAATGCCTCTGCCAACGAAGTGGCCGGAGGCATTATGTTTTCGGGTCGTCCGTCCGTCCGTCCGTCTATCCGTCCGTCCCGTTTTGTTTTTGTCGATATCTCAAGAACTGTGTGGTGGTTTTACATCAAACTTGGTATGAGGGTATATCCTGGGGGGATAATACTTTGTTTGGATTTTAGGGTCACAGGGTCGAAGGTCAAAGGTCACAGGTTATTTTTTAAAATGTGATTTTCAGGGTATTGGTACACTTTAACATAAATGCACAGGAAGGATAGTACACTGTTAGCACAATTCCCGCCATGGTGTCAATCTTACGGTAGTGCTCTGATCCAGCACCTTACAATGCAGCACATCTATATGAAGGTCTTGGTTTCACTTTATTCAGACTTCGGGAATTTGTGATGATGATGCATGCAAAGGAAACAAGCCAAATAGCTCTATCACACACACACACACACACACACACACACACACACACACACACACACACACACACACACACACACACACACACACACACACACAAATCCAACTCAATAAATTGTTGATGGTTTTGCAAGCTCTGTTTGATAGCCAACTGTATGTTTTCCATCTGAAGAGGGCTGCATACCTCTACAGAGTTCATAATAACAAGCATTGAGTCATTGAACTGTACATGTCTTTCAAGTATTGTTCAATGGTGTGATCTTTCTCCATTGGCTGGTTCAATGAAGTAGTATACTGTACACATGAATGTATGCCATTATACATGCATAAAATTTGCTATATACATGTATGAATGACTGCAGATCTGACACCGTAACAGAATGCCTGATCACATTTATATAATCATATATAATAATACATATATACACATACATTGTATATACTCATATATTCATATAGTCATATATTCATATATTCATATAGTCCTATATGTAGTATGGACCTGTTGATCATTTGTGATTATTTGTAAATATTTGTAATTATACAGTTACAGACAAGCCTGATTTCACATAGACCATGTACAAAGTACAGCCGGGCCAAAGGCGGGGCCTAAGGCCGGACCCAAGGCCACGGGCCTTAGCCCGGAACCAGGGGCCCAGGGAGCCCAAGTGGGCCCAGGCCCAGGGGCCCATAGCCCAAGTGGGCCCAGGCCCATTGGCCCAGGGGGCCCGGTGGCCCAGGGGCCCAGGGGATCACGAGGCCAGGAGCCTAAGTGCTGGCCCAAGGCAGGGGGCCCAGCCAGGGGCCACCAGACTGAGACCACTAAGAGTACCAGTCATGACTTGCTGTGATAATGATGTGACAGGCCTGTGCATACACATATTATGTAAATACACTGTACGGGGGGCTGTGCATTATTATGTAAATATACTGTACACTAACTATACACAGCCCAGTCGCTGTAAAGCGCGACAGGGCTGTACCTGAGCAGCCCACAACACAGAGCAAACACAAAGCAAATTTTACGATTGCATTTAGGTTTGATACTTGACATCATTTTTGTCACCTCAAACGCATCAAAGACAATCTTTGTTAATGAGTTATTTGTGGGAATTCTGCGATCTGGGTACTATTCGCAAATCTAACAACATGTGAAAATATCAACTCTTGATCATGTAACGTGCATGTGTACATTTCTGTGTTCACTGCTGTATTCCATGAACATGAATTCAACAACTACCTGTACTGTTATATCCTGTAATATGAGCTGCCAGGATAAAACTCACATACCTGTACGCTCTGATTCTGTATAGCAATCACTTTCAAAGCAATGTATTGATACATTTCTGCCAGCTAAAAATTCTTAAATGTTGGTTCACCCATGTGAACGGGTACAGAAACTGAAGCCTAGGTGGTGGGTTAAGCAGGATTGCTGCTGTCCTTACAGTCCCACTCATATGATTTCATGTTAGTCTGATGCTAGTTTGTGGCAATAAGAGAGTGTGCCAAGCAGGGAAAGCAGGGATTCAGCTGGATGTCGAAAGTGATTAGCCATTCTGATACTTGAATTTAACAATACCATTTAACAATTCCATACCACCTAAAATCCAATCCTATCAAATTCTTTAGAATTTCTGCTATTAAAACAATGATAGGATAATCTGCAGACAAAGTAGATTTTTTCTGTCACAAATCTCCTGTTACTGTGTTATTACCTCCGCCAAGGGGGAAGGTTATGTTTTCGTTACCGTTTGTTTGTTTGTTTGTTAGTTAGTTTGTCTGTGTGCAAAATAACTCAAAAAGTAGGTAACGAATTTGGATGAAACTTGCAGGAAAGGTTTAGATTGATACAAGTAACAGATGATCAAATTTTGGTAGTGATCTGAGAATTTTGGAGGACTTTATGAAGGATTTTTGATATTTTGGCAGGTAGGGTCAATGAACTTGGGAGATCAGGCTGCGCGTATTTGAGGTTTGCATGCGCGCACTAAAGTGCGTGCTCTAGTTTCTGCTAGGGCGAGGCGCGCCGTGCAGCTGAGGGTTTATGACGTAACAAAGGCTTCTATATTGGGAAATTGGGCGACTTTCAGCACACAATGCTATAAGTATGTATGGGTGGAAATCACTTCTATGGAAGAACAAGATCAGTGGTGGAAATGAGCTGCATGCTTGGCGGAGGTCTGCGCTCTCAGAGTGCTTCTGTAGTTTTGAATGTCTTCCTCTGTGAAAAATGTGAAATCAATGAAAAGAAAAAATATGGTACCTGGTAAATATTAATAGCTGTTGCACATTAGTCACACGTGTACTATACAATGTATGACAGTAGCATAATTCACTCACAAAAAAACACTGATACATGTAAAGGAGTTAAAGAATCAGCAGACATAGTTTTACAAGATGTATTGCAGAGTTCAATTAGTATTAGTATTAGTATTAGTATTAGTATTAGTATTATTATTATTATTAGTAGTAGTAGTAGTAATAGTAGTAAAAGTAGCATTGATAATAATAATGATAATAGTGGCCACTTGTATAGCACACAGGTCCGCTTTTTAGTGCTCATGGCGCTTCATAAATGAAAAGATAGATATAACACATGTTCAAACATGACAACAGAGAAGAAAATGGCAAACAACAACAAACACATACCAGATAAAGAATACAATTGTTCCGAACATTATAGACTGCAATAATTATAGTCCTCAGTGTGAGAGGAATAGGAAACGTTTTGAAGTTTGGATTTGAATGTTTCTGTAGATGACAATTATAGCTGTACACACAGAGAAAATGTTCCAGTTAAAGAGGAACGTAGTCATACAAAGTGTATGTATTTCACATTTTTCAGTATTTTCAATCTTTCATATCCATATGCAATGGGCATAATGGACCCATTTGCATATTTTTTGCATAGTATGCTATCATGGGGTGTGAAAGTATGCTGAGTGTTGACATATAGGTCATCCACTCATTGAATCCCCCGAACAGAGTTCGGAGGATACTATGGATTTGGCCTCGTTGCGCCGCGTCCGCCGCAGAGATTTTCTTGTGAGCACTCTACTGGCTGCAGTTCTTCTTAGATCATCTTCAAATTTGGCATGAAGGTGTGTTATGGTAAAACGAAGACGCCTATTGTTTTTGGTGATGGTGCCCTCGCTTGTTCCGACTTTATACATGAAAAAGTAAATTTAACAGGGTCTGCTTGTGTGTGCGACGCTGACCTTGCTTCGTGACCAATTTTTTTTTATGCCTCCGCCAACGAAGTGCCCGGAGGCATTATGTTTTCGGGTCGTCCGTCCGTCCGTACGTACGTCCGTCCCATTTTGTTTTTGTCGATATCTCAAGAACCGTGTGGTGGTTTTACATCAAACTTGGTATGAGGGTATATCCTGGGGGGATAATACTTTGTTTGGATTTTAGGGTCACGGGGTCGAATGTCAAAGGTCACAGGTTATTTTGTGGAAAAAAAAAGGTTGAAAATTCATGTTTTTCTCCATATCTCGCAAATGGTTCAAGGTATTTTCATGGAACTTAGTATATAATATATGCTTGTTCCAATGGGCAGTGATTATCTAGGGAAGTTGGGGGTCATGGTTCAAAGGTTAGGGGGTCAAAGGTCAAGGTCAACTCCTCATAATATCACTACTTTCCTTATATTTATGCAATGCCTGAAGGTTTTTTTTTTTTTAACTTGATGTATGCATGTATAACCCGATATATATTCTTTGGGAAGTTTCTTGCCAAAAGGTCAAAGGTCAAAAGGTCAAAAGGTCAAATGAAAGTGTTGAATTGCACTTTTTCCTCCATATCTCAAAAGTAACTCAAGGTATCATCATGAAACTTACATATTTATGCATTTTCAACCTAACAGTGATTCTCTTTGGAACTGTGAGGTCAAAGGTCAAAGGCCAGGTTTAGATAATGCTATTTTCCCATTTGATACTGAAATTATACTTTTTCTCAATACCTTGAAAATTACTCAATGCATAAACTTATAAAAGGGTCAAAAGTCAAGTAAAAATCATCAGTTCCCCCAAATACCTGCACTCTGACATTTTTAATCATTCATCCAATTGAACCAAGTTCTAGGAAAATGAACATTCAGCACATTTGCGGCAAACCTGTAATTTTAATATTTTGCCAATTGTGTGAAACTGTCATCACACATTGTCAAGACATTGTACTATAGACCTATTAGGAGAACCATGCATTATGGCGGAGGCATACCAGTCGCCGTAGCGATATATCTAGTTGTTGTTTGCATCTATGCAAAAATAAATCTTAATCCATTTCAATGAATCGTGGGAAATACTCAATGTACGTATAACTGGGCGTGTAGATAGTTGCAAGTTTTTACAACTTGCGATTAAAAAAAAAAAGAACTATAAAGGTTACTCGTTACTTGTTACTTGGTACAGTAATCCCATTCGCAGCTCCAAGGAAGCTATACCGGGATGCAAATCGTGTCATGTGCCAGTTGAGGTGCCAAAGTGACAAGGTTGTGTGTGTCTCTCTTATGTACAATAAAAGCGAGAGTGTTTGTGCAAGTAAAAACATTGGTCCCTTACTACAGCATGTGGGACCCAGCAGGAGGTTGCATCTTGTTGATGGCAGTGCAACCTCTCTGAACAAGGCTGGGTTTGGAGTGAGTACCACAGATCCTGGTAAATTATTCCATAGTCGAACTGACCTTGGGAAAGTTGCAAATTTGAATGTGTCTATTGTTTTATAGACATTAGAAATAATTCAAAATAATGATGGCCCTCCATGCTATTAATTGTACAAACCTTCAACCACTTGTCTACATAATGCTAACACTGTTACTTTTCTGGCAGATTATTGTACAGTCTGTACAAGGTAGGGGAAATTACCACATACATGATATAACTAAATTGCAATATTGTGCCCTGGCGTAGTCGTGTTGTTTTAAACTGGAAATGTCAAAAGGAAGATAAAGACACATATATACACTCCATAGAATAGATCGCAGGAAGATTGGATTTAGACATATCGGTAAATCAATTATTGTATTAAAGGGATAAACAGTAACGGGGAATTCAATCTAACTATAATAAGAAACAACAACTCGACACACAATATTTGTAATATTTTGTTTCGTTGTCAAGCTTATCGTCTGACGTATTTAAAACGATCAACATTTTGGGTTTTTTTTCTTTTCTTCCACGCTTATTATCCACGTTTGTAACTATAAACACAGTCATGATGCAAGAGGGGAAATATTTATAGTGTCTTGTGAATTTTTCTATTTCTTTTTTTTTTTTTTTTTTGGATTTGATAGCTTGATTATCGTCTTTGGCGTAGGTTAAATCCTTTGTTTAAAAGTTTACCCTAGGAATTATCTTTATCAGAACATTTGTATCGTAAATCAGTTAGTACTCCTTAAATTATCATGATAACAATCCGTAAATTGATTGTATTCCTGCGCTCACGTAATCACCCACTAGAACTCATCCCACGGATCACGTTAACCAAAGATTAATCGTGGAGGGAGCCTTTCCACCCTTTTCCTCCGGAAGTGTTTGAATCCAAGGAGGTGTAAAGAGGGGCAAAACCTGTGCGTAGTGCGCGCTCTGAGCCGGAAGCTGCGGCTGAGACTTCTGTCACGGTCTCTTCACCTAGCTCACGTCAGACGATAATTAGACGGTGAACAGGTGCAGGGAGAGTGACCCAGGCGCCAAAAAAGGCACGTGTGACAAGCCGTCATGTCGACCCCTCCATTTTCTCCAATCCGCAACCCCCACCCCAGCCCCATCCACTCCAAATATTAAAACTCCTTCATTATTCTCCTGAGTTTTAGCTCTCGCTTTATCCAGTAAGAAGGCTTTGTGGTCACTAGCAGTTTCTTTTCTGACAATCATTGTGGTGACGATGTTGATGGTAATATTAATGATGAACATGAAAATTAATAAGATTGATATTGATGGTGACGGAGGTAATAATAATCACAACAATAAGACCAACCATTGACAACACAAGCACCAACATGGCTATTAAAACAACAACAACAAAGAAAAGTACAACTTACTAGTGCATACAAAATTCAGTTCTTTTATGCAAATATTGTGCATTTGATCAGTACATTTTTGTCAAATAATTTCAATCACCTAAATGACCAACGAAAGTATATATGTATAACAATCTAAGTTACCAAAGATAACCCTTTGTGCAGCTATACAAATACCCTTCTGGAGGGCTCTATCTGTTCATGCAGTTATTAAACCCCCAGGATTGTAATCATTCTGAAAACTGACAGGTGCAAAAACCATCAGCTTGCCGCGGACTTTCGCTCCGGGCGGGGTTCGAACCCAAGAACTGCTGTCAAGTCCAGAGCCTCGCACAGCTACACCACTGTGCGCCTATCTACCACACAGTATCGAGGTGATGATGTCACAATATTTTGTTATAACCTGGGTTGGAACCACGTGCGAGTATGGTTAGCAACAATAGCATTCATAGATAATCAATTCGGTCCATTCGGTATTCATTTTAATAATAATTAATCATTAATGATGTGAGAATTTTGCTGACCAATTTGTTGGGTTCATGTGCTGCTCTTCGCTGGAAATCAGGTGAAATATTCATGGGCGTAAATCCCGGGGGGGATGGGGGGGATATATCCCCCCCACTTTTGAAGGAGGGGGGGATGGCCTGTACAAATATCCCCCCCTGAAATTCTCCCAAGAAAAATATGTAGGAACAATAAAAAACAACAAACAAACAAAAAGAAATGTGGTGATATTGATTTCAGCATGATGGATTATTGCATAGCCTATAATCTAGGCGGAGAATGCAGTTATTGTTTTTGTAATTTGCTGTTAAGCTAAACGTATGATGCAGCGAGATAATTGTCTTTGCCAAGCGATACATCTGATGCGGCGAGACTACGAACAGTGGACGCATCTACCGCGTCCGCTAGGCGCCACGATCGGTGGCAGTTTTTTGTTGTTTTTTTCGTATAAGAAGACTGCCACCGATTAAAAAAAAAATAACAAAACAACGACAAACAACTGGATCATAGGCGGTGTATTCGCGCGCATCCACTGTTCGTAGTCTCGTCACATCAGACCAGCTGCATCCCCACCTAGGTTATAGGCTACATCTGTAATGCATGAGCCATGACGTTCGCACGCCCGCCTCGTGACGAGAGCATATACTGCTGAACAGTGCTAGCAGCGCTCGTGTACTTCTCTCGCACACCAATGCATGCAGTGGCGTATCTATACTCTTAGGGGTGGGGGGGCAAGGGGGGCATGTGCCCCGGGCGCCACTCCTTGGGGGCGCAAAAAAAAAAAAAGAAAAAACGAAGAAGAAGAAGAAAAAAAAAATAACAGAAGAAGAAGAAGAAGAAACTCGCCCGGAAAGGGGGGGGGGGGGGATGGTGTGGGGGGGGGGTGGGCAGAAAACCAAATCAAAGAAGATAAAAACAAAACATGATGACGCGGACAAAATGACAATTTTCATTGCGATCACACAAGAATTCCATGTTCTGTAAACTGAAATACAAAAATTTTCGGCTCGCTCGCTGCGCTCGTTCGCCAAAATTTATATAAAAAAGAAGGTAAGAACAAAACGTGATGATGACGCGGACAAAATGACATTGTCTATTGTGTTCACACCTGTCATTTTATATTTAGCAGGCAAAATATGTCACGAAGCAGCGGCTGCAATTTCTTTCGTTCTGACGCGATCGCCAATTGGTTTAAAAGAAGGCGCCAACGGTTTCGAACATACGGGGGGGGGGCGCAAAAAAAAAAAACAAATCAAACAAGATAAGAACAAAACGTAATGATGACGCGGAAATATACAAATTTCGGCTCACTCGCTCGTACTAATTTAGAATATTTTTTCCAAGTCCTCAGTTTGTTGGTATAAATCGTTATCTATAAGGCCGTCACTATATCTTGATTAAAATTGTAAGATGTAATAAGCAAAAAATGACAAGAGTTCCATGTTTTGTAAGATGAAATACGAAAATTTTCGGCTCGCTCGCTGCGCTCGCTCGCCAAAATTTATCAAAGAAAAAAAAAAGAGATAAGAACAAAACGTGATGATAATGCGGAAATAGGCCTATACAAATTTCGGCTCACTCGCGCGTACTAATTTAGGGTATTTTTTAAAGTCCTCAGCTTGTTGGTATAAATCGTTATCTATAAGGCCGTCACTATATCTTGATTAGAATTGTAAGATTTAATAAGCAAAAAATGACAAGAATTCCATTTTTGTAAGCTGAAATACAAAAATTTTCGGCTCGCTCGCTGCGCTCGCTCGCCAAAATTTATCAAAATTCATTTCATTTAAATCACCCTCAAAATGACCCCTTTTAAGTTCTTGAAAAAGCATATCATATGGACTTTCTTTAAAGTCCCTACCGGGATGGGTTTGAGGTTGAACACTTTTTCAGAAATTAAGGACGCAATTTTCTCGCTTGCCCCGGGCGCCGTTTTCCCTAGATACGCCACTGAATGCATGTAAAGCAATATCGACCGTAATGCATGCTTCGGATGTTGAACTACTATCGTAGCCACACTACAGGCAACCAGCTCCATTCAACCAGGGAGGTGCTCTTCCCACCTCCTTGATGCAACACAGTCTGTAGGGCCATGGACGTAGGCGTGAACGAGTGCACCATGCCGAGCGCGATACGACTCACGTCGAGCTCCGCATAAGTTACCCAATTAAGATCTAGATAACAAACGAGTTCGTTAACAGCCTTGTACGTGTTTCAGTCGTAGGAATTGCAACGCATTTACCCTCTCCATATTGGCTCATATTTGCTCAGTTAGTACACCTCGTTTGCCTCCAGAAAAAAAACAAAAGGAACGGATGTCGATTCCCATATTTTGCCATAATTTATGCAAGTACCTCCTTTAATCTAATGAACATTGCTTTAGATTAATGGTTCAGACCTATTAACCAAACGGCAGTTTTTTGGACTGTAAAATGTCAAAATTTTCAAGCTCGCTCGCTTCGCTCGCTCGCATTGAATCGTCATGCCATTCTCCTGATGTTGCTGCCGGGTAATTGCCAGCAGTTGCGCCCGGTGCGCCCCCCCCCCCCCTTATTTTTTCAAAGCGAAAAGAAATATAGCTACAAACGGCAGTTTGGGGACTGTAAGATGTCAAAATTTTCAAGCTTGCTCGCATCAGGGAGGTGGGAAGAGAAACACCTCCCTGCTCGCATTTAATCGTTATGTCATTCTCCTGATGTTGCTGCCAGTAATTGCCAGCAGTTGCGCCCGGTGCGCCCCACCCCCTTAATTCCCTAAGCGAAAAAAGTACAGCTACAAACGGCAGTTTTTGGATTGTAAAATGTCAAAATTTTCAGGCTCACTCGCTTCGCTCGCTCGCATTTAATCGTCATGCCGTTCTCCTGATGTTGCTGCCGGGTAATTACCAGCAGTTGCACTCGGTGCGCCCCCCCCCCCCCTCTTTCAAAGCGAAAAAGATATAGCTACAAACGGCAGTTTTTGGACTGTGAAATGTCAAAATTTTCAAGCTCGCTCGCATTTAATCGTTAGGTCATTCTCCTGATGTTGCTGCCAGTAATTGTCAGCAGTTGCGCCCGGTGCGCCCCCACCCCCCCCCCCCTTAATTTCCTAGGCGAAAAAATATAGCTACAAACTGCCGTTTTGGGACTGTACAATGTCAAAATTTTCAAGCTCGCTTGCTTCGCTCGCTCGCATTTAATCGCTATGCTATTCTCCTGATGTTGCTGCCGGGTAATTGCCAGCAGTTGCGCCCGGTGCCCCCCCCCCCCTTAATTTTTAAAGCGAAAAAATGTAGCTACAAACGGCAGTTTTGGGACTGTAAAGTGTCAAAATTTTCAAGCTCGCTCGCTTCGCTCGCTCGCATTTAATCGTTATGTCATTCTCCTGATGTTGCTGCCAGTATTAAATTGCCAGCAAATGCGCCCGGTGCGCCCCCTTAATTTCCAAAGCAAAAAAAAAAAAAAAAAAAAAAAAAAAAAAAATAGCTACAAACGGCCGCTTTTGGACTGTACAATGTCAAAATTCATGATCGTGTTCATGGTCTTCAGTGTAAGAATTAAGACAAGAAGTTTCTCTAAATGATACCATTTTATAGGCAAAATTGTTCAATAATAATCTACATAAAATGTACTGCTACCTTAAACATGTTGGACTGTTTCAAGTCGATAGAACACGCAAAAAAAAAGAAAAGAAAATGAATCAAATTGCACCATTTACAACATCAATATGCAAAAAGTTCTCACTGTGGGAGGGGGAAACCCCCCTCCCACACCCTCCCCTCTCGCTCGCATCGCTCCTTCGCATCTAATCGCTCCCCCTAAGATCAAATCCTGGCTACGCCGGTGATAGGCCCCACTATTTAGGCCTTCACAGTGATGTCGCACAGGCGGAGCAAGAGCTGAAATACCACGATGTAGTCATTCAATTATCTATGAATATTTCTTTTTCTTACTTGTTTTTTATAGGAAAAAATCCCAAATTTCACCAAAAGTGTGCACCAGATCGCTGAATTTGAGGTCTGAAAATGCCAAATTTTCCTCGTGTGGGAGGGGGATACCCCCCTCCCACACCCTCCCCCCGCTAGGCCGCTCCGCTCCCTCACACAGACATTCAAACTCAAAGTCCTTCCCCTACCCCCATCATTAAAACGGAACGATGCCTCTGTGATGATTGCTTTACTGACTTAAATCAAGAAAATTGAAGAATACAATTTATTAATAGCTACAGGAAACTATCTACTACGTTATTCAAGAAATGGATATCCTTATTAGCATTTTATTGAATTTATTTGGGTATTATTCAGGGCTGCGCTACGTTTTTGAAAGGGGGGGGGGCAAAATCGCCTGTCAGTCAAGAAGAAAGAACATCAAAAGACAAGAGAAACAACAACAAAAAAAGTCTTCATACTTTTAAGGTCTGACTGACAAGGAAAAACAAAAAAAAACAAAAACAAGAACAAAAAGTCGTCATATTTTTGCTGCCACTTCCCTCCCACTTTGCATGGAAAAGAGTGGGACATTTGATCCCTGTAAAGTGTGTGTGTGGGGGGGGGGGGGCAAGCTTTCCCCCCCCCCCCCCCCCCCCCCCCAGGGCTGCGCCGGTCCGGTTATGGGCTTGTAATCGTGGTGATGGTGACTATCGCCAGTCATCCCCCCCACTCCTCAGTACGGATTTACGCCGTTGGAAATATTCCAAGCTGACTAGATGAATGCTTTGTGACTGTCATACATCATAATGGACTCTAGGGTAAGCTATTGGTGTAACTGCATGAGGAAACTTTTGTCAAAGTTCTCGGCAAATAAAATGGTACCTTGATGTCTTCTCTAAATATACAATTACGTAGACAGGTCCAAAAGGAACCTGCGCAGGGCCCCTTGGTGTTGTTGAGGACTTGTATGCAAACTAGTCATTTATATCTTAATTCAAATACATGCATGATTATCTTCAATGCCTTATAAAGTGACCTGAGATCTAAATACATCCATTGTTATTGTCACTATTAAACTCCACCCACTGGGTGTTATCCCATCATTTCAGTCTCCCGCACTACCAAAGCCACGCACTGCGGAATGGTAGTGACAATCATCATATCCGCTATAATCACACAAGTAATAACTGTCCTATGATAGCGTTAAAAACCCTATCTACACAATAATTAGTTACTTCACGAAAGACTTGAAGGAAAAATGAGACATGGTCATCACAGCAGCGAGCTTTAAATTGGCTACGCGAACGCCAAGACGACGCAGCCTCCCACATTGGACAATATAAAACAGCTCTCTCGCGCATTGGGGGGGGGGGGGGGGGGGGGGGGGGGCGTAATTAGCGTCGTCTTTACGAGCGTTCGCGCCGCAGATCTTTAGCTCGCTAAAATGAAATTGCTAGCTTCTAGAAATCGATACGGTGATAGACAGACAGTAAATTTCATTGAACAACAAGCTGCAGACGGAATACAGTATTGTTTAGCTGATTATCGACCGGATTCTGGAAATGATTTGAATGCTGACATTGTCTATCATTTCTATTTGAGTTGTGCCTGTCCATCTGTCCATCCCCTCCCCCTCCCTCTCTGTTACACACACACACACACACACACACACACACACACACTTTCCCTCCCCTCTCTCTCTCTCTCTCTCTGCCAACCACACGCACACGAGCATTACACAAACACATATTTCAATAATTTTTTATCTTTCTTTCTATTTATCATACCTATTCGTCTTAACCTCGTGGCTTCAAAATAGAGAGTGTAAAATGCTCTCGTCGTTTAAAAATAACTACCTTTGTTAGTTCTGACATTCGAACTATGCCATCGCTTTGTTTCGAGGTGTGAGAATCTGGGAACAAAGAACATTGACGCTTGTAGATTTCGGGCAATCCCTTGGCAGTCAAAACATGATGTTTTTAATGTTCAGTTACCCGCTGCGCTATAGCTAGCTCTCTGCCATTGTTATGCGAGGATGTTTCGAAAGTTCTAACGTAAATTGTGACATTGATATGTCGCAAAACAAAAGGTATCATCAAAAAGTTATCAATTTCATCTTAATTGTTTACATACTCCAGCTTGTTCCTAAATTTCATCCTGAAACCAGTGAAAATCAGAGTATACTTATCGACATCAACTCCGGGCATCAACTTAATTTTTTAGAGTGAGTCTGTTAAACGACAGTGAATCGCAAATGTTTTGTTTCAAATAAATGACTGCATTTACTCAAACTACCATGGGTTCATTTCACAAATTATCATTGTGCAAAAACGTCAAGTTAAAGTGAAATTTTCAACAACAACAACATTTAGAGAAAAAGAAAGATTTCCTTAAAAGTTATCAAGGCTTGGGGTTAAAACATCATTATTTCAGACACTTTATGAAAGGAAAGTGAGAAAAAAAGAAGTAAAATGCAACAGGGAACCATTCAAAAGCAGTGGTGGCCCAAGCTGGCTGTACAAATGGAGGTGGATGGGGGTGGGGAGGCCAAAGGATTGAGAAAGTTACGTTCAGAAACATTGTTTGCTAAAGTGCTCAAGTAGCCACTTGAGATTTTATTCATGGTGAAAATTGCTTCCTTTTTCTCTCACTTTGGGGACACATTGTACAGTTTGGTCCACACCCCTCCCCTTACACTGCACGTGTGATATCCAACTCGTAAACATAACACCTGCGTGTGTGCGTCTGGTTTGTGTGTGTGTGAGTTGGTGTGTGTGTATACATGTGTGTGCTGTGTGTTACGTGTTACATAAAAAGTGTATAGTACTCGGGCTTACGTGTAGCAGTGTTGGTCAGCCTTAAGAATCACTTTGTGAATCACAGCTTTCATTTTGGTAACGAAACAAACAGCAAAGATGGAAGATCATCTTGGTATTTTGATCATGTTTTAGATAAAAGAAATCGCTCTACTTTGATTGAATGTTTTTATGTGAACATCTCAGTCGTACGTAACTAGTTTGTAGAATCTAAAATAAAGGAAAGTGGACGAAGTTCCACTGCATTGAGCTAAAGATGTCACGGGAATATAGCGGAACAATACGGTTTGGTTTCCTTTTGATTGCTTATTGCCTTGAATTCAACATCGCCATAATTATAAAATCTCGACATGCCGCACCGTAATAATCTGTGATCTGTCTATCATTTGTGAACATTTAGGTACATTTAGGTGAATTACAAGTCTTTATCCAAACTGACTTCGCTGTACCAAAAGAAATATAGAATTTTCATTAAGATCTAACATTGAAAAGAAATTTACGACGGGTGGTGCTTGTTACTTCATAGGTTCGTTAATCAGAATATGAAATAAGGTTCGTTATTCCGAAGGTTTGTTATTCCGAAATTAATGAACACACATTATTTTTTTTTTTGCGGCGTTATTCCGGAGGTAAGTAATTCCAAAAGTGAAACAAGGTTCGTTATACCGATGGTTCGTTGACCAAAAACTGAAATGAAGTTCGTTAATCCGATGGTTCGTTGATCAAAAACTGAAGTGAAGTTCGTTATTCCGAAGGTTCTTTTGATCCAACTTTGTTAAAATGAATAATAAAAAAGTTCCTTATTCCCAAGGTTCGTTAATCCGATAGAGAAGAAAGTGCGTACTTTGCCAACGAACCGTATTTCCTTTTTTAGATTAAAGAACTTCCAGATTGATAAACTTTGTTTAATTTTCGGAATTACGAACCTTCGGAATAACGAACGTGATTTCACTTTCGAATTAACGAAACTTCGTAATAACGAACTGTACACAACCTTCATTACATGTCAGAGTTCCATATGTTTCAACGAAACAAGGAAAATATTCGTTTACAAGCAAATGCATTGTACAAATTACGTTTTTCTGTTTTTGGTCGAAAGTTTGAAGGCAAGCAGCCCCGACTTACTACAAGACACTTGTCCATTATTCAAAGACACAATAATTTGATGATAAGGACATAATTGTCATCGATATCATTCAAGCTAGAAACCTTGCCCGTCATCTCAACAAAAAGTGTATGGAAACTTAGTTCTAAGAATTGAACAGTATAAACGTGCAGGACAGATTTCGAAACTTAAACCTCCTGTTTATACGTTCTGAGTCTTATCCACTATGTCACTGTGTGCAAATAAAGTAATATATTGAATAGTACAGACGTTTGAAATGACTTGTAACTATAAAGCACCCATAACTAGTGATCCCCAACCTATATCATATAGTCCTACATTCATATCGTCTGCTTTATTAGATTCCTCGAGCATCAAAACATACCTTATTAGCATTTAGCATCAAATTGATGTCATTGTTTATCACAAAATAGTTTAAAAGCTATTCACAAATGGTCCTATTTCTCAATGATAAAAGAAAGGTTGCAAATAAATAGTATTCGGACTCGGACGTTTTCCCTTTACACCTTGCGAAATGGAGCTTTTCCCTTTGATATGGTAATTTCTGAACATATTCAAATTTCATGCAACTAGCATGGTTGTTTTAATTTATACCAACTATGATACAGCAGCAACTAATTCGATATGATTCTGGAGTTCAGGAAAGGTACACGAAAGCTTTCCAAAACACATGATGGAATTGCAAATTACTGATAACACCCGAAAAGGCATCCTACATTAGAGAAAACAAGTAATTTCCTCTTCAGAAACTTGAGGTGACGCACGTTGCCATGTATCCACAGAAGTTGGACTTTTCGCTATTCCACTATTGAAGGCCTTTAAGACGACGGTATTGCATAACAATGTGGGAGGAAGAAGACACATGAGAGCGGCTTCGTTTGAAATGCAAATGAACCTGGTGAAGTGAAAGGTTTGCTGTCTGATTCAAGGTTCTGTTTGCGGAAGTGGCGCCCTAATCACTAATGCCAGAGGTAAATGACCGGTGTGGAAGAGGACGTGATCAGAGAGTTGTTTGGTTATTTCTTTGACGCATGATCCTAGTCCGCTTTTTGAAACGGTCCGCCGTTATTCCATGCAAAGCAATGTCATTGTGGTGTACTCTCGACTAAAAAAAAAAAAACAACGATACACTGTACAGTATTTTTTTTTTTTGTCAACCTTGGTCAGCTTTGGTCAATCTATTATGTCTGTACGCAAAACTGCTATACATCTAGCAATACACCTCAACTCCGAGACTCTCTACCCCTCTCCCTTTCTTAGCCACCTCCAATGATATGCAAAGGAGGGTCTTATTTAAGTGTTATAAAGCGGTCAACGAGGAGGATCTGGTACTAGTTTACTACGACAATCAAATTTGAAAAAAAAAAGAAAGGCTAATATCAACTTATTATAAGCTAACAACAACTTCATAATAGACAGAAACTTACCCTACAAGGCACATTGAATCCTATCATTTTTTCCCTGTTTGAACAAAGACAATTACATCGACCGGCCCTTCTTTCTGGAATGAGTTAGATTCGGTTCGAATGCAATCAAGTTCTTTAAAGGACAAGTTCACCTTTATTAACTTAAGGATTGAGAGAATGTAGCAATATTAGTAGAACACACCATTGAAAGTTTGAGGAAAATCGGACAATCCGTTCAAAAGTTATGAATTTTTGAAGTTTTTGCGCAGTCACCCCTGGATGAGAAGACAACTGCAGTGTATGATGTCACATGCGCACAACAATATAGGAAAATATAAAGAGAATTTCACAAAATTTCATCTTTTGAAAAACGTACACATTTCCTTGACTCGTTACTGACATATGTTATGGGTAATATTATTCCCATTGCCTTTAGAAAGAGGCAAGTCAAGTGCTCTTTTATTATGCGAAAAAAGTGAAAATATGTTGAATTTTCTTTGCATTTTCTTTATACTGTTGTACTCATATGACATCACGAGCCTTAGTAGTCTCCTCATCCAGCAGTTCCAACACAAAAGTTTTAAAAATTCATAACTTTTGCATTGATTGTCCAATTTTCCTCAAACTTTCACTGATGTGTTCTACTAATATTGCTGCATTCTCTTAATCCTTATGTTAATAAAGGTGAACTTGTCCTTTAAGTTCGTTTAAGCAAAATCTTAAAGCCAATTTTCTAAAATCCTACGTTTAATTATTTTGCCGTGATCACTTAAAAAATTTCTGCATACTCAAATGATGCCTCGCTCGGATGACTTCATTAGTTTGACCAACTTGCTACTTTTCTTAGCATTGATACCATACGTTTAATCATAAACATCATACAATACTTTGTACATTCCTTAAACTTTATAATATTCTCGACATCTTGTATATTTTGCATGTTACGTCACTTTTGTCATTGATATATTGTACTAAAAGCCTATGTTATATTTTTGGAACCCACATCCTACAAGTTTTGCTTTTTAGTGGGTTCCTCACATTACACGTCAATTATACGTCCATATACATTTGTGCGATTTTGTTTCAAACTGACCATTGTGTTAAAAACATTTCTTTTTCAAAATCAAATGGAATATAAAACTTGTATGTAATGTGGAATATGGAACATGAATAAAAAAAAAAAAACTGTATAGGAAATTTGTAACGTGTTCAAAAACTACTACCTTCAGGGCACACAAAAGGCTCATAATTATATAAAGAAAGGAATTCGTCTCCGTACATGTACATCATATTCTCATTTTCTAGATTGTATTAATTGTATTTGACATCATATGAATTTGAATGTGCCAATCGACACAAGTCGATTGAATGATGAATACGACTTTCGGAAGAAGGGATATTAATGAACCCTGGCTTAAAGACTGGAACATTATTGAAAGACTGAAAAATGCCTTCTCCCTCCTCAACAGTAAACGACGGAGGGAGATGAATCACTTACGCGACAAGTTGAGGGCTGTTAAGTGACACCAATTCGGTGTGATATGCTTGTTCATGGATGTAGTTCATTAAAGTTTACGCGAGATCTATTTGTCCAATTAAAGTTTCTCCTTTCGCGACCTACGCAAAACACCACTATCTCCTATATCATTTCCTGTTTGCACATTAGGGCTACTGGGAAATTAATTCTTCACTCCTATACCTTGCAGGCTGACAATTGAACTTAAACGACATTGAAAACATTCATTCTTCCAATGAGAAAAATAAAAGTTACCCTGGTAGGTTATTCCAAGTCCCACGTTTGGATTGTCAAATACAATCAAAGAATTAACAATTATAAGAAAAATTCAAGAACGATGCATGGACATGAATTGTTGTTATGCGAAGATGTGGTAATCTTATCCCTTAAAAATACAGTGTTAACCTCAATAATGTCATATTATTGTAAAAATAAAGAAAGTTGGTTTATTCACGATTTATTGAATAAGTTATTTCAAGAAGCTGCTTTATTATGATATATATTTACATATATATATATATATATATATATATATATATATATATAAGAAGAATTTGTTCGCAAAAACCGATAAGTCCATTTTTGAAGATTTTGAAGTACGGTCTCTGTCATAAAGTACAAAATAAATACCTTTTAAATGATATATTGGTCACTACATATAAAGGTACATTTTTGAAGTTATGGTCAAAAGAAGCAAAAATTTTTTTATCATTCTCTTTATTTTTCTTGACCTTTAATCGCAAATATCTCTATTTGGTAAATCGGTTTTTGCAAACAAACTCTTCATATATATATGTATATATATATAGGTAGAAGAAGGAGTCTCGAGTACGCCATTTGTATTTCCAACAAGAAGGTTTTTATTAACAATTTTTTGGTAATAAAAACCTTGTTGGAACTTCAAATGGCGTACTCGAGACTCCTTCTTATGATAATATTCGAAGTCCAACACGTGGAAATTTCCAAGATGAACAAAATGAACACACACATACACACACACACACACACACATATATATATATATATATATATATATATATATATATATATACATATATATATATATATATATATACATGTGTGCGTGTGTGTGTATGTGTGCATGTGTGAGATTCAAGTTCAAGTTATTCAATTTCAACTCTAACAAAATGTAATCACGATGAAACTTGTGTTGTGCCTGTGTGTGTTTGAAATCTGACTATGAATGACGAAAATAATGACTATGCCTTGATTTGAATTCAGCAGAAAAGAATGATGCTGAATGTCTAGGTTTTAGTTTCCAGTTTATATAAATTGTTTATTAAAACTTCTGAAAGCCAATGACAAAATAAAAACCAATGATTAAAGCGAAGTAAACTAGGACACACCACACTTTATAAATGTGAATCTAAACAGTAATATTTACTCTATTATATAAAATTGAATATGAAAATATTGGTAGACATATAATGTTGAAGAATTTCAGAGATTAAACATATAACCTGTTATCACTGGCGCCAGACGAACACGAGATTCACTATTTTCAATTACTGTCTAAATCAGATTGTCAGATAAAGTTTCCAAATGTAGATTTTCAAGAAGATGTCTAGAATGATAAGTTACATGTATTATGTAACTTAAGATTGTTTGAATCAGAATTTCATGACTGTATTCAAATGATCCCTCTCTTCATGAAAGTGTTCAATCACCATTTTCTTTTCCTTTTTTTTTTGGGGGGGGGGGTATCTGACATTCTCTCAAATCGAAACAATTTTTTTTTAAAGTTGAATTCTTTGTCTCTTACTCCTTTTTTTTTCCAAGACAAAATACTTATTCAACCGATATCAGCGAGAACTTTTTCTTCTTCCCTTAATTCCTTTCTACTTCATCTAATGATTTTTTTTCCCTTTTTTTTTCTTTGCAAATGGATAAAACAATTCTTTGTAAGAAAGTGTTTCTCGGTTTTGATAAATGTTTTTGCGTTGCTCAGGTTTTATAGATCTGTTAAGTATCTTGTCATTATTTCCAGTGTTGGAAAGAGCAGACACACTATCATGTGATGGCAACAGAGACGGCATATTAGTTGCGTCGTTTTTACCGTCATTTGTTGAAGATCGGTCTTTATGCCTTCCCATCTACATTAACTCCTTGTTGAAGGCTGTGAAATACGCCACTCTCTTAACACGTTTCGTGTCACTTACATAACGTCCCTTCTTGTATCAAAATTTCAGTCAATGGTGACTTGTATAATAATGATTGTTGAAGGAGACCAAAAAGCAAATGGAAGGTGTAATGATTTGATGATTGGCTGCGGTGATTTTGTTTGCAGATAAGGTTGTCGCACCTGGCGTGTGCGTATCACCTTTCGAGTGCCTTGTTATGTCATTCAGTCTTCTTTGACATTTTCCGTTCCGAATCCGTCTAAATTGCCCTGGCCGGCTTCCTCGCAGCTCTGTACCGGGAGAGATCTGGGGGAAGTTTTGCCTGCGTGTTGGTCCACACAATAAAAGAGACGGGTAAAGGTTTCGTTAAAAACAAGAGTGCGTATTTTTAAAACGTGAGGTGACAACACCCAGCAGGTTTGACGGATGTGATGGTGATCGATAGATTTCCGTTTTGTTTCCTTCTATGGGGATTGTGTAACGAGAAAACAAATTAGCGTTTCAACTGTCAAAAGTCGGCCGACACGTTTGGCAGAAGTTGTTAATTGCGGCCTAATTACACGATGGGCATGCGATAGGGAGGGGGAAATCGGTTTTAACGCTCCGTTCGAGGGGCACGCAGCATCTAACGTTTAATTGAGAGCAGTGAATGCATAAGATTATGAAATATGATTTGTTCTATCCATTTCATCTATTCTATCTATCTTACCTAATTATGTTTTTAAAGAGAAATTAACAAAGTGATCAAGTTATGTTATACATATATTCATGTATATTACATACATGAATATATTCATGTACATGTAATGTGTGAATGGGTGTGCTATACATGTTTGAGTTTTTATCTAATTATGTATACTGCGTGTCTTGTATGATTCTTCTGAGCCTTGTGGTAAAGACATGTATAAATTGTTGAAGATCTCTTCTTATAAACTCATTCTTAGCATTTACGAATTTATGCAATCAATAAGTAGCGGTGAGTGGAATGATTAGTAGCTGCTATTGTTTCCTTCTTTGTGTGCGTGTGTTTGTTACTTTGTGAATACAATTTTTTATATCAATGAATAAATTCGAATAAAGACTGTGAAAATTTGTGTTTGTTTGTTTGGAAATTCACTTTATTTCCTTCATCGCACAACACTGCATGTATACCACTTTGTTTTACTTGTTTTAATACTTATTTGAAGAGTGGAGAAAGAGCCAGCAGCAGCAGCAACAACAACAACGACAACAACAACAACAACAACAGCAGCAGCAGCAACAACAACAACAACAACAACAACAACAGCAACAACAACGACAACAACAATAACAACAACAGCAACAACAACAACAACAACGACCGAGAATACACTGATATAATGTACAGAGTTGTCTTCTGGTGACAACGTTTCTTGTGAAATTGGTCCGTTCTTCTGACTAAGCTTGGTGAGAATAGTCGTAAAGAAGACAGACACATTCGGAAGGCAGTCATTGATGGCTCTTGTTAACTTATATTGGGGTCGTAAATGTCACACCGGGACCGGGATAGTCAATTGGGCAATAAGTGCTTATTGACTCGTAAACTCGACACCTTCTAGATGTTCGGACTCGAAGACGGGCAAACATTCAATTGTTTTAATTTTCTGTCTTGTTCTTCTCTGTCTCTATACATGACATTAAGAAAATGTAGAGTGACACAAACCCAACTGAAGCTCTTAGACTCGACCCGGACTAGCATGCATGTCCAAAGTGTGGGGCCCAAAATGTTCTTCGGGCAAGTCGAAAAATTATAGATTTCATAATGACCGGTTGTGTGGTACGTATCATGTCAACTGACCATTGCCCTTCCTGTTCATTATAAGAAATAAAAATGGTCAGAATTAATCGATTTATATTCTAATTTCAATGATACATACATTTGATAAATCACCGTATGATGAATATCAAATCCTTTTTGGTAAAGGGTGCTAGCAAATAGCATATGAAGAGTTTGTTTGCAAAAACCGATAAGTCCATTTTTGAAGATTTGGAAGTACGATCTCTGTCATAAAGTACAAATTAATACCTTTTAAATGATATATTGGTCACTACACATAAAGGTATATTTTTCAAGTTATGGTCAAAAGAAGCAAAAATTTTCTTATTATTCTCTTTATTTTTCTTGACCTTTAATCGCAAATATCTCCATTTGACAAATTTTTTATGGACTTATCGGTTTTTGCAAACAAACTCTTCATATACTAATCGAGGATAGCCCCATAAGGTTGATTGCAAGTTGGTTGCGAATTGACTGAAAATATACATCTTACATGTCTTTAAAATTAAAAACACATATGCAATATTTACAATAAGAATAAAAGTAATAACAAGGACAAATAATAATGATGATAACAACAAATGTCAAGGGAGTTTGAATAGATAAAGTGAAAAATAATGACCTTCATGTTTGTTTGTTTTTCTGAAATTAGATCTGAAGTTAGTAGTCCTCAATCAAACATTGTTGAAATGCCCGTCCAGTAATACAATATGCAATTCATATAATATGATTATGAAATGTGTCTGTTCGGCTGTATAAGAAACAGGAAAAAAAAAAAATAAGTGTGCATATGTCTCGTCTGTAAACAGTCTGTGGATTTCTATGTGTATACATCAGAGAGTTTGTGCTACAAAGGACGAGTAGAGAGTGATAAAAAAAACCAGATCGGAAGTCGATATGATGACGAGCATATATAGGTAGAAAAGCTAGATTGACACCAGGTATGCTATCGATCCGCCGCATTAAATGCGTCCCAAATGATTTTCCGTCGTCTCTGACAAGTGAGCGTTTTCAAAACAATGGGAGAGGCGACAATGTACGTCTCACCTGTGACGATCGCTTCTTTTTTAAGAACGAAACGATTCGTTTTGGAGATCAGAGGGGGTCACGTGACCCGACTGCACAGAAACTGACACCAGGTGGAACCGTGAAACTCATCGATTAGGAAAAGAAACTACGTATAGTTGGACAAAAGAGATTATGAAACGTAGGCAAGACAGACCGAGGTGTTAAAAGCGGAAGTGATCAACACAACGTTGCGTTAAGCCTTGCTGAATCAAACTCAGACATCCCCAAGTGGTCTTCCATTGATCACCTTGCGAACTGCTAAGAAAACAGTTGTGACAGGAGATTTCGTCAAAAGCAAAAGAAGAAAAGAAAAAGAAAGGCTCTAACCCGGTTTGCTGTTTTCTTTCTTTCTTTATGTCTGAGATTAGGATGAAAAGGAATCGCATCAATACGAGCTATTCTTTACACTGAAAGGAAAGGTGGACGGAAAGAGTTAACGACTGCAGGTGTCTGTCGCTAGAAACACATCGTCTTCACTTGACAGATATTGAGGTTACAGCAGAAGAAAGTGAGTAAGAGAGAGAGAGAGAGAGAGGGAGAGAGAGAGAGAGAGTGATAGAGAGACGCGCACTGAAAAGAAAACCATCGATCATGACATTAATGAAAAAGGACTCTTACGATATTCTACCATTGCAAAAAATATGGTATACCTGTGCACAGATAATAAAACTCATAATTATGGTGAAGTACGCTAAATACCACGGCAATAATAAAATGATAACAGTCATGTCGATTATGGAGTTAGCAATTTGACGGTAGGGGGGTCATGATGAAAAAAAAAATGACTGAAGATTGTACCAATATACACAGAAAAAACCCAAATGAAAACACGATGATCTGACAGTACATAAAGACTTTGAGATATCAATAGATTCATATATTTATATTCTTATTTTTTTAAAGTTCACTGAATTGTCGAATGTCATAAATTCTATGTGAGGAGTCCCGAAACCAAATTATTTATGAAAACATCTACATGAATATGAATCTGATTATACTATGGAAATTGGCTCTTAGAATGTAAGCCAGAAATGATTTAGGGGCTGCTGATTATTAATTTATCTGCGTTTTATTTTCACAAGGTCGACTTATTAGGGAAGTACACTGTACTAGTAGTTTGCAAAGTCGCCAGCGACCTGCATTCATAATAAGAACAATACTAATATATGAAATATATAAAAATTGCATAATAGATAAGAATAAAGTAAAGTAATATAATTAACTGCAAACAAGATACAAATTAGATTGACGTCTAACCAAGGTACATGATATTATATAAAATTAAATATCGGAATTTACAGAAGGAAAGTGAGTAGGCCTATACGTGGGTATGATTTATCTGGTTACATTGCGCATATTGTAACTACTGCCTCAAAAGTAATATGATTATGATTATAACCGGTCAATGGTGGAAATTATTTTGCTTTTCATATTAAATGTTTGTTCGTGTGTTTTGATATTCTTGTTGCGTATCGTACAGATTTATCATCTGACCACTGCACCTCGATTATTAAACTGAGAATCTTATTGTTAATAAGTGAACTGAAACGCGCTGTGCATGAGTACAAATTAACTGCATGAAATTGCAAGGCTCAGTTCCAACCCATTATAGTTGTAATTGTTAATTTTTATATACTTTATTCCAATAACGCTCAGGTCTGTGCTATCTAAAAACAGACCGGAAATAATCCTCATGATACACATAAATCATAGCATAATAATTATGACTGAAACGGCGAATAAGTGTGCATCAGTTATTGTCTCCATTGTCGTGTGCTTGTACTCAAACGATTTTTCCCCGCGCAAAATATCGTTTGGCCCTGTGTTTGAACTCGAGGCTGGCAACCACTCTCGGCCTGTATAACGCGTTCTTTAACAACAAAAATATGCATGCCCCATTTTTCATTCAGCTTAACGTGTCGGTAATTTACCATTGGTCATGGTTGACCTATTTGGCATAATTAGAGTCTAGCGATATAACAATCGCTGCCCCCGAATTTGGGACTCTGCATTGCAGCACAGGCGGAGCGTGTCCCGTTTGGTACCGAAATCTATGGGGGCAAGGGGCATTCGCACACTCCTTCCCCCTTTCGAACCAACATATCTGTATCGTCATGCATTAGCGTTATCATACAAATTAACTGACTAACTGTTTTTCCCATACTATTTACATGAAGGATGAATTGGGTATCTAAGGTTAGAAGGAGGACACCTTGTCCTTACGTGAGATCAGTTTCAAATAAATTTTTGGCATTATGCTTTCTTTGAATAAACCTCTTGAAGAAAATCACTTTATTGGCAAGCAGCGGATGGCAACAACCAAAAGTGGTCTTCACTCTTTCCTCAATGATAATTAAGATAATGACCATCTCCTATCTCTTCTTAGTTCTTGCATTCATGTTTTGTTGCTAACATATCAATGAATAAATTGCTCTAAAAATCCTGAGTGATCAATGATTCTAGATACACTTGCCACGTATTTATAGGCATCTGGTATCAAACTCTGTTTTGATTGGTTTCAATTCTACTCGTTGACAAACGTCGTTAAGTGACTTTTAACGTCTGGCTGTAATACAGTGTCATTGACCAGTATGTCTGCATTCGGACTGAAGATGATATGGCATACGTCATGAATGTGTTTGAGAGATGTTCAGTAATGTCAAGTTAGCCGATCATATTGCGATATCTTCAACTGGTAATGGAAAAATTGGCAATCTAGTAACAGACGGGAATAAATGAAAAACACTTTGTTGGCATTTCCATGTGTCCCGTCATTAAGAAAAATAAAACTCTCAAAATAGGGGGAAATAGAAATATCTTATATCTTGTTATAGAATTTGCCTTTTATAGCGGGGAATAGATTACCCCCTTCTCCAGTGCCTCGACAGCCCCCCCCCCCCTTCGCCGTGGACGCACGACTCGTCCTGAGCCGCCCCCTGTGTACGTTTTTGTCCTTGTTGTCCCTCATTGACAAATCCCTAACCTTGGAAAGCACCGCATCGGCCATGACAATGATACCATTATTGTGATGGTGATTTGTCGGGGTCATAGGTCAAACAGCAAACTGAAGTCAATTCGTAGTTGGTAAAAACAGAGAGTCACAAAAGAGGAGGAAAAAAACAGAAAGAGGAAAGCCAGGAGGGGGAAAGAAGCGTATGAGTCTGAACAGCTTTCCGGGTACGAAATGTAAGTCAACATCTTTTGCTGGTCCGTTTGTACGTTGGCCTTGGTTGGATGTTCTTGTATCAAGTTCTGCTTTGCGATTACATTTTACAAACTACTTTTCATCCGCTTCATCATCTCATGGTCTGATTTATCGTTCTTTCTGTCTATACCTTTCTATCTTTCTCTTTCTTCTCTCTATCTCTTTTTCTCTCTTTCTTTCCTCTCTCTAGCTTTGATGTTGCATGAGCAGCACAAAATCTTATTAATTCAGTACTGCTTTACGAGATTTGAGCTTGTCGGCTCTTTTTCAGTTCTCGTGTCTCGACTCTGTCCCATTTAAAATGTTGAGAACAGATTATGTACATTGACAATATCATTCCATTGTCAAACTGTTCGAAACAGAAAGCTTATGAGCTTCGACACGTCTGCATCAATTCCTGGATTGGAATAACACTAGGAATATCCTTCTGAATTTGCAGTCTCTGTCAATCATATATACTGTGAGCCGTCTGTAAAGAACTGGATCCTTGGGGTAAGTGATTGCACTTTGGTTTTCAAACGAGTATTGCTTTTATTATCATTATAAATTTGTATGTCTTACAAACACCATAACCGGAAACAGAAAAGTTTTATTGCAAAATGAGCTAAGCGCCATTTTTAAATATTTCAAAGTAAGTCCACAACATCATCAGATAGAGCAAAATTAAACCTTTCCAGTAATGCCTTACTTGTGACAAACAAGGAATATTTTAGAAGTTATGATTAAGAATATCCTTCAAATTCATGAAATTCTTCCGTCGAGTATTTACGTCGATGTAGGGCAATTTGTCAATCAGTTGCAATAAAAATATCCTTTATTTCATTACTTTCTTTGTTTTTTAGCGGCTTTAATCACAAATATCTCAACTTAACAAGAACGGAGTTAACTCGTTTTGCGGTAAAACTCTTCATTTGATTCTTTTAATTCTGCATAAAACATTGTAGAAACAGAGTGTGTAACATCAGGGGATCTATAAGTGACAATGTAGCTTCATATTTCTACACCAGGAAACTGGATCAGAAACAAATAACAATTGTAATTTGAAAGGAAGTTTATTGCAAATGCTGATACGGGACACTAGATAAATTGCAAATACAAGGTATTGATTTAAAGAATCACTAGCCTTTGTAACGGAAACATTACGTTATGATACTAGACATAAATTGCAAGTACAAGATATTGACTAAAGAATTGTAATGTAATTGTAATGTAATTGTAATGTAGTAATTATCTTTCCGTTAAACGAATAAAACTCATTTAACTCGCTTCTATGTCTCTCTTATTGCATTTCCGAGATGTGCAATGGTCTCTCATCAACCCACATGATAGGCAATTATTTTCAGTGGGTTTTTCTGCATTTCTAGGTACATGATAATCGTGTCAGACCGACATGGAGAAGAATATCTTGAAAAATCTAATCTACACACTTTACCAAACTTTGTCATTGTATGTATGAGCCTCGTGTGTTCGATATACACACAAAAAAAGTAAAGTTGATTAGACTTGGTACTTGGAACTCTTCAAATCGGTTTGCAAAAATATTAAACAATATGAGCGTAACCTGAAGCAGAGAAACATAACATGCAAAACAAACAAACAAACAAACAATCGAAGAGTTTCTTGAGTGATAGTGCTCATAATATTAATCACAATTAAACACACACACACACACACTCACACAAAACTGACTCCAATTCAAAAGACTGTATTTCTTGCTTTTCAGTATTGTAAATGTAATGACCTTTGAAAAAAATACATAATATGCATACATTCAAATTCTTAGATAGAAATAAATAGTTATATTTGGAGTGAACAGTCACCGTTCATTCATTAAATGAAATTATCTAAATACTTATAGCTCTCAATTATTTAACAGTCTTCTCATCTCTATAGTGGTCAGGATTTATCAATTCTGATATTCATGTGCATATACACAAATATATATATATATATATATATATATATATGTGTGTGTGTGTGTGTGTGTGTGTGTGTGCGTACTTATTACTATTTCAATTAACGTCAAAAGAAGTCGTGTGGGAGCTTTATATGCAAACTAGAAGGGTATTATTTTGCTGTCTTTGAGCCTGGTTTTTGCAGTGATGGTCAATTTTAACTATCAATGCAATAATGGACCCTATACCCAAACATTAGTGATACACGTTGTAAACAATACGTTCAAATTATTTTTACTTTCTGATGCAAAAAACCATAACACAACCTAAGTCAATTTCTTCTACTGTAGGAGAAATGTAATGTTATGCTATTTCAAAGGCATAATTTACCTTTTGCGGAAGAAACAAAAGCCCAGCATTAGTGCTTCAAAATAGTTCTAAAATGTGAGTTAGGGATAGAAACAATCAATGTAAAAATTTGAACCACTATAATCGATGTTAAGTATCATTAAATATACAAAATGTGAACAATAGTTATAATAGAAATGTTTTCAGTCTTAACCGTCTACAATTATGGTTTAATGAGAAAAATAGTGATATCTCCTTATAATTTAGGCTTTATTGCACACACACACACACACACAAAAAACATGGTAGGATGTTTTGTGATACAACTGACCTACACATATGCATCAAATGTGATATCTGGAACATTTTTAAAAATCAATGCTCCCAAAGGTAAACAGGACCTTTAATCATCAGTTTGTCGGACATTTTTACAACCATCATGGTGTATTAGCTGAAAACGTTGAACTTCAAGGCGAGAGAGGAAAAACACTATGATTCATAAACTTCCTAATTCCCACTTTTCAGATTTTTGATGTCCGATTGATATTACGATATAAGAACATGACACCCCACCCCCTATTGTGACAGAGCTTTGCGAACTGGCATTATTTGATGTGCATTACATAAACGCGAACAACAATTAAATTTGTTTCCAAGTAATCAGAATATTACATTGTTAGATACATTGCAAAGACTGTGAGATATTATATGACTACTTTAAGAACAGACACAAGCAAACATAAAAAGACAGACACTCATGTATAATATTTCAGTTAACATACTTAAATACATTTTATACATACTTACACAAACACACGCAGGCAGCAAATGACATAATCGTGTGTATTGATTATCGGTATATAGGATGTGTGAGTGTGTGTCTGTGTGTATGTATTCCGGTTGTCACAACCCAATAGATTCAACACAGTCTGTTGATTTTTATTGATGTCTTCAATGCGTGATGGCAGGGAACCAAGAGGTTATCTCAATAAATATGATGGCCCCATAAATTACCCATATTATATATGCCTGTATAACACAGGAGGATGCATGTTCATGGGTGTGCAAATATCTATAATTATCGTGCATGCGCATGTGAACGAACGAGAATTATTCCTTGAATTTAAGAGAAGTTAAAAAAAAAACCCCAGACATCAACAAACAAAAGCGATGGCGTTGTGTTTGAATTATGTATGTCTCTTCTGAGAACGTAAATGTATATTTTTCTAACTGTCCAAATCGCTTTATTACAGTATACTGTCTACATTCCTATAATAACAAACGCTATAATCCGTCTGCAGCATATGGTGTGTTCTCCTAATTTGCATTTGAGAAGAATTTGCTAGATCCCCGAGTATTTTTGTCTTTTCTTTTCTCTATTTATATTTTCGTCATATACGTGCTCCTTACCTTGATACTTATACATTCGATTCAATACTGGGACCTACTCTTAACAAGCTTGATTTTAGATGTATAGGTTCCATCGTTTTTCTTTAACATAATGCTAATAGATTCTAACTTTCACAGATTGACCACCATGTACTATACAATATTCTCTCGTGTATCCCATATAGCTGGTTATCATGGCTCATTTTACTTTGTTATATTTGATGTATTTGTCGTTTATATGAAAATAATTTCAAAATCGAAATTGAAATTGAAACAGATCTTGCGAGACATCAAAGTGAACATGTTATTTTTGTTTCAATGAAATGAAATTCACCATTGTGAAATAGGGTAATAACACATGTACGCAAACAAACTCAGATAGAAAGCTGAGAAAATCACTTGTTTGTCCCAATCTACTTTATTTAAAAGACTTTCTCTCATTGTACATAATTGGAGTTGGCTTTTCTGACACGTTCGCAAAATTCTTCATATATTGATGTTATTAGTGACGCCCAAATTGATGTGGCCAACTTGTAAAATGTTCGGTGAAATCTTTAAATAATTACCTGGGACGATACATTAAAAAAAAAAAAAAAAATCTTTCATTGAGAAAATGGCTGACCCAGCTACCAGTCTGTGAACACAATGGAAATCAGGTCACCAATTTTCAAGTGTATGGGAGGGTGAAAAGAATGTCCAAAAATAAAGTTTGAAAAACCTTGGAATGCCCTCGAAAAATTATCCCAAGGTGTGTGCTCCGAAAAAAAGGAAAGAAAATAGGATCAAGAGAAAGACCAAGAGGATAATTATAAAGACAACCACATAAACCTTTGCATTTTCATCAGGGGACGTCCAAGGATGCATTTTATATCATTCAACCTAGATTTTTAGGATATGAAAAGAAAATGTCCGCTTTAAAGCCATATGACTTCGATGTGGCTATTTGTTGTTTGTAGAGTAGTTTTGTGAATGCTCGAATAGACTAAACGATGTCGGAAGTGAATTACAAGTAGACATTTGTCGTTCTTTTCTTGCTTTGTTATTTTTTTTTCAGCGATTTAGTGTCAATTAATCAGTCAAACACCGTAAAACAACTTTTGCCAATAATGCAGCTAAAGAATTGGAAGAAAATGACCAAAAGTTTGTGGTCTGAGGGAAAGTGCAGTTTCGTAAATACGTGGAGGGGAGAAATATAACAGAGGAGAGCACTAAAAAGAAAGAAGAAAGAAAAGAAATGAGGTCAAGCAATTGTTTTGATTCGCAGTATTAGAAAATATACTTTATTTGTTGAAGAATAGCCAACCCCGTTCCTTTTCATTCTCTCTTTCCCTCTATCCCCCCCCCCCCTCTCTCTCTCTCTCTTTCTTAATTCATACATGGCTTTCCATGGATCTCTTTACTCCAAACCGTGCCCCCATCACTGTTACGCTTGTTCGCTGCATCACCCGAACGCAGTGATTTGGAATATCGGGCGTTTTCTGCAGAAGAAATATTGTGATAAGTTGTCCTTCCGGGGTTCGAAAACTGTCAGTTAATGGGAGGAAAAAAATGGGGCTAATTAAAGGAAGTAGGAATGGATTGATTAGACTTTTTTTTTTTTTTTTTTTTTTTACATTTGTATTATGTCCATCCTAGGGTCAAAAACTCCTTCACTGCAAAAAAAAAAAGTAACCCTTCTTCCCATGCATGCTAACGATGTTTCTTTTTCATCAATAAATATAAACGAAGATAATGCTAGTAACAATAATGATGGCATTATTGATGATACCATAGAAAATAAACTAATGAATACAGATTATGTCAATTGGATTAGTGATTTTAGCAGTAATCATGCAACTTATGTGATTTCTTAAACAACGCCTAACACTCACACAACCATTAAAACACTTAAAAATGGATTAAAGAAAAAAGTAAAGAGAGACCTTAATCATGAAAGTAATACTCATGAGTGATTAAAAGAGGTTATATACAAGGGCACTTTGAAATATTTAAACTGAATCAACGGCTTGATACTCTGATGCAGATTTGCTTGAAAATCTATCAATGAAGTAAGATATAAAAGTTTAAATAGATTTTCGATGAAGAAAATCGGAGGAGAAAACAGACGGGAATAGCTGCAAATTGCATGACAGTGAGAAGAGATGTTATTTTCCATAGCAGTTTATGGTAAATGGCCACGATTAAAAACTAAACAACATAATGATGTTTTGAGATATAAAACATATTCTTGGAAAGCACTTCAATGCACATACGGACATTACCGAATCAGGTAATATGATACCAAATAATAAAATGCTCCACCGTATAATATCTTATTTTACTTATTTCGCCCGTTTATATGTCAGGTAAGAGGGAGCTATAAGACTTTCAACCCATTTTATGAATAAATGAATATATATATATATATATATATATATATATATATATATATATATATTTGTATATGCGTGTGTGTGTGTGTGTGTGTGTTTGCATGTATATGGGCCTGAGAAAGTAAATCAATAAAGTTAATAATACGTTAGTGTGAGTGTTTCAACAAATTTAATTAATTAATTAATTTATTCATTTATTTTTAATCTATTTATTTACTTATTTATTCTGTGTTCTTCATACAGCCATGGTCTCTTCAGTATTAAAAAAGACACAAAAAGATTAAAATACAGTTTACAATTTGAAACAAATTTTGAACATTACAATGTTACAGTCCATACCAATATAATACATAAAATACAATACAAAATATGAATAATTTAAAACAGTAATCAAAATATGAAATTGAATATGATATCATACAATGTAAAATTAATTCACGTCTTACTGTCAAAATAACAATATACGTTTATTATAACTTTTTACTCGTAAGTTGGATGTTGTCAGTATATCTGAACGAATGAATGACGACCTATATATCCAGTGACGTTTAACACACCCCCCTCCCCCCCACACACACACATAGATATATATACATATATATATATATATCTATATTATATATATATATATAGAGAGAGAGAGAGAGAGAGAGAGAGAGAGAGATTCCTTCTTGTTTTCCTCTGCTGTTTGAGCGGTCTGTCGCGATAAAATGCGGGGCGAAGTCGGGCTCTGTATGAACGCGGGTAGGAAACCGCTTGGTGCGTGATATATGCGCGGATTTCAGGAGCGGGAAAGACCGGGGCGTGATGGCAACAATGGACCCAGTCCAGCCTTGCGAATCGACGTCAGGTCGAGTTTGTTGGGCGCCGTATGCGACCCCATTTCATGTGGGCTTGCCAAAGTATACCCACCAACCTTATCATGATAATATTAGTTTTATTGCCATTAAGTCACAACTGCGAAGCTACAGGACTGTGAAAAAATCGGTCAGAGTGTTGTGGATAGAGATATGACGAGGAACTGCTTTGTTTCTGATATCGTTCTCTTTCCATTTTGGAGCATTTCTTGATAGATTTGTTCTCCGATATAGAACCATGAATGAAACAAAAAAAAAAGAAGATAATATAGATACAGAAGAATTCCGTTTGTCATTACTGAAATTCAAGTTAATTGCCTAAGTGTTTCCTTTGACAACTTTGACACCTTTTCAGCCAATTTTTGTCATAATAGTCGTTTATATTCAATCACAGTGTTTCTCAACTCTCGAGATGCTACTAGAAACCCTGGATTGGGCTTTATTCAGCTGCAGTGAGACTGGACCAAACTGCACTGTACAATGTACATTCGTAAGTGATAATGTATTTAATCTTGCGCACTAAAAATATAGCTCCTGAATCTTTAAAGCGCAGAAAGAAAAGTATTTTCAGTTTTCTCCAGCTAACTGGAAGTCAGGCAGCAATAAATCGAAGTTTAAAAACGTTGCATCGAACTGCGTTTATTGGTTTCATGAATTAATATCACTATGTGATTCGTTGACTTATCCTCAGGTCGGCTAGGTAGGATGCTATACGATTCATACTAAAAATTTCTACCAGTCACGTCATGTCTTAATACCGTGAAAATGCTTAGTTGTTATATCCTTGGAGAAATGTTGCAAAAGATGGCGACACTCAGTGTAGGAGTTTCCCAGCGATGTATAAAACACGCTCGAAACTTTGCTAAGGTGGCTCTCTTACCCTCAATCGTCAATGCCTGCTTGACATTGTGGGCTGTACCACGGCACGTGATAGGCCCTCCTAAATGATGGTCTTGTATTCAGAGCCACTCCCTTCCCACCTGCCGTGTTTCAAGCATACGTGTTATCTTGGGGAGGATCGGCGAAGACTAAAAGACAGGAGGTATCTCTAAATACACCATATGTTGTTTTTGCTCCCCGATTATTCAAAACAACAAAGGAATAGTTATTCTACTGGCACAGGGGAGGGAGTATACGGTAAATAAATGGGCTTGAATTATGATGTAGATATAAAATGAAGTTGTGAAATATTCGTTATCTCTCTCTCCTATCGTGGGAAATCACTTGTGTCTTGTTCTCCAACATTGTGTAGGAAAAGATAACTGTGAAGTTCTAAAAACTCGAAGAAAAAAAATAGAAGCAAATGCAAACGCACGCGCGCATGAAAGCGAAGTGATATCGATGCATGACATCAACAGACAAGAGGGAATCCATTCAGAATGAGTTTGATAGAAGAACCTTGACCACTGACATCTTATGTACACGGGTGTCATCTGTTGTTCACAGTTTTTAGTGCAACTCGCAGAAATATGGCGAGAAATACGCATTTGCTCACTTACTTTGAATGAGTTGGCGTCAGAGCGTCACTGATGTTTAAACTGCTAGAGAGCAAATCAACCTTACACATGTTACACGATAATGAAACTTTGATTACTGCAGCTACTATAGCACTCACATGTGAAGGGCATGTAGTAACCCAAAGAAAGTGAATCATAGTATTCTTAAAGGTGTGGGTACGTGTTCCACAAAAGAACAACGAACGAGAACGCATGTTCTTAATTTTTACTTGCAGACGAGGCCTCTGGGTAAGATTGAGCCATGGTTTTGTGCATGCTGGAAGACAAACATGGATAGTTTGATGTACAGAGTTGTGCGGAGACCGGTGTGGGCTGTCTGTCGTTCACTTTGTAACAGAAATGTTTCTGGTTGTTTATGCGAAGTATTTCGGAACAAATTGTGAACCAGAAAGAACTGAGCCATGGTGATTGCAGAGAATGTTAGAATGTATTCAACGCTGAGAAGAATGTGAAAGACATTGAACATGCGTCATGTCAGTCACATTGGAAACAGGGTCGGCCTGATGTGCGAAAGCTCGCATAAGCGGCGGTGTACCGTCACGGCAAGTTCTCGGTCGCGAAGCTTGAGCTGAAGGCTCGCGAGCATTTGCGCTGCTGGCTTGAATTTCTGCGTGCAAACACGGACTAAATGGTAGTCGAAGGTACTTTTGACACCGTTCCTAAATGGGGTGGGGTTTAGAATTCAAGGTCAAAGTCTCGAATAACAGGGAGAGGCTAGAAATGCCCCGTGGGTAGGAATTAAAAACCGTTTACTGGTGTTTTCCAATGCCGGGCATACGCGGGGGCATTTTTCTCTCGGAGCGCGGTATGGCCAAACCATGGCCTCAGCAAGGTGGAAAGTCGCACTTTTCATGCGCCATTTGTTTGTATATGAATGTACAGTCATTAAACAGCCGTCAGACACGGCAAATACCATGTCATTTGGCAGATTAACTGACAAAGGCGGGAAGCGGCTCTTCCCCAATTGGTCGTCTGATTCATATTCGAATCTGCTCAACGAACATTGCATGGACGTGTGTCGCAATCTTTCTTCAGGACGCCCACGAATGACTAGACGAAAAACGTCACCTTTTTCTCCCAGTTTACCTCTCTGCTCCTCGCCTTTCCCCTGGCTGTTCTGGGAGTTCAGTGTTTGCATGCTCTTCAGGATCATGGACTTTCATTGCTTCAACCGTGCGGAACCTGTCCTATTGTCTTTCCTTCACTAGACTGTTCACATACATGAACAGTATTTTATATAAGAACGATGGCGTCTTCTCTTTCCATCCGCCTGCAAACATACACACCCACACACAAGAAACACACATGAAATATACTTGAGTGTGTGTGTGTGTATGTGTGTGTGTGTGTGTGAGAGAGAGAGTCTGTGTGTGTCTGCTTCTACTAGACCGTTTCTTTAATGTATTACAAATTATGGATGTTTCTTTGCCTACAGCCTATTAACGAAGCATGTGCTAGGTGTAGGGCAAGCTTCGTGGTTGTCAAGGACAACTTTTTGTGAACAAAGCATGCATACTATCTGATTACATTACGAACCGGTCTATTCAACGGTTTTGTGAGAACATGCTGAACTTCACAAAGTCCAAAGTTTTCTCATTTTCGGTTCGATTCTATTTAATGAAACCTCTACCAATTCGTTTGTTTGATTTCACTCCATGCATAGTACATTATTACATTCAAGCACAAATTACGTTCAGACATACATTAACATGGATTTTGATTCGATTGACCACCTTGATAATTATTACTGAGGACAATGCAACTATATCTAGTTGGTCGAAGGTTTACAATGCTGGTATGCCACAGTTGTATCTTGTGGTGGTCACTGCAAGTAGGCCTACGATTGTAATTATAATAATGTGATAATAATGGCTAAAAGAAAAAGAATAATAATTTTCCTTGACCAGGGTAGCCACTCTGGGGTCAGCACTGTTGCTCCACACAGATTTCCGGATGATATGCCAGATACCAGATAATATCAATGTGTCGAGTCCAGGGATGTATGATGGGGTGCACGTCACGAGCAAGACACCCGCGAGTCATAGTTACACAACTTACGAGTCATGCAGGCCACGAGTTATACAGCTCACGAGTAATTCAACCCAAAGCTCGACACTAAAATGAACAAGGCCTAAAGTATGTGTAGTTCGTGGGCATATTCTACTTGGTACGTGTCTAGCTAGTGGGCTGTATGACTTCGTACCTCTTGTGCTGTTGTTACACGTGGGTATCTAGCTCGTGGGATGACCCATTCATGTACACAATGTACGTCGCGCCGGGCAGAATTTAAACATAGAATTTCCCCTTTAAACGGCAAATAACCCTTTACAGTATTCGCCGTATCTACAATATAGCTCTCGGTTATCTTGTACAATAATCTATTAACTTAAGAAGAGCACACTAAATGTCAAATTATGGACGAGTTGAAAATCCGACATAATTTCACCTTTCAATTTTGTCTGTCGATTTTGTCCACTTCCACACTAAACTTGGGGTCGACATGGTCTAGTAATTTTTCAAAGATCCCAGACACACAGCTGCTACGCCCACTCAATTTCGTATAGCGATGTGACATTAACCTCTAGCATATACAATTATGAGTGTACTTCCATAAAAGCAACATTCATCGTACAATTTATAGAACAGGAAGACAGGGCTTCCCCTTTTCTTCATTCTGTTCTCTCCCTAATCCCCTTTTATCATTTTTTTTTTCTTATTTGTCGCTGCCTACTTTTTTATTTTGCAAGTGTAACAAAGATAATAATCCTTTCAATTCTAGAAATTTTCCAAATTATTCAATGAATTTGACTTTGCGTCAACCTGTCAAAGCTGGGTTTAGGCAAAGTGGCTTATGGGGCTGCAGCCCCCAGTTCACCCCCTCCCCTGGTTTCGCGGTCCTGCATATTACCCAAGAAAGAATACGTGGTGTCCCGTGAAGCCTTCTATAGGGCCTACTACTAAACGTTCCACCGCCACGACCGCTATGGACATTGATGGAAACCTTAAAGACAAAATATATGTGACATATCTTTTCTCACATTTTAGTGAAATCGTTGTTTTCAGTTGTACAAATCATGCATTTGTTTTCATATCATAATTACTACTGGTTTAATTAGGACCTACAGCAAAATAACGTCAGAACGAGGGATAAACGTAGAGAATACAGATGAGGAAATCTATAGGAAGGAAAGTATATGTAGATTCCTGATGCACTGACTCAAGAGACACTTCAGGGGCGGATCCAGGAATTCCGTAAAAGGGAGGGGCCTGTACGCGCCCTTCACGCGCCCCCTCCATTTTTCCTTTTTATTTCTTTTGTTTTAGCCAAAAAAAAAAAAAGAAAAAGAAAAGACGGGGAGCTAGCACGGTGCACTCCCCTGTGGATCTGCCATTGCACTTGAATATGAATGCTCTAATATATAAATATGCATGCAGAGTTCAGTAATCTGCGTGTAGACCGATGTTTACATCCCGTCTACAACTCATGGTCATGCTCTATTTGTGTGTGTTTGATTACGTGGAACTCTGGAAGAACGAATGAATGAATGAAGGGAGGAAGGAAGAAAGGAAGGAAGGAAGGAAGGAAGGAAGGAAGGAAGGAAGGAAAGAATGGAGTGAAATGAAATGACTATTGTCGAAGCCAACCATTCATAGTAATGGTTTGTATTGTGCCATTTTCAGGGACTCGTGTCAAAAGATACGAGATAAACTTCACAAACTATCTCTGCGTTGTTTCTGAACCCTGTGTAGGCGGTCTTTAATGGTCTATGTCGCACAGAATTCTGTGGCATTCAAGTCTAATATGCAGGGGTGAACGACCATTGCAACGAACATGAAAGTCGACCCTTGCAAAACAGCGCCCCGGTTCTTGAGCAGAGAAAGAAGACTATGAATACAGAACAGATATCATCCAATGCTAAATGGATGAACCTAATTCTCTCCGCTTTACCCTTTCACATTGCGTGGAGGGTGGAAAAAAAATCGAAGATAGCTAATTGCAAGAAAACCGGCATAATGATTGCTCGATTGCCGTCAAAATGCACCACAGACTTACGGGGCGACTGCTGAGGTACGTTTGTAATTTTACAGCGCCGTGTCATGTTTCTAATTGCGTGCAATATCCATGGCATAAAATGCTGGGGAAGGTCTCGTTTTTCTTCCCGCCGAACTGCGTTGAATCTCCAGACCCATATAGCCAAAAGTGGGCGCGTTACAATCATAAATGGCTTTATCCGAATAGCAGCTGATGAAGACGCTAGTCATTTATCAAGAGTTTCCTATTCTGTCCTAACGGTAAATGTATTGGGATATACTTTCATTTTCTGAATTCATCTCATCTGATTCACGACGAATGTATCTGTTACAGAGATTAGCGTACATGGGACTAAAGGGGATAGATGACCCGTGGTTGCTTTGAAACGTCGGAGGACCGTGGATTACACGTGGATGCGGCGCACGTAACTGACGCGCGCGGATGCGTTTCATGTGTGAAACGAGATACCCGTATCACTTACGGATTGCGCTAGCCAAGTGTTTTTGAGCCGCATGTTTTGCGATACGCGTAGGCCGACTCGGGGCTTACGTTGATCCACACCCCAGAACTGCGTCCCTGCTTATGCCTCCGAGCAAAATACCGGTCTGAAAATTTGCCTTCCTCGTGACATTATCAACCCCGTAGATATGTCGCTTTGAAGTATCCACGATGTCATAAAGATAGTTCAACCACTTGCTTTTCTACACCATTTCTTGACATGATCCCAGGAAAAATCAATGAAGTTAGCATAGATCGTTGGAAATGGAATGTTCATTAATTCTTCATAAAATGAACCACATTCAATTTGATTGAATAATTTCATTATGACTGATGCTGGTCATTTTGTTATAATTATAATCTATACTCTATTGTGATTGTCCAGTGCATCCTCACTAGCACTATCACATGCTTGCACAAGCACATTATACGCACTCCCATAAAGCAGCTCACATTTGGACGTTTTCTGAACGTTCTTGAAACGTTCCAAGTTCGTTATTTGGACGTTTGGTCAAACCGTTTTAGAACTTTTTTGTGGAAGGTTTTTGATGTATTAAATATGTTTCAAATGGACGTTATAAAAACGTTTTTTTAAACGTTTAAAGAACCAATAAAAAAGCCACTCACTTTCAGAATTTTTAAGGACCTGCAGAAAACCTTTTAGACGTTATAGACGTCAGTAAAACCTTTAAAGAATATTCAAAACGTTATGTGGACGTTCTGCGGACGTCCAGAAAACCTTTGAAAACCACCTAGAACGTTCCAAAAAAAAGTTTTAAGAACGTCTAAAAAGTCTTATGATCCGTTCCAGAAGGTTTAGAGAACCTTTCACATCCATCTAGAAAGTCCAGAAAACCTCCTAAGAACGTCTAATGTTTATTTTTTATTGGGTTAAAAAAATATGTATATATAGTTATGAGATTATAGGCACAGATTATAGGCACAATCTGGAATTAATGTACCCTAATCCTAATCCTTTATAATCCTATCGTAACCTGTTCCTAATGTCCTACCACCTATACCTATACTACATCCTACTCCCAACTGATGAATCTGTATCAAAATCTTTTATATACCAGCAAAATGTTGTAATGCATGGCATGAAGACATGGTTACTAAAATTAAATCACAGGCCTATTACCATATGAAAATACCTCATCATAACACAATTTGAAACTGTGAATAACTGAACAATAACGTGGGTAAGTTTATTTTTAACACAGAAAGTTTAAACCCATCATAAATCTGTAGATTTCAATGTCTTTTATCTATTCCCACTAGTTTTCAAATCTTATATTTTCTTATTTGAATATTCATAAATAGGCATGAATATTCATGAAAAGAAACCAATGATGACCACGATACGGACCAAATAAAAACGTTTTTTTTTTTAAAAAACGTTCATTAAAGACGAAGTCGACGTAGCAGACATAATAAAAACGTTTTGTAACGTCCATTGACGTTTTTTTAACGTTTTCCAAAAACCTGTGTTTTGACGTTGTATGGACGTTTTAAAAACGTCCATTTTATACGAAGACGTACAGAACCTCCAAAAAAAAGTTTAGGAAACGTTCTGAAAACGTTATGTGTTTGCTGGGCTAGCACTTTACACAATCTAGAACCTTAAAGGGGATGGCTAGTAACTGATTAGTGGGAATCAGTGGGAATGCTGGGGGATGATTGTTCCAATTCTTGTGGGATTCATTTAAGAGTACATTATATATCTATTGTTGTGTGAAAATCGTTTGCTTCAGAATGGTCTCATATTCAAGTAATGTGCAGTATAATGTTTCCAGGTTAGCATGCCTGTACAGTGACGGGGCATTAAACTGCACATTACTTGAATATGAGACCGTTCTGAAGCAAATAATTTTCACACAACAATAGATATATTATAATGTACTCTTAAATGAATCCCACAAGAATTGGAACAATCATCCCCCAGCATTCCCACTAATTCCCAGTGATCAGTTACTAGCCATCCCCTTTAACAAGTATTTATGGCGAATTCAACCCTCCATTGCGTGTCAATTAAAAGCCATTTTGCAAGCTGTGCTTAATATGGCGGTCATCTGCGCTTTTATATAGCTGTTCTCACCAATAGGCGTACTTATGCTTTTTTTTTCTATAATGGAAGATCGAGAAGTCTGTTTATATGTTTTTATTTTGAGTTATGGTTTATCATTTCCGTACCTTATTATATTCTATCTCTTTCTGCAGGTATGAATTTTATATTGTTAAATGTTATGAAACATTTACTTGAATTATTTACTGAAAACGCAAAAATAAAGACCTTACTGACCCTAAGGAGGTATTCTTTGTGATTACCTATTGCGGTCAACAAGTCTTACTGCGCATTTATGAAATACCTCCAACAACATTTAAAAAAAAGAGTCACCCCTCCCCTCTCTCACTCCCCCCCCCCCCCCCCCCCCCATCTATACCCTCTTTCTTCCACCCATAATAGTCTTTATACGCACTTATTACCCGTCACAATCGTAACGCCGCTCTGTAACCGCGGGCGCTGTGCAGAAGGACCAAGTTGAGCAAGGAAGATAATTGAATCTGCACACTACCATTTTCTTAGCAAACTCTCTACACTTCCTATCCCCCCCCCCCCCCTTCCCCTCCCTCGTGCGATAGGGCCTTAGCCGACAGTATAATAGGGATCCTAGATAGCTGCACGCTGGCTAGCGTGCAAATTGGATGATACTGTCGAAATTACGCGCGCGCATATCAAAAAGAATTTAACCGTTGCGTGTGGGCGACACCGGCCGCGAATGCGCGCAACAAAGCAGGAAAAGGCGTTGATTGAATTATGTTCTCATCAAATTATCGTTGCCTCGTTCACTATCCAGGGAAGTTTTACGGTAGATCAAAAATGTTAGTTAATCGTAATCATATATTTCGGAAGAATTTGCAGCGATATGGTGGGGCCGAAGAGGTGGAGGAGGAGGAGCAGGAGCAGGAGCAGGAGGAGGAGGAGGAGGAGGAGGGGGGGGGAGAGAATTAAGGGGGAGACGAGGAGGAGGAGGAGGAGATGGAGGGAGACAATGCTTCAGAAAGGGAATGTGAAGATTATATTCTCCTTACAACATTATCTGCTTGAGTACACGTGCATTGCAAAGCGCTTCCATAGCCAAATTCAAGTTAAAATTAATTGAATGGACTAAAAATCATAAGAGAGATGAATCTTTTATCAAAGTCGAAATGTTAAAGCCATATGATTTTGAAATTGTTTATTTTTTCATTTAATTAAGACATTACATGTACCAGCAGCCACATATATGCAAATTACATAAAGTAATGATATGACACCAGTTGAAAAGTATGTCCTTGGTTTTTGCACACACAAGCGCGCGCGCGCACACACACACACACACACACACATATATACACACACACACAGATAAAATACGATTTAGCAACTCTAGCCTCTTCCCCCAGACAGTCACCATAGGTAGGTTACTAAAAGATAGCAAAGATTTGATGTGAGGAATATGAGTTTTTCTTTCTTATCGCAAGTCAGACTGGAAAACAGATTGTTTGTGAATGAGTGAGAAACGTGTAAGGGCATGTCAACATCATTTAAACTTTGCATCTATGTCTTGTTTCTTGTTTCAGGTTTGATTTTCATGGAACCTTCCTTTGATATTGCTCCATATCAACTTTAGTATAATGGTGCGAAATTACATATCAAGTCCTCCGACTTTGTTTCCCTTTTTATTTTGTCTATCTGTTGGTTTGTTTACTTTTCGAGACATTTGTAATACTATTTGAGTCGATTCATCTTGGTTCGATACTATTAAATTTTGTTGTGTTTGGCAGTTGCTTTTATCGAAATCAATGAAACGAAGCACACACATTAGGATCTTATTATTCGATCCAAACTGATGTACCTTCCCAATTATTGTCGTTCATGACATTGTTTCCAAGTTTAAAGAAGCGCTGGTTATCGAGGCACTCCACGACAATTTGTCGTTACTGCTTGGACCCCCGCCCCCACTTCGTTTAAACGACACGCATGTCCTCTGGAAATTAAGGAGTACATGGATATATTGATGTTGACACGTCTTTCATTGCCGCCTGATGTTGAAGATATATATCAGTATATATTTATATATTCTTATTTTTCTTTTGCTAATTCCTCGTTAGAATGCACATGCATTTACAGTATCCTTATATCCAATAATAACAATGATAAAAATAATAAGCTGCATTTTGAATCATTACTCTACATCTACATACATGTTAATCAATAGTATTCAAGTACGTAGATTTTTACCAGATGATATGAATTTTACCACATTATCCAAACTGCGTCATTTCAGTATTACCCCGGGCTGCTCTCTAATTGACATTGAATGACACACCATGTTTAATTGATTTGAAGTCTTTCACATTCCGTTTTTCGCCAAACATCACAGTTACAAGAATAGAAACCTCAAACATAGCTGTTTAAATGGTTATGATAGCGAAAGCAAGAACATTAATACTTGGGGGTTTTAATTTGATTTCTTCCTCTTTATTCTCATATTCGGAGGGCCACTCTGTGAAATATAGCTAATCTAATATGGTATCAGACTCCTTAGAATTGAACAATGACGTGCCTTTATACAATTTAACTCGCTTTGGTGGCTGCCGTCAATTTAACTTATTTCAGCAGACAGATGAAGTGGAGGGAGAAAGAACAACTATGGGATACAATAAAACTTGTTAAATGTCCAATAGATGTCATTAGTTAATTGACACACACCAGATTTTTCGTCTCTGAAAGGTTACCACATTCAGTGTCTGTTGACTCTTCCCTTACCCGATGTCAATTCGATGGTCATTGATTTCTTGTCCGAATGCTATGAACGAAAGCCAAATCAATTACTAAAGAGAAGAAGAAAAGAGAATAAGAGGAAAGGAGGAAGGGGGAGAGGGGTTGGGGGGTAGGCGTTGTGATTTGACATACAGGAAAAATTAATGGTAGAGGCGCAGTGAATGACTTGCCATGTGGCGCATTATTCACGCACAATGCGTTCTTTTGTACAACGAGCGCGGGCTCTTTCACCGAACGGTAAAGCCGGTTTTCTACCGATGGAAAGAGTATCTTATACACCGATGCCAACTCAATATCTGTTTTTTTTTTCTTTTTATGAATTTCATTTCGATGTCGCTTTTAACGTTAGAATATCCTTAATTACCGAAGAATGCAACAACCATCCGAAGCTTCCTCGTGTCTATTTTCTTTTCTTTCTTTTTTTTTTTGAAAATGAAGTGCAAGTTTACAACAAAGCCATCTTTAAAAATAGCCATGAAAAAGGCACAGGCTGGAAGAATAATCCCCTAAATCAATGGAACAAGATTATGAGTAAACGATAGTCGAATGATAGAGAATCATAACTATAACCTGCCCCTCTCTCTCCCTGCCCCTCTCTTTCTCTATCTATCTATCTATCTATCTATCTATCTATCTATCTATCTATCTATCTATCTATTTATCTAGCTTTCTTTCTTTTTAAAGTCCACTATATAGTCATGATGGACACTCCCGTCTTACGATTTTCAAGGTTTTGTTACAAAAA